>CAUJNA010000071.1:267500-305000 GCA_963377175.1 Effrenium voratum
CCTGGCAACCCATGCGTCGCACATGTTGTTGTTTCTGAGCTTGGGTCTTAATGACTTTCTGCATGTTGATTTGGAATTCTATTCTTGGTGTCCTGCCAACCCCTGGGTTGTACATGTTGTTGTTGGGCTGGCTAGCTTTCGCTCACCCGCCTCTCAAGTTTGCTGTTGTTTTTTGTTGTGTGTGGTTGTTTTTCTTGTTGTTTAGTGTCTCGTCCTGCGTCACTGCAACAGCACCATCACCTTTACCCTCCAACAGCTGCAGCAAGCTGCGCGCGTCCAACGGCAACAGGAGCAACACATCCTGCGCTTGCTAGCTGCCTGCGCAGACCTTCCAGCTGCATTGATTGATGCGTCTAGGTCCCCCAGTAGTGCCCTTGTACCGAATTTTTTGGGAGGGTTCCCCTACTAAATTAGACTACAGAAATCATGGTACCCTTATTCTGGCCTCTCTACTGGGGGACCTAGGTGTGGAGTGAGCTTGTATGAGGGTTCTTGAGGGTGAGCGAGGTTTCATGGCGGCTTACCTTGCACTGCACACAAGGACTTCATAACACCTGAGCTTCAAACACTAGATACGCGGCTCGAGCCCGCCTGAGCGCATGGTTCTTTTGTGTCCTTTGTTCTTGTATTTTCAGCTTTCTCCCTATTGGCTTTTTCCCGACCCCAATCCCCGTGGCTTCTTCTGGGGTCCCTTCAGTTTGGGAGACCCCTTCAACAGCAAAATATTGGTGTCACACCCCGCGTTTCCTTACAAGAAGTTGGAACCTTTCTAGTTTTCAGCTCTGGGAAATACATAAACGAGCTTCAGCAGGGCTGACAAACATTCAGACTATCAGAGCCGACATCGATGATGCAGGGATGCAACAAGCGCAAGGTCCGAGGCAAAGCGCAGGTTTTGCGGCACGGCAGAAACTGCAGTTGATCAAGCACAGGGTTGTGGGATCAAGGGTTTTTTCCCCACTTCTGTGATACAAGGGAATCCCCCTTTATATGAAAGACATAGTCTTTGGGAAGCCCTTTCCGTTGTATCACAGAAGTTGATTCCATTCCCCACAGCCCTGAAGCATATCTTTGCCATGCTCAAAATGTGTTGGTTGATTGCATCCAAAGATTCCGTCACGCGAACCAAGATTACGCGCTGAGTCATCCGATTGCTGGTCCATTTTTGCTTTTGCCGAGCAAAGACTCGCTCAGACTTGTTTTGAGCAAACAAGGACAGGTGGCAGACGAGTTCAAGGAGGAAGTCAGAATGCTCCTAAACCGTGCTTTGGACGCAGAAACATGAGCCACGTGCAAACACATGTTTGTGGAGAATAGGGTTTGAAGTTGGATACCATGGAGCCCACTTACAATTTTTAAAACATAGTCATGGGGTGGCCCGCTTCGGTATCGATGGTTTTCTTTTCCAGAACCATGTGCACAAACACGCCTGAGGGGGGGGGGGTTCACAAGCGCCGAGAAATTTTGAGAGCTCGACCAGGGATCGAGAGACGCGCGTTCGGCCGGCCGCGCCGGCCCGCTGGGGCTCCCAAGCGCGTGAAGAGCAATGCCCTTTACGCGCAAGGTGACGGCGGTGACCCAGACCTCTTGTGATGCAAGTTGCTAGGTGTCCCTCCACAAATCAACTATGATATTCCAGAACATGAACACAATGTGTTGTGCCCACTGGAGGTCCGGGAAGCGTTTCACCATCTAGTAACAAGTAGTTTTCAGGCGGATTTGCACGAGGGAAGGGAGCAAAACTGTTTATGCCTTTGGCGGCGCAAAGGGCAAGAGGGGCTCAAGCTTTATGCCAAGCTTTTACACCATACAAGATTGATTCTCATGTTCCACTACATCGAGCAGAATTTGCATGGGCAAGGAACTACCGTTCACGAGTTGATGGCAACAACCGCCTTAGAAGGCCTGCTAGATATTAGCGTAGGCAGCGTAGGAAGTATCACAAACGCCAAGGTCTCAACACCCATAGGAAATCTCAACAGATACAAGGCCCCAACGCCTGATGGTGCCTCCACAAAACTCTACAACAATCCTGGATGCCAGCTTCAGCGTCCTCTTGGCCTGCCTCATCACGCTCGTCTCTCATGCCGTCCCTCAAGGCACTTTTCATGAGCCTACACAGGATGGGAGACTCCCACGACAATGCAAACCTTTTTTAGTGATACATATCGAATGTGCCATCTTCGCCCAAGTCATTCGCTTCAGACTTACATACACGCTCGAACCCCTAGAGCCCAACTATTGCGTGAGGCGGCTTACTGATGTCGCAGCACACAGTCATGAACGTCTGTTTCTTTTGTGCCTTGGAGACAAGCCGTCGACAAACTGGATGGACAAAGTCATTTTCAAGGGGCGTGGACAAACTTCTTGGGTCACGTCAAAGTTCGCTTTTTGCAACCCGCAGATCGACTTACTGCCCGCGGCAAACGCCAACCAACAAACTGCCAGGCAAAGCCCTTCGTGGGATAGTGTTGGCATCAAGCAGGGAAGCGTGACTCACGCAGGCACACATTCAGCGGAAGCTTCCGCGAGACGTAGTTGACGCCTGGCTGATAAGCACATGCACAGCCAGATATCTGCAAGTTGTGGAACGGTATGACTATCTTCGCAGATAAGCAGCATGAGATGCTACATTTTTTTTTTTTTTTTTTTTTTTTTTTTTTTTTAAATATGCTCTGCTAGCTAGAAAGCCAGAAAGCTCCATGGGTGATTTTCTTGAAAGAGATAGAAACCACTTATCAACTGATTTTTGCACAGCCTCGGCTATACTCCTGGAAGCAACTCAGCGCAGCGTCAGCCGGCTGAAGCAACAGGGCGACAGCCTTCCCAAATTACCTTCTGACAAACACAATTCTTGACTCCATCAACTAGGTCCCCCAGTAGTGCCCCTTTTACTTTTTTTGGGGGAGGCTTCCCCTACTAAAATAGACTACAGAAAAAGGGTACCCTTGTTCTAGCCTCTCTACTGGAGGGCCTAGTGATGCAGGACAGAAATCAAGAAGCGGACTCGAGATGTTTTCATGTGTCTGACGCCCTGAACGCAGGCTTCTCACTAGCAAAGATGGCAAGCTCATTAGGCCCGAGATGTTGGTGGCTGCTGTTTGGCCTGCCTTAATTTCAGGCTACATTTCAGGTTGCCCTCAATTGTGATTTTTGGGGATTTGAAGCCCGGGTTTTTGTAGAGGACAGATGGGACGTCTCTCCTTAACCACCAAACCACCAATCCAATTCACCTATTGGAAGGAAGCTGAATATTCCAAGGCAAGAAGCTACCCTTTTCACCCTAGCGAGTTGTTCCTCTTACCACAAAAGAATCCCTTCCCAGTGCTGGTGCGATAGGGAATGAGAAATGGACTGAACCTGGGACCGGTCCCCTTAAAGGAAACCACAAGCGAATTGTTTACCGGGGTCGTCATTCCCTCATTCCCTGCTGAGCACCAGAAAGTCGTGCAATCTGTCATCTTCTGAAGATTTCGAAGTGTCTTTTGCGGAGCTTCGTCCTGCACGACGCAACAGATGCCGCGCGTGTGATAGAACTCTCCACCCAAATGCAGCATTCGCGATGGGTCGGGTCCCAAACAACCAATGATGCTGGGTCGTTTTGAAAGAAGCATATTTGAGCAATGGTCACAGCTCAGCTGCGTTTGATGCAATTGGAAGTCGTTAATCGGAACATGCATTAAGCTTCATGAAGCTTGCTTGATCTCGGCAGCACGATTTGGGAAAGACAGCTCAGAGGCAGGAGCATAGCTGCTTCGCAGAGTGCACTGTTGGCAGTGGTTTGAATCAATAGGAGTTGGGCTTTGGCTCTTTCTGTTTGAAAGGCATCAGAATCCCGATGCCATTCGACGGTACTGTGGGCGCACGAAAGGTTGATCAGTCATGTAAACCACGTCCAAGGGTCGCCCAGATTGCATAGCGATGGTTGACTCCCATAGGTGCTGAGCATATCTGAAATTTCTGGTTTTGGCACATAGAATTCAAGGAGTTCCGGGCCACAACCCCTACTCTTGTAAGTTTTGATGGCCCCCCTTCGTCTACTGCCTTTTCGGCTGCATTTCTTCGCTTGCATCATTTGGCATTGCACAGTGTTGCTTGTAGAAGCTAACAAAAAATGCGTGCGACTTTCGCATGTGTTTGTTTCCGAAGGCTGCGCTGCTACATTATTTTGCCCTGGTCCAGTCCGTTGATCCAATTGTGAGCTACTTCGAGGGTTCTCTTCCAATCCAGGTTTCACCTCAGTTCGCAAAGTCTTGGATCTGAACATATCATCAACCATGTTTCAGCAACATGTTGCGTGTTTGTGTGTTTTTGTGATGTTTGGAGTTCTATCTTCGCTCACCTAAAATGTCCTGGTTGTAGAAAAGAAGCAGCCATAGCTTGCACTTTCCGCGAAGCTTCATAGTTGCGAGTCATATGAGCCACAATCAAAACCCGGGTAGATGAAGGTTAGTAAGGGACAATTCCAACTATAAATAGCTGCGGCCGCCTTCTTAATTCTTTACATGGTTCTGGGCGGACCATTTTAATACCGGGTTTTGACGGTGACTCATTTGTGCAAACTGTTTGTCACAGACTATACATGGTTGTTGTTGGACAACATTTTACATTTTTGCTTATTGTGGTGTAGAGAAATCCCAAGTTAACTGCTAAAACTTGAGAATGTTTGCTCCCCTTCCAACGTCAACCAAGTATATGTGAGATAGGAACCACGGAGGTTCGACTGCACTCGGAGGCAGCTGCTCCGGGCTTCTTGCAGCGGCAATTTTCAAGCGAAGCTTTATGGTTTCGGTTCGGGCAAGAGGATGCGCGGCCACAGCACAATTGGGTGTGGCTCAAAATTAAAGAGCTACTGGATGGACGAAATCCTGCACCACTTTGAAACCATGGGAAACCATTGTTTGTTGGTATTTACAAGGGAATCATGATTCCAGGGTTTCTTAGGTGGTGCAGGATTTCGTCCATCCACAGTAGGGTTGCACAGGTTGAGCCGTTGGTTCCAATTGTGGCGTATTCTTTTGAGCCCCAGCCCGTGTACAATCTGATTGTCGCGCAGCGGCACTTGCCAGCTTCTACATGTGCCAGCGGAAGGGTGCATATCAACTCGAAGGTAGTTCATTCGACCTCAACTGGAATGTTTGTGCCAGACGTCTCCTCATTCTGCTGGCTTGACTGGCGGAGTTTGCCAGAGAACACGTAGAGGAAGACTGTGTGAGCGTGTCATGTCGAGACCCCTTCACCTAGGGCGCAGAATTGGCGCGCTTTCAGGAGACGTCCTCGAAGTTTCTCAAATTTGGTTTAAATGGTTGGCGTTTTTTGGATTTTCCTTCAAATATCAACCTACAAGGGGAAGGTCATTTTGAGAAGCTCCCTTATCGCTCGTCTCCGGATAGTAGTGTTTTCAGATCTCACGAGCCGCCGCAGCCTCGAATCCCTCGAATTCCTTCAAATGCTCCATGTGTTTGTTCAGCTCGAAGGTCCCCCGTTGCGAAATAACTCAATTTATTAATAGGCGGGGTGTGTGTGTGTGTGTGTGTGTGCTTCTTTTGTGGGTTTAGTGGTTGGAATCAGGCCACTTGAGGGGCCCCTCTGGGGTTGATTGATATGGGGTCAACATTGTCCTTCTAGGCTTTAAATGGCTGCCAGCGATTGTGGTAGGTGCATCTCAGGCTCTTTCTCTGTAAGAGATGGGATTCAAAATTCACTTGCCTTTGCTTAGCTTCAGTGCGCAAGGCATTGCGAACTAGCGGAAGCAATGTCTCAACACAGGGCTGCTGTTATCCTGCAGGCAAACCCAAGCGGAATCCGATATTTGCTTGGGGTCTCTAATCTTTGCACTTACAGCCACACAGAAACATATACATTTATGCAGCTATGCATGCGTTCGTGACTCATATTTTCTATAACTATAAACGTCATACAGATGTGCACATATACGCATTATGGCCGGTGTCAATAGCCTTTGCACTGATGCTGATGCTTCCTCATCCAGAGGCTTGTTCGGAGCTGAGCCCATTGCAAAGGTGGTGGGTGTAAGCCTTTGCCTCTATAATTTGAGGCGATTCATCGGCTCAGGGTCACATCTCTGGTGTACCAAGAAGCTTTCTCCAAAAGAAGCCGGACATCGCAAAGTTGGAATAGGACATCAGTTGAGTAAAATGGCCGGCGCCGGGCGCCTGAAAAAGAAAAAGTAGCGCGATTCTGAGCAGTGTTTGTTTTCCGAATGCTACAGTACACTGTTTCTTCCGGTCCTTTCCTGCAGTGTCGAGTTGCTCGCACCCCCAGACTGAACCAACGTTTCCGATTCAAGTTTGGATCTTGCGCCATGGCAGAAGTCGAAAAGAGTCTCCGGAAGGGCCACCGAAGGAAGTCGGGGATCAGAATGGTCAGCTGTGGCTACGGCAAGCCGCAGGTTTTAGTCTTTGGCCCCATTTACCAAGGTGAGCCACGTGCTCAAAACCTGGGGATTGGTGAAGGTTAAGGGACGATCCCGACCAGAAATAGCGGCGGAGATCCGCCTTCTCAATTCCTGAAGCATGGTTCTGGGTTTACGACCATTTTAGTACCGGTCGGTTTTGATTGCGACTCAGGTGCCATTAAAACGTACCACTGTTTTTTGAGCCACTGCCAGGTTGATCATCAATGTGGCCGTGGGTCAAAAATAGGTCACTAACCAAAATGGGTTGCCCTGGCAAATGGAAACTTTGACTTAGAGCCTGCGTGCGGTCCATATCCGGGTGGCTTAATTTTGAACCCATACCCAAGTCAGGCCGTTGCTTGATGTGTCGTTCACGAGAAATCCGTTGCAGTCTGTGCTTTGGCAATTTTGCCAAGGAATGTTAGGACTCTTACTTTTTGCCAACTAGTGGATTTTCCGCAAAAAAACCAACCACTTTTTGCCAACTAGTGGATTTTCCGCAAAAAAAAACCAACCACTTTTTGCCAACTAGTGGATTTTCCGCAAAAACACACTAAGAGTGATTCACTTTTAGCAGGGCTTCGCAGATTTCGCCGAGTTTATTCCAGGCGAAGACGGTGGGCGAGAAGCTGCAGTCCTCCTTGGTGTGTCTTGCGGCGGCCTTTCGCCCCAGAAACATTAGCGGGGAGAGGGAGAGACTAGGTCCCCCAGCTAGGTGCCTGACGGCCTGACCTCTCACCCCCTTTTTTGGGGAAGGGAGGGGGAACCCCTTCTAAAATAGACTACAGAAAAAGTTGGTAGCCTTTTTCTAACCTCTCTACTGGAGGACCCAGGAGAGAGAGAAGACTCAGTTGTTCAATGGCATCATTTTTTCCCCTTTGTTTGGTGGCTGCCTGTGGCTGCCCAAGTAAAAATGGTCTTCCCAAAAAAGGGTTCCCTTTTTTTCCCTGAACAGCTGTGAAGAAGGAGGGAGCTAAAGAGACTGGGAACGAATGAGGGAGGGAGAGCGTGATAAGATACGAGGAGTCTGCTACTCTGAATAGGAATCCTGCCTGCTTGACATTCAACTCTTTGTGCCTCAGGATGATGATCATAGGTGTCCTTCTTGGTTGGTTTGCTTAAAAAGTAGAGGGCCCTGGTTTAGATGGGGTTTATCCCATTTACCAGGGAAACCCATCTGTTTCTCCAAAAGGCCACCTATGATGATGGCCCCAATGCAAAGCCTTACACTTCGTGACGGGCCATGACGATGTGCTCTGCAAGGACCGGGACGGGCTTGCCTGGGAATCAGGCTCTCTGAACCTACTGTCCGTTGGGTGGTCGCTGGCTTTTGTGGGGCTTTTCTAATCTGGCATGGTCCGGAGAGACGGTGCCATTTCGACAGGTGAAGTACTGCGTAGGCCTCCTCGCCTAGTTTGCAGACACAAAGCCGTAGAGAATCCCCGGAACGACGGCACACCAAAGAGCTGCCATAAACACATCGATCATGAGCACCAGCTCGAGTTCGGGTGCATGTCATATGTTGCTTCTTGCGCTAGCATGTTTTGCAAACACAAGACATCCACGCCCATACGTTGTATTTGCATGTTGATAGTTAAATCATTTGCCTGACTTGACCAAGTAGGAGCAGACAACATGGACTTTCACTTCGGGGGGTGAGCAGCGCTCGCACACTCCGTCCCCTGTTTGACATGGAAGGGCCAAGTGAATACAATCCCTCAGACTAGCATGGAAGCTCCCAGAAGACCTCTGTAAATGGAGCCAAGTCTTCCAACGGGGTCCTGGGAGCTTCCATGTTAGTCTGGGAGAGGGTAATCATTCCTCCTGGTTCCAAGAAAAAAACGTTGTTCAGGTGTGAAGAAAGTCTGTGAGGCGCTGAGCAGCTACATTGGTTGCAATGCTTGGTTTGATTTGTGAGATTTCCAGCAGCCATCAGTACACTTTGGTGCATTTTGCCAAGGAATGTTAGGACTTTGACTTTTTGCCAACTAATGGGTTTTCCGCAGTAAACCACTAAAAGTTATTCACTTTTAGCAGGGGAGCGTAAAGCAACCAAGTACAGATTGCCAGTTTCTCATTCAATTTGCTGCTAGTTTTCACACGCCAATGGGTAAGCGAGCGACCTGCGGCTAATGGGAAGCCCGGGAAAAAAAACAAAAAAGCAAAAAAACATCCTATTATTGTGTGTGTGTGTGTGCCCCTCCAAGAGTGATCAATCCCCACTGCCAGGGGACGTCTTTCCTATCAAAATCAACCAGTCGGTCTGCTTCTGGGGCCAAGAAATGAACAAAACCCTATCCTCCGTACCTGGAAGACCTGGAAGACCCAAACAAAAGTTGGATTCGCCGGACATGTTGGTGTCCTTTTTAGGTTAGTTTGATTAGCAAGTAGATGGGTTCCACTGGTTTAGGTGGGGTTTCTTCCATTTACCAGGGCCATCTATGTTTCTAAAAGGCCACCAATGCGCCGGACATGTCGCAATCCTGTTTCTCCAAGAGCGGCGAGGTCGCAGTGGCGCCGGTGCCCGGGTCCAGCGAGATGTGGCTGGCCACGACCACCATGATGTGGCTGGACAAGGACCAAGCCTGGCCCAAGACTCAGCACACTTCTTCTCGCCATTGGGTGCGAAACAGGAAATGCCACGTGGCTGTGGGTCAAAACCGTCTTGGGATCCCATTTTGGGGTAGGTGCACCACCCATTCTTTACTGGGGGTACGGGATTGTGACCTATGGCCATGCGGATGGACATTGAATCTGTTCGCACCACTTCGCCAGACTGTGGACATTGAATCCGTTCGCACCAAATTGAAAATGGGAACCATAACGTTTGTTGGCATGTTGCAGGAATCAAATCATTCCAGGAATTCTTAGGTGGTGCAGGATTTCGTTCATCAACAGCAGTTTTATATTAATTTATCTAATCGGAAACCTGTGGAAGGGTATTGTTTCTCAAAAAACATCAAATGGACACCCTTAGATTTTTCCACCAAGGGGAAAAAGGGGATGTGGATATGTTGTTTTGAAATTTGACAGACCCCTATTGAAAGCGTCCGGAATGGTAGGAGCAGTCTCAATGGTTGATGGACACACTTCATGTAAAGGATATCCCCCAAACTAGCTCCAATTGCAATTTATCCCCATAATATGTCGCTTTAGCCGCGAGCTTTTTTTATCGACAATCAGCTTATTCGTTTTCTCATGCTGGGTGGATGCTGTCAGAAAAACAACATGACACCGACTAAGGTCATACGCAGCCCCATTACTTTCCCCTCGCTTTTGGTTGATGGTAGGAGTATCGCTGCTTGAGGTGTGTGATGTTGCCCACTGTCAAGGGGCCCAGCATCTCAGTTTCCGAAATTTGGATCAGTTTAGCACTGTCATGGTGGGTCATGAGCAACATGTCCTACATTCAGGAGTCTTGGGTTGATTTGGCACATTTTGGCCCGGCTAAGGCTGATATTGGGGGGCTTGGGTGATTGGTGTCAGGCTTGAGGCTGGTTCAGCCGCGGCTTTCGGGCTGCTTTCGGAACAAGCTTGAGTGATTTAAAGCTACGTGAATTTCGGGCTGGTTTCCGAGTTCAGGAAGAGACACACATCAAAGTGATGTTGATTCATACTACTCAGAAACATATTATGTGAATGCAAATACTTTGTTCTGTTGGCAAGCCCCCTGCTATTTAGGCAAGCTTGATCGACACAGACTTTGCAGCAGTGCTGATTCCAGTTATTGTGAGCCATTTCTACTTGAAGACATCATCAATCCAACGGACATCTTCCCACCTGAGCAGTAGGGGGAATTATTACATGAAATCCGCCCTATGGTTGCTACTCATGCGTCCGGCAATGACTCGTGCACCACAGACCTGTTGACAGTCTAGAATCTCTAGATGTCAAAGTCCCCATTCAATCTTCTAACTTTTTTTTCAAGTAGTCTAGACCGTATCCCGCCCCGAGCCTTGGCTCTCCTTCAACCAAACATGGTATCTGCTCAGAGCCTGGCAGAGCTCGGTAGGGCCAGATCTTGGCATTGCTTGGCCCATGCCGCGGATCTGAGCTATGAAACTATGAAACTCTTCAAAACCTTTTGAGGCGCAGTTTGTTCGCTCCGGTTGCATATTGGTGTTGATGAACACCAAAAAGTCGCAGACTCCACCCACGCGAGGGCCTTAGATGCCTTGAATGGGCTTGGCTCCGGAGCTGCGCCAGTCCGGATGCAAGTTTGAGATTGGATCCGGGCGGTGGCAACACCCATGACGCGGGGGACGGCATGCGAAGGCTTGCAGGAATCAGGAGTCATGTCTTTTGCTCAAAGTGTGCTCAGCTTGTCGTGACTCAGTGACCGGCCTGAGGCAGCACGTGGTTTACGAGCACCCGAGAGATGCCGATACCGATACCATCCTGGATCAGTTCCAATGCCGTTCCAGCAAGGCGGAAGGGTTTGGAGGAGCCCTAGCAGTTTCTTGGGGATCTCATTTATATATTGGTGGCCCCCAGCCGTCCGTTTCCTTTTTTAGCATTGAGTGGGGATTTCCCAGAAATATATTCAACTGCGATTGCCCATATGACCATATGGGCCTTGGTCCCGGCGTTCGACACATATGACAAAAGTGAAGTGCTCCCTCTTCTAATGGTTGTCTTTTGGATCGTGAGGTCTGCTGCGAATTTGTTTGGCCCCGCCGGCTTGCTTTCTCAAAACCCTGCAAGCTGCATTGCACTCGTTTTGACACATCCCCAACTTAGTATCTGTTTGTGCCTGGTTCGAACTAAGTACAAACATTGTCTGATTCCTAGATGGTCGAACGTTTGATTGGTTTCCTGTTCGCCTAATCACCAGGGACCCAATGTCTATTTGTTGCTACAGCCGGAGCCTCCTTAAAGCTTGAAAAGGAGAGGCTTGACCTGTTTGCATTTGCTATTGGCTGCCTTGGATATTGTGGATGTGCGAGAGCTGTCAGCTTCAATGTCACTCCGTTTTGTGCTACACAACGCAATGAGCCTAGGTTGAACTATATCAATGATGAATTTCTATATACATACACATTAAATACATGCATACAGACATATGCACATAAATACATGTAGACATTGTTTCTATATACATATATATATATGTATATATATATATATATATGCTACCCCCCCTTGAAATACTCAGGTTTTTGGCCAGAACTGAGGTTTTTGGCCAGACTAGGGGTGAGAAATGCCTTGAGATTCTGAAATGAACTGACTGGACGCTCAACTCCATGCAAATTCCAACCAAGCAGAAGTTAAGCTCAACGTTGAAGGAGTTGCGAGTTGTGTGACCGTCACATTGGAGTATGCAAAGTTCACTTTGGCAGCTCCAGCTCAAAAAACACAACTGTCCAGTACAAGAGTAGTGCGCGAAGTATGCTTTGGCAGCTTCAACGCGCCTGTAGCAGCTCTGCTATTTTGTGTTTCTTAGCTTTGTTTGGCAGCGAAGTTAAGCAGATCATCAACTTGGGGAAAAGGAACTTGCGCAGTTGCATTTACGTGTTAACTCGAGTGTTGTGCAGAATTCCATGTACATGCTAGTTCAGTCTATTTGAAACATAACTATCCCATGTGTGTGTGTTGCTTGTCTAACTTGGCTCAACCATCGCCAATAACAACTATTGAAATTCAAGCAAGGAAAGGATATCCAGTTTAAAACGCTTTCGAGTTCAAACCAAATTCAAGTTTACTCGTTTACAATTCCTTGTGCATTTTAAAAATCAACTAGAGAAGATGGCTATTGTCATGGCCAACTGAATTTGGAATCAAACTCATTTTTCAAAGGGTTATTGTCCTTATCGAACTCCATGTGGTTTGAACCAAGCAAGAACTGAGCCAAGCCATGACTTTCAATCATAGATCTTGTTCTTGGCATAAATGCTGTACAACGCAGTGTTTTACAGCATTTGCTCAGATCGTGTTGCCCTGGATCGAAGATCGAGTATACAAGATTCCACAAACAGATGTTTAGAACATCCTCAATCCTGGTCCCCTAAAAACTTGACAGTTTGTTCTAGACTCATTACGGTTTTGCCCCCTGCATTGAAGATTGAAGATCTACCATATTTTCTATTTGAGAATCTTCCATCCTGGAGTCCACAACAAAACTGTAAAGATGTCAACAACAATTTTCCCCCCTGGCCAAATGCAGGCAGTGCAAGTGCATATCCACAGTTTGATTCTGACAACGTGCACTCCCGGTCTGCCGTTGGGATTCTTCAATCCGCACTTAGGGCAACCCAGGATCTGAAGATTGAAGATTCTCTGACAACCTTTTCTGAAATTCTCCACATATGTACTTAGGGCAATCCAGGATGTGCTAGCACGTGCTAGCACATCCTGGATTAAAGATTGAAGATTGAAGATTCTGAGACCACTTGTTCTGGAAATCTTCAATCCATCCCTAGGACAAACTGATATGTGCTAGCACGTGCTAGCACATCCTGGATTGAAGATTGAAGATTGAAGAATCCCAGAGAGAGTTGTCAGAGAATCTTCAATCTTCAATCTTCAATCCAGGATGTGCTAGCACGTGCTAGCACATATCAGTTTGTCCTAAGGATGGATTGAAGATTTCCAGAACAAGTGGTCTCAGAATCTTCAATCTTCAATCTTCAATCCAGGATGTGCTAGCACATGCTAGCACATCCTGGATTGCCCTAAGTACCGATGCTAGAATTTAGGCCTAAAAAGGCGTGCATTTTTAGAGCCTCATTTTTAGAAGCTGGACCGTGTGTTGTGCATGCATTTTTACAGCCAAATGTCAATTTCTGGCCAAAAACCTGAGTATTCCAGGGGGGGGTACGTTATATATATATATATATATGTATATTCATGTTGTATGGATATCAGAGATGTTCCGAACTGTAACTAGCAGACTCGTAAGAAGTGCGGAAGGCTGGGAGCAAATGCTGGTGGTGTTTACATGCAACACCGATCATAGCCCCAACATGTGTTTTCTTGAAATTATCCGTCAGACTGCAAAAGGGCCACTCTACTAGCTCATAGCGCAGCTTGCAGTTGAACTGCAAGCACTTGCAGATTCTGGACCTTGGACATTTGAGGGGAGCAAGCAGTTCAGACATTGTCTCAGCCAGAAGCGAGGGCATGGTAGAAGAGTGGCGTTAGCTAACTCAGCCACGGCCTGGCAGTTAGCTGAGCGAGCTGTGCCTTAAAGTTGCTATGGGCATTTTTTTCTTGGCGCTTCCGGTGCTTCATCTCGCTAGTGCTTTCTCATTTCCAGAATGGTTGACGCTGCCTACGGGGATCGAGCTGGATACTACCACGTCGCTCCTTTGACTGCAGTTGCTTTATCCCGCAGCTTCATTTGAATAAACTCCTCATGCCCAACGTGAGATACGCCGGGGGACTTCAAAAGCACTTCGCCCGCGCCGACTCTTCGCCGTCTTGAGACTGAGTAAAGATGGGGCAAAGCGATGGGTTTTTTTAACACGCATGGAAATCCGCGGCTGCAACAGGCTGCCGAGTCCAGCACTTTCACTCAGCAACATGTTCGGATTCACCCGTCGGATGCTTACGAGCCGTTTGACGCCTTGACAGAAACGGTGGATGATGGCTTGCCTACCTGCTAGTGAAGGCCTTGTGTTCCATGCGAGATTGATAGCTGCCTCTACCATCCTCTGTTAGGCCCACCGTCTAAATGCGTCTGAAATCCAGAAAGACTAGCCCATCCTCAAACACTGTAGCATCTGAGCAGGGCAAAACAACGCATACAAAACTGTCTTGTATACAAGACAAGCGCAAGTCACGGATTTTGTTGGGCGCACTCTCGCGCTGTGGCATGAGAGATACAGATACACTTGAGAGTGGTTGTTAGCCCATAAGCTTCAACTTCCGTTAGGCCACAGGTGATGGACTTTTTTTTCCATACCCCCCATTTCGCACCCAAAAGTTGTTTTAGCCCCCACGCCAGAACCGGGGGGTTCCTTCAAACACGTCCAGCTTGAGCGTTTTTTCGCCGTCGCGGCGCCATGCGATGAGCCGAGAGGCGCGGCGAAAAGCGCGAAGAAGTCTCTGGCGCTCGGTAATGTTGACCCAGGATTGATAAACCCGTCCCATTATTACGGGGGTGTTCCCTCCAAAAGTGATGAATCCCCACTAAAAGGGGACACCCCCCTATAAATCAACCAGGGGTTTATTAATCCGGGGTCAACATTAGCCTTGTTTCTAGCGGTATATGTCCAACCATTCTTTTCAACCATAGTTCTTTTCAAGAACCGATCGCTGTTTCTCCTGCGGTTCTGATGGTTTTCTGACAAGAAGGATCCCTGGACAGAATGGGGAAGTGTCCCTTAGATAATTGGTTTCGAATTGGTGGTTTGGATTTGAAGCCCTGGTTCCCTCCAGTGGATTGGTGGTTTGGTGGTGAATCGGTTGTTTCCCATTTACCCTCTACAAGAAGCAGGGGTTCAGATCCCCAAACCGCCAATCCAAAGCACGGACTACGGGCAGGAAATGACCCCAACAACCAATCCCTTGTGGTTTCCTTCAAGGGAATTTGTAGGTTCATTTCCAACTCCCGGAACGGTCATTCTCTGCAGAGCACCAGCAAGGAAATGCGTGTGTGTTTCCCGCCAACCAATGCAAATATGTCCATGACGCCATGACCGTTGCCACGAGTGTCAGGATGCGTGGTTCTCAAATTAGGGACACCAGTTTGGTCTCCTTTTGATTTCCCGGTTAGAAACCATCCAAGGCGGTTCCCTATTTTGAGATCCAAACGATTGGGGGGCCACACAAGCCGAGAACGTAAGCGAAGGACCAGTGAATTTTCCTGCAATTCCTTTCCCCAAACAGCTTAGCTGTTGGGGTTCTCTATCCATGCAAAGAACTGCTCCCGGTCATGAGATGGTTTGCCCCTGGTACCCCTGCTGCCTCCCGACTTGTCTCCCCACTTGTCTTCCCAGACATGTCTCCCCGCTTGTCCCCCCCGCTTGTCCCCCCCCTTGTCTCCCCCCCACTTGTCCCCGCCAACTTGTCTCCCCACTTTTCTCCCCACTTGTCTCCCACTTGTCTCCCCACTTGTCCCCGCACCACTTCTTCCCCCCACTTGTCTCCCTACTTTTCTTCCACTTGTCTCCCACTTATCTCCCACTTGTCTCCCACTTGTCTCCCCACTTGTCTTCCCTGACATGTCTCCCCCACTTGTCCCCCCCACTTTCCACCCCGAGTTTTCTTCCCACTTGTTTCCCACTTGCCGTCCACTGGTCTCCCCACTTGTCTCCCCACGTAGGAGGCGCCCATTTCAAGGACAAGGGGCCCGCCCCCATAGCCAGGGCAGAAGCAAGTTCTTTGGAGACTTTAGGCGCAGACAACATACTCAACAGGGATAAGGATGCAAGCTGTTCAGAGACAACATGCTGATGTTCCTGGATGTTTGAGCTGTGAAGGGAGCTGGCAACGTCTTGTTTGAAATGCTACTTGGTTTGGCACCAAAATCCAAAGCACTTGGACTGGGAGAACAGGTTGTGAGCAATTGCTCTTTGGGGTCTTGATGCTGGTTGAATCTTCCTTGCGCACATAGACCAAAAAGTCGAGATCGCTCAAGAGCAGCGCTTCATGAAGGAAGGCGCGGCACCTGGGCAACCTCTTTGGCCTAAGGTCTCCCTAAGGTCTCTCTTGTGACGAATGGACAGATTCAGCGGCATCCATTTTTTGTGTCATGGTCTTCAAAAAGAACACGCCACTGGTTCTTCTCCAAAGCAAGGCGAAGCTTGTCCCGAAGCATACCATCAAGCGGTTCCCATTCGGACCATTCGGAACGCGTAGGCCAATGGTGGCAGGACATCGACTGCATCACTGGGGTGGGAAGGGCGGAAGGTCCCAGTTGCCCTCAAATCAGGCTGGGTCTTGTACGGGCTGAGTGTGTGTGTAAGAAGGTTGGTAAGGGGCAATCCCAACCATAAATAGCGGCGGATATCCGCCTTCTTAATTCCTGAAGCATGGTTCCGGGCTTACGACCATTTTAGTGCCGGGTTTTGAGCAAGTGACTCAGGTGGAAAGCTCTCTCACTGCTCTCGGGGCACAGTCCATAGGCCCTGGCAGCTTCAGAGCTGCGATCAAGCTCGGTTTGAGTACCCGAGAAATTCCTAGGTGCCCCAGCTAGGCGCCACCTGTCACCGTTTCTTTTGTTGGGAGGGGAAACCCCTACTAAAATAGACTACAGAAAAAAGGGTACCCTTATTCCAACCTCTCCACTGGAGGACCTAGCCTAGGTTTGGGTGCCCGAAAAAGACTCTCATGCTAAGGCACAGGCATTCGTGTGTTGTTTGTTGGCAGAAATGTCCACACCACCAAAATCGGAAGAAGTTTCTGCCAAAGGCGCCTTTATACAGCTGGCGGCGTGTGTGATCACATAGCGGTGTTTTTGCAAAATTAAGTTGTTTGTGTGAAACATGGCAGCGGGGAATCGGCTTCTGCATGTGATTGTTTTGCTTCAGCTGTTGTTTTTCTGACAGGCGGCGTGTTTTGTTGGATTGTCAGAAGTGTCTGCCGCCGGAGCCTTTGAGCAGAAAGTTCTGCGGCCGGAGGTTCCAGATATTCTTATTGGTCGAGTTGTCAAAGATTAGCTTTTAGTTTCTTCTGTTTCCGCCGGCGGAGGTTCCGGGGGAGGTCCGAAGTGGGAACCTGCAACCTGCACCGTGTGACCTGCCCAAAAGCCAAAAAGCGGACACCAAGCGAAACAAGAAAGCGACCACAAGGGGAAATCAGAAGCAAGAGGAACAAAGGCAGAAACAACAACAGAAAAAAAAAGGAAAAAACAAAAAACACGAAACAGGTGCAAACCGCACCCAGAAAACCCGGGAAGCAGAAAAGTGTTACAAACGCAAAAGCAAACTTGGTGTAACTCACGACAGAAAACACAAAAAGCAGAATAAAAGCAATTCCCTCGAGTTGTTCAAGACTTGCCTTGTTTCTATAATATGCGTAAGTCTACATGCATAGCCAAACAGTTCATACCCGTCTCATGTTTGTGAAGATTGATGAAAAGCCAGCCCGCAATGCGAATGCCGCAGTTGGCCTTGACATGGGTGTGGGTCAAAATGAAGCCACCAGGAATCGGACCGCAGGTTTTAGTCCTTGGTTCCATTTACCGGGCCGGGTTTCATTTAGGGTACCCATTTTTGACCCACAGCCACATGTCTCATGCTTCGTTGACTTCCCACTCTCGCCAGAAATCGCCTGACTGTCTGCCTTCGCAGGACACGAAGGAAGCGCTACTTCTTAGTGGCCCCGGAGCCCAAGGCGAGTTTCTTGCACGTGTGGGTAGTCAAAATACAACCACCAGGGAACCGCAGGTTTTAGTCTTTGGTTCCCTTTACCAGGGTTCCATTTCGGGTACGCACTTTTGACCCATAGCCATGTTGCATGGCAGCTTGGGCCCAGTGGATGGTGGAAGGCGTGGTCTTTGTTTCGGGCGGAAACATAAGGCATACGCGACAAAACGAGCGGTCAAAGCAGGGCTTCTTTTCGGCAGGACACGACTTTCGACATGCTTTTCACCTGTTTGCAGGGCTTAGCAGCTTAGCAGTTGAGCTTGTTGTCGCGGTATCGACTTGGGTGTGTCACATTCATCGCGTTTCTTGGCTTGACGGGACTCAAAGTGTGTGGAGCTGATGCAGTTCTACTTTTCTAGCTTGAGCAGCCATTGAGAAATGAACTTCCTCGGAAATGCGGGCATGCTGGCTTGCAGGCTCGCTCCCCCCGAGAGGCAAAGTCAGCTCTGCAGGCTGACGCTGTGACTGCCAAAACGCAGATCAAGTTGCATTCGCAGATTGCATCGCCTACCTCTTGGAAACCAGCAACATGGGTTCTTTCTGAGAAAACCTCTCCCCCCAAGTCGGTCTGGACTCGTGAACACGGCGCGAAACCGGCAAGTCACGCGTGTGCATGGGTCTTTCGAGCCGGAGCTCGGCCCACTTGTGATATGAGAGTCGGTTTTTCAAGGCTGTGTTTTGGGGCTGTGCAAATTTCGAGTTCCCCATTTTGAGATCGTGTCTTATCGCAGGACAAGCGGGCGCGCCCTGAGAAGCCCGCGTCCGGGGCTGAGATCGAGGGAGAACGAAGATGCAGGTCAGGCGTGTTCTTGGAAAATGGTGTTGAATCAAGCAGCCCAGTATGGCAACAGCAGCTTTGTAATGCGTGATGCAAATGGGTGTTGAAAGTAACGGATTTGCAAAGCTTGCTCGTTCCGAAGTATTTCGGCCGGCGAGTGATCTGGTGCCTTTGCCGTTTCAACTTTATCTGTTTTTTTCAGAAGGTGGCCAGGTGATTTGGTAATTTGGGTCCAACCTGCCACTCTCCAAACTGACAGGACTAGCTGTGTTGGAGTTGCCTGTCAGCAATGTGATTGTAATGGGCCAGCCCAGCTTTCTATAATCGGACCAACAAGTTCAGCCCACCCCAAAGCATGCCTGAAACAACCACGCCGCCAAGTCGCTTCAACCTACTCCCAAGGCCATGACTACCCCACACCACCAAGCAACTCCAATCCACCTCAAGCTACGGCAGAACACTACAGTACCGCTCCACCACTCTACGCCACCTCACCCAAACTAGTCGACACTCCAAGCCACCTGTCCACACTCGCCAACAACAACCACTCAGACACCAAACGCAAGGCCCACTGGGCGGGCTCTAATGCATGTATTGTTCTATTGTTCACCATTTGTTTTGTTCTCTCTCTCTCTCTCTCGCTCGCTTTTTGTCTTCTTCTTTTCTCTCTCTCTCTTTCTCTGTCGCTCGCTCGCTCTTTCTCTCTGTCTCTGTCTCTCTCTCTCTCTCTCTCTCTCTCTCTCTCTCTCTCTCTCTTTCTCCCTTTGTGCTGCATGTGGTTGATGATGCACGTTGTTGTGTGCAAGTCTTCTATGTTTCCTGCGGTCGGTAATTTGATCCGCAAAGGTTATTCGGTATTGTTCCTTATTTTATTCCCCGTTGTGTTTGATTTGTATACGGTGGCTTGTAATTTATCTGATTTACAAGTCGGCCTGATTTACAAGTCGACCGTGTGTTGCGTGTTTCCCTTTGCCCTGTGTGTGTGTGGGTTGCAGCTGCTTGTTACTCGTGTGCCAAGCTGTGGCTTTTGGTTTGAAGTCAAAGTTTAGTAGCCAGAATATGCTACTGTCCCAATTCCCTTAAAATTCAATGCGTCATGGAATTCGAAAGCCGCTTGCTTTCAAGAGTGGTTGCGCACACCGAAATCAAAGTAGGCCCGCTTCGAAATGTCCGGAGTTTAGAGGAACTAGCATCCACACAATCCCCGTTGGCAAATTAAACACGCAGGATTGTTTTTTGGCGGAGCCCGCTTTGGAGAGTTTAAAGGAAATCAAAAGGAAATCAACCATGTTGGGGATCCCCTCATTTTGAGACACCTCCAAATGTGCCTAGTTCCTGTATTTGCGCAGCCATGCGCGATCTCCGCTTGCAGGAGAAACGGTTTGCACATATGACGCGCATGATTCATGATCCTTGCTGATGTGTGAACTTTGCATATTGCATTTGCCCGCTCTGCCTTGCAAGCAAGAATCATAGAAGGGCAATCTCTATGCAAGTATGTCTTAGTCTATTTAGTGTACAACTAATTTCGTGTATATATATATATATATGTATATATATATATATATATGTGTGTGTTGCGTGCTTTCTCTCTGAAAGTCTTTGTACAGGTTTTCTCTTTGTAGGCGTGCCGTGTGCAAAGAATAAGTGTTGTATGCTTTCCTTGTACAAGTCTGCTGCTTCTTGTAAAATGGGGCGCCCGCCCTCCAAAGATGTCAATGACAAGCTTCCGCACGCTTTAAGTGTTGAGCCCGTTTGGACTTCCAGCGTGTATCCCGGTCACGTTGGCATGTGTTCAGTTTGTTTTTCTCCGTTTTTGTGAGTTCTGTTCAGTTTTAGTAGGCTGCAACAACAAACAGTGAGTTTTCTTGGTTCTGTTCATTTTTAGTAGCGCGCTGACAAAAAAGGGCCATTACTTGCTAGTGCTCAAGGTGTTTTTTCTTTTTCATTTTCCGGGTTCATTCCATTTTTCATTCCCTACTGAGCACCAGCAAGAAAACAACCGAGCCGGGTTTTCTGCTTGGGTAGTGTTGACACCATATTAATCAAGGTGTATTTATTGGGGGGGTGCTTCTCCCTGGGTTTAGTGGGGGGAATGAGGGGCCTCCAGCCCCGTATGAATAAGCTGGTTGGTTGAAATTCATATGAGCCACAATCCAAACCCGGGCAAGTGGAGGTTAGTAAGGGAAAGTCCCAGCCAGAATCAGTTGCGGTTTTTCGCCTTCTTAGTTCTTTGCATTGGTTTGGGTACAACGTTTTAATACGTACCAGGTTTTGATTGTGACTTATATCCCACTCGCACATGAATAAACTGGTTGAACTTCCAATGCTTCTGGAATTTGAGTCTGACTCATTTGGGGTCACCCTAAACACCAGTGGGTTGCGAGCCCTTTTGTTCGCTTGTTGGTTGGGCCGGTTTTCCATGGAAGACCACTGGGGGTCTGGAATCAACCCTAAACCCACCGGCAGATCCTTAGCTATGAGGTCAACATAGGCTAAAGATCCTTTGGTTGCCCAGTGGATTGGTTTTGAGTCTGACTCATTTGGGGTCAAACATCGGCAGATCCTTTGGGTCGCCCCGCTTCCTTCGGTTTTTGTCATCTCCCCGCACGGAATCAACCCAAAACCCTAAGCCGACCAACCAACCAACCAAGCAACCAAGCAACCAAGCAACCAAGCAACCAAGCAACCAAGCAACCAAGCAACCAAGCAACCAAGCAACCAAGCAACCAAGCAACCAAGCAACCAAGCAACCAAGCAACCAAGCAACCAAGCAACCAAGCAACCAAGCAAGCAACAAGCAACCAAGCAACCAAGCAACCAAGCAACCAAGCAACCAAGCAACAACCAAGCAACCAAGCAACAACCAAGCAACCAAGCAACCAAGCAACCAAGCAACCAAGCAACCAAGCAACCAAGCAACCAAGCAACCAAGCAACCAAGCAACAACCCAGCCAACCCAGCCAACCCAGCCAACCCAGCCCTAGTAAGAAACAAAAACCCAGCCCTAATTAAAAACAAATTAAACCGGCCGATTCTTTGGTCGCCGCTTCCTTCCTTCGCGGTCGGAGCTCGGTCGGAGATTCGTTCGAGGCCGGGCCTGGAGACCTTCATCTCGGGGCCCAGCTCCTGGAGCCCCGTGGCCGCGGAGGTGATCGACCGACGAGACCCGAACCCGGGGAGCCGAAGCGCCCAAAAGGAAAAGTTGGGCGAAAAGGAACTCGAATCCGTGGGCCCAAAAAGGCCGTGGCTTTTCACAAGGGGGCCAAAAGGGGCAAGAAGGTATTTTTTTTGGGGGGGGGAGGTGGGTTGGTTGGTTCATGGGAACCTGCCGCCGAGTTCAGCTCCGTGGGCGTTTTTGTTTTTTGGTTGTTGGTTGGTTTGGTTGGGTGTTTTGTTTTCCGAATTTAAGGCAGTTGTTCACTTTTAGCGGGGATTTGAGGACAGCCCAGTGGTGGAAATCTGGGGCCGGGGTTCTGAAGACACCTGATTTCCATCAGAGTGGTTCGTCTGTTTTTGGGTAACCCCCAACACGGGAGGGTTTGCCTTTCAGTTTCCCTCTACCACCAACCAAACGGGGATTGCCAGCAAAAAGACACACCCAACGTCTTGACATTGTTGAAAGGAACATGGTGGTACAAGGTCGATCAATGGCCTCTCAGTGTTCTGCTTGTTCATGTCGTGCAGTTCTCCGGAAGATTGTGTTTACTTAAGTCAAAGGACGAGTGGTTGAGGAAATACAATGGAGACGGATGACAATGAGCTCTTGTTCTTGCGCTCATCGTTTGTGCTGACCCGCCAATTAGGTGAGATGATCAACAACTCAGGGGACTTGTTTTTTCTTTGAGAGCCAATGCTGCAATGCTGCTGCTTGGCAAAGGCTCACAATTCACAGAGCAGTGCACAGGAGTTTTCTCGGGGTTGTTAGAGGGAAACATGTTTACATGCACACCTGATTTCAACTACTCCATGACAAAGGTCATTGATTTTCGGATGTGTTTTCTTGCGGGAAAGCTGCTGATGACTATCCATGTAACTTGGTGGCTCCCAGCCATCCCCTTAGCCTTTTAGATTTTTACTGTTTAGTGTAGTTTGCCTCTAACCCACTAAAAGTTAAACTTTTGGCGGTGGATCTGAAGGCAGCCCAGGTAACACATTTGCAACGTGGACTGAAAAAAACTGCTGCCTTCGCACTGCAGGCATCGCCAACTTGCAACTTGTGTCGTTCACCTCGTGCTAACCGCAAAATGAGCGTGTCGTTTTTTTTAGTTTTTTTTTTTAGTAAAAACAATTAAAAAGAGACCCCACCTAGGTTCCCCAGTAGCACCCTTTTGCCCTTTTTGGGGAGGGTTCCCCTACTAAAATAGACTACAGAAACAAGGGTACCCTTATTCCAACATCTCCACTGGAGGACCTAGCCCACAATGGGCGGATTTTCCTTTTGTGTTTTTTTTTTGAAACCACCAAACAAGGAGTACCACCTCCAAAAAAAGGCACCCAAATGATTTCTTTTCAAAGTAACTGCGGTGTCGGTTGAGCGAGCCTGTTGGGGATGAGAGACGCTATCTACCTGCGGAACAGCCTCAATATAGGTGTTCTATATTCCCTAGCCTTATTCATTCTGCTTTTCTCTATTAAACACCAACTAGGCACAGTAGAGCCACAATTTGAACGTGCAAAGGTGATTCGCGAAGCACCTGGACTCTCCAACGACGTTGCGTGCGGCAATGTGTTGAATTGTGAGCCGGCGAAGCCGGGCGGAAGGTTTCAATATGAAGACTACTGTTATCTAGGTCCGCCAGTAGTGCCCTTGTGTCCTTCTTGCTGTCTTTGTTTATGTCTTTCTTTCTTTGTTGATTTTGGTTATTCTGTCTATGTATATCTCTATCTACTCATCTATGTATCTGTCTATCTATCTATCTATCCATCCATCCATCCATCCATCCATCTATCTATCTATCTAACCTAACCTAACCTAACCTAACCTAACCTAACCTAACCTAACCTAACCTAATCTATCTAATATATCTATCTATCTATCTATCTATCTATCTATCTGTCTGTCTGTCTGTCTGTCTGTCTATCTATCTATCTATCTATCTATCTATCTATCTATCTATCTAATCTATCTTATCTATCTAATCTAATCTAGTCTAGTCTAATCTAATGTAATGTAATGTAATCTAATCTATCTATCTATCTATCTATCTATCTATCTATCTATCTATCTATCTATCTATCTATCTATCTATCTATCTATCTATCTATCTATCTATCTATCTATCTATCTATCTATCTATCTATCTAATCTATCTATCTATCTATCTATCTATCTATCTATCTATCTATCTATCTATCTATCTATCTATCTATCTATCTATCTATCTATCTATCTATCTATCTATCTATCTGTCTATCTAACTATCTATCTATCTATCTATCTATCTATCTATCTATCTATCTATCTATCTATCTATATATCTATCTATATATCTAATCTATCTATCTATCTATCTATCTATCTATCTATCTATCGATCTATCTTATCTAGCTATCTAATCTATTCTAATCTAATCTAATCTAATCTAATCTATCTATCTATCTATCTATCTAATCTATCTATCTATCTATCTATCTATCTATCTATTTATCTAGTCTATTTATCTATGTATCTATCTAATCTATCTATCTATCTATCAATCTATCTAATCTAATCTACTCTAGTCTAATCTAATCTAATCTAATCTAATCTATCTAATCTATCTATCTATCTATCTATCTATCTAATCTATCTATCCTATCCTATCCTATCCTATCCTATCCTATCCTATGCTATGCTATGCTATCCTATCTATCTATCTATCTATCTATCTATCTATCTATCTTCTCTATCTTATCTATCTAATCTAATCTAGTCTAGTCTAATCTAATGTAATGTAATGTAATCTAATCTATCTATCTATCTATCTATCTATCTATCTATCTATCTATCTATCTATCTATCTATCTATCTATCTATCTATCTATCTATCTATCTATCTATCTATCTATCTATCTATCTATCTATCTAATCTATTCTAATCTAATCTATTCTAATCTAATCTAATCTAATCTAATCTATCTATCTATCTATCTAATCTATCTATCTATCTATCTATCTATTTATCTAGTCTATCTATCTATGTAGCTATCTAATCTATCTATCTATCAATCTATCTAATCTAATCTAATCTAGTCTAATCTAATCTAATCTAATCTAATCTAATCTATCTATCTATCTATCTATCTATCTATCTAATCTATCTATCTATCTATCCTATCCTATCCTATCCTATCCTATCCTATCCTATGCTATGCTATGCTATCCTATCTATCTATCTATCTATCTATCTTATCTATCTTATCTATCTAATCTAATCTAGTCTAATCCAATGTAATGTAATGTAATCTAATCTATCTATCTATCTAATCTATATATCTATCTATCTATCTATCTATCTATCTATCTATCTATCTATCTATCTATGTATCTATCTATCGATCTATCTATCTATATCTATCTGTCTGTCTATCTATCTATCTATCTATCTGTCTATCGATCTATCTATCTATCTATCTATCGATATATCTATCTATCTATCTAATCTATCTATCTCTGTATCTATGTATGTATCTATCTGTCTGTCTGTCTATCTATCTGTCTGTCTATCTAATTTATCTATCTATCTATCTATCCATCCATCCATCTATCTATCTATCTATCTAATCTATCTATCTATCTATCTATCTATCTATCTATCTATCTATCTATCTATCTATCTATCTATCTATCTATCTATCTATCTATCTATCTATCTATCTATCTACCTACCTATCTATCTATCTATCTATCTAATCTATATATCTATCTATCTATCTATCTATCTAACTATCTCACTATCTATATATATATATCTAGCCTGATCTACTCATTTTGTGCCTCGTTCCTTTTTGCAGCTAACAGTGTGCAAGGGCGGTGCCTTTAGTCAAGGTCATACGGCTTCTCGGGCTATGTTGCCCCTCTCTTCCATGGTGTGTTGCGTATGATTTCCTATGTTCCCACACAACTTTATGCGGGTTGCTTTAGGCAACATAATGTGTACTCCCTTTTCATGCTGCAGCTGATGCGTTTCTAGGGGTACCTTCCCCATTCTTTTGCCGGATCCTTCTTTCTAGAAAACCTCCGGAAACCCAGGGAAAACGGCCGGTTCTTGGAAAGAACGGATGGTGGAAAATAATGGGGAATCAACCCCTAGAGCGTTGGTCACTTTCAGACTCTTTTGAGGGAGACCTCGCGATGAGTTTGCCAGGCGCTGGTGGCTTTTGATAAGATTGCGGCCTTGGCGGTGGAAGGCGTGCCCAATTTGAAGGACCGGCTTCGGGCTTTCGGGTTCAGTTCGGAGACATCCCCTTGGCCCCACTCGTCACCCGAAATGGGTGGGGCAGTTTTGAGGGTAAGCTTTTTGGGCTTTAACAGGAAAGAAACCAGAAAGCAAGCATGTGGCTTCTATTTGAGACAAACCCGAAACTCGTGCATGTCCTCACGCCCGGAATTGGCCTTTGGGGGGTTAGGGCCTGGCTGCGATCGCCACTCTGCTATGTCAGGTGTTTCCTTCGACCGGCTCAACAGGGGCTTTTTGTCATTGAGGGTGTGTACAATCTCGCTCCCTTCCTTCCCGCTCAACCGTTTTTGTTTTTCTCGTTGAGTGTATCTAGTCGCATGATCAAGTGGAGCTGTGCCTCAATGGGTATTGAGAAGTTCCCTCCGCAGCGATTGGGGGTTTAGACAACCCTCTGCACCAGATGAGCGAAGCGACCCTCGGATGAATCATTGCTCGGCCAAGCTTGGCTTGGAAGGCAGAGAAGCCGTTGTGCAGAGGAGCATAGTCTTGTAGACGGCGTTTTATCACCTCGGTGTTTGTTCTTCGTGACTATGTACCGCGCCTGAAGAGCGTTGTGATGCGTTGTGCATTACTCATTTGCAGGCGTGCTGCAACTATCCATTTGAGTCTAGCGGCCAGTCTGGCGGATGCCAGGTGTCTAATGAGTTGTGTTTCTTTTGGTTGGTAGCGTCTGCGAAGATCCAGTGTTTCTTTGTGCCTGGCGCTGTGCGTATTTTTACTAGGGCTGGGTTGGCTGCTTGGTTGCTTGGTTGCTTGGTTGCTTGGTTGCTTGGTTGCTTGGTTGCTTGGTTGCTTGGTTGCTTGGTTGGTTGCTTGGTTGGTTGGTTGGTTGGTTGGTTGGTTGGTTGGTTGGTTGGTTGGCAGTGTCTTCGAAGAAACCGCGCTACTGTGGATGCTTGCGAAATCCAGAAATTGCGAAATCCACCGTTCCATTCACAGTAACACTTTGGCGGGGCCCAAACGTCGTGTGTTTCTATTTAGCTGATTGTGCTTGGCTTTTGGGCTCACAGCTTGCTGCACGGCACCGCGCGGGGGGGGGGGGCTCAAAGACCATTTCCAACTTTAGGAACCCGCGACTTCCGCGAGTGTCAAGTAAGTACTGTACGTCATGTGCAGTGTCATGTAATGTGTGTCTGTATTATGGTATCGTAGGGCTGTGGTATCGTTCGGTATGTATGGTATGGTATGTCTGGCCAAATCTCACAGGCTGCAATGACACTTGCAACCACAATCTTCATGGGGGCTGGGGGGGACTGAGGAGGGGGGGAGGGAGCCCTAATTAAGCCCTCATTAAGCCGTATTAAGGGCTTCTTTGGGCTCCCGCAGCCCCATGAAATCTTGCCAGGGGGTCTTTTTGCCACCTTTGGTGGAAAACTGATCGACCCCCTTGCGGTGCAGCATTCGCTGTTGAGGGTGTCGCCCATTTTCCCACAGGTGGCAAAAAGACCCCCCTGACTCTTGCCGGTTCTTGGGCAGTTTACCACTGCCCCCAGTTCTTCTGAAGCCGGCGTCAGGAGCTCTGGGCCGCTCTGGAGGCCAGCAAGCGTTTTGGTTGGACATGCCCCGGGTAAAAACGCCGGCCTTTTTGGCTGAAAGCCTGGCCTTTTTCGGCCCTTTCAACCCACAAAGTCGCTTTTTGGCAGTTTCTTCCCCCAGCTGAAAGCTTTGGCAGGGTTCCACCAGGGTAGGGTTCCACGAGTTTCTGCGGGGGCTGCGGGATAGTGCGAGCACTAAAAAGAGCACCACATGAGTCGCAATCAAAACCCGGTTTTAAAATGGTCTACCCAGAACCATGTGAAGAATCAAGAAGGCGGCCGCAGCTATTTATGGTTGGGATTGTCCCTTACTAACCTTCATCTACCCGGGTTTTGATTGTGGCTTACATGCTGTTGGGGATATCACCTGAGCTTTTTTTTTCCCGTGTAGCCCAGGTGAAAAAGCGGCGTGTGCTGCATACAGCCGAACTTCATGAAGCATCATTGGGGTTCGGGGTCCACTGGATCAATGTGTTGTTTGTCGACCCAACTTCGAGGACATCATGTTGACGCAGGATTCATAAACCCGTCCCAGTATTAGGCGGGTGTTCCCTCCAAAAGTGACGAATCCACACTAAAAGGGGACCCCCTGCACCACTTTGAAACCATTGGACACCTTAAAACGTTTGTTGGTATTTGCGGGGGAATCGAGTCATTCAAGGGTTTCTTGGGTGCGATTTCTGGATTTTGCCACCATCCACAGTATTGAAGCCATGCACATGAGCGATCCAAGCTGTGCACGAGCATTTCAATGGCCATTGTGGAGCCTTCCAGGTTCCAAGAAGCTCACCAGGACTGATCAACAGACGCGAAATGACGTGAACCGCCAAAAACGATGGTAACCACCCGACTATGCATTTGTTTTTCTAAAGTGGACATGACAATTCATAAGGAACCCCTGAAAAGTGGTTGGAATACAGCCCCACCGAACTTTGATGTCCACCAAAAGGGTGCCCGACTAGAATTCCTGGCCGCATGACGTTTGGGTGGTGCCTCTGCGGCACTGGTGGTCAAAGCATTTGTAGTTGTGTTTCTTTCCGCAAGTCATGGCCCCGGAAGACAGAAGGAAAAATTATCTTCTTGCTGAGTCCTTGGGACAAATACCGCACTACTAACTGCGCTGTTCAAATATCCGCATCCTTCCCTCGGCCTCATTTGCAGTGGTTTCCAGAGATTGCCTGGCCACTTTGAACAGCACAAACTGGTTGGGACGGACTTCAGTTGATGGTCTTGGAGTGTTGTTTAAATCCTAGCTTTTTGGTTGCCAATTTCAATGGAGTTGCTCTTTGGGATGAATATAGGTTTCGCACCCTTGTCAGCCAGCTCTCTCTCTCTTTCTCAGTCTCTTTCTCTTTCTTTGTCTCTCTCTCTCTCTCTCCCTCTCTCTCTTTTTCCAACAATGGAAGTAAACAAAAGGGTTGGGAACCCTCATCTTATGACCTTGTGCCACTTCCATTGTGGAAAGAGGTCAAACCAGCAATGAAACATGGTCATTTAGTTCTTGGCAAATGTTATTTGAAAACGACCTCCTCTGCACTTCCAGGACTGTTGGAAAGAAACACACTCCCTTCACGTGGGCGTGCAAACGGATGACTAACCCAAATTGGGTTAGAATTGCAACGCATACTTTCACCCCACTGTTGATGAGAGTACGTAAACCAACAGCGAAGCCTGGTAATTCATGGGAGTATGATTGAATGCCACCTGCCAAAGTTCAGCTTGAACCGCCCTGTCCACTTCCATGATTGTTGCACATAGGGTTAAAGAGTTTCAAAAACACATCAGACGCCAACTAACTACCACGGCGCTCGACAAGGGGTCTCTTCAAGGGGAAATGATCTGTTAAGGGTACCTGTACCTGCCACGGATCAATGTGTGGACAGGAAGGGTCACTCACTCACTTTAGGCTTTTGATGTCTTTCCAGGTCACCTGTTTACAAGTGAACCTTTAATAATAACTCCGGACCCCCCGCCACCCCCCAACCCTCCCAGCCCGCCAACCCCCAACCCTCCCAACCCCCCAACCCTCCCAACTCCCCAACCCTCCCAACCCTCCCGAATCGAGGCGGCGGGGGAGAGCTTGAGCGCGGACACCGGGGCCCAGGCGCTACGACGCCTACCTGAGCTGCCGGGAAGCCGAGACCTCCCGCATGTGTGTGTGTGTGTGTGTGTGTCGTGTGTGTCGCGCGCGTCCCGGTTTCGAGCGGCAAGGGGGTTGAGCAAGTGTTCATATGTGTGATTGTCAGAACCGCCTTTGTGGTTGGTAGGGGCGGTTATGCATCACTTAGGGCTCTTAGACAACCATTCATTGCCAAACTCAGCTTACCTCTGCAGGCTTTTTTCCACCGCAAGTTAGCTTTCGCGGTGGTCTATGCTTGGCCCATTGACAATTCCTGTCGGTGGGGCTACGGAGTTTGACCAACGCGGCTCAGTAACCCACTCATATCCTGACACGCTCATTCAGCATGACGTGCATCGATCGCCAAGGAGTCCGCGTTGTGCACTCCAAAACAACATTGGGTAGCCACAGCAACACACGAACCTGGAGGATTCTCAAGCGCTGGTTCTTTGAGCAAGATGTCTTCTGCGGTTGCACCGGCCTGCCCTTGTTTTCGGCCATTCACTACCCAAAGCTTCCGAAAACAACGCTGCCCAAAGCCCTGTTCTTGTTTTCACCATGGAGCTTCGGGCCCTTCTATCCTCCTGCTCTGACGCTTGTTTAGGTTCCCCAGTAGTGCCCTTTAGCCCTTTTTTGGGGGAGGGTTCCCCTACTAAATGAGACTACGGGAAAAATCGGGCACCCTTATCCTAGCCGCTCTACGGAGGACCTAGTTGTTCTATGGTCTCGCTACCCAAAGCCTACCGAAGCGAGCGAGCGAGAGCCGAGGCTCGGAGCCAGCGCCTTGGAGGCGCTGGGGGACGAGGAGGCGCTGAACGCGCACCTGGAGAAGGGTGCGGCCGTGGAGGCGGGTGTTGGTTTGGGCGGTTTGGCGGTTTGACGGTTGGCCCCTGATCCGGGGGTAGGCGCCCAAAAGGAGAGCCGAAGCTTGGGGGGCAAACCGTTTCATGAGTTTCCGCGCTGCTTCCAGGCGAGCGCACATGCATGTCGCAGCTTCCAGTGCTCGACGAGATTTGGTGGGCATCTGGCGACCAGCGACAAAGGGTGCCCGCTGGTCCCATGGATCGCCACGGATCTCTGGCATGGCCTTCACCCCTTCCTTTTTTTGACACATACCCATGAGGGGTTGGGTTGATGTCTTTGGTGGTTTGAAAGGGACACCAAAAGAAAAAAACACCATTGTGGGGGGTCCACCAAAAGAGACACACCTATATGTGTTGTTTGGAGCGGTTGGTTTCTTCGAACAACATCTTGCTTCGACGTCTCACTTCCGTTCAAGAGCTTCTTCCCACTTTTTGGGAAGGCCATTTTGGTGAAGAAGAAGTTTTCAGACTTGTTCTTGACTGCTATTGGGTCGGATCTTTAGACTTCAACTTTTTGGTTGACATCTTTGGGGTTTTCCGCTAAACCCCCAAAAAAGCGAACAGCTTTTTGCAGGGGAGTCAACAGCAAGGAACACGCCAGTTCCATGCGGTGCTTCAAGTACTCGCCTCAGGCGCCGCCCTTGCCCACCGCCAAAGGCCCCGAGGCCGGGGAAGGGGATCGGAGTCCTTCGCGTTGGGAAGAGGAACCGGTTTCCCCATCCCCACCCCCTTAAGAATTCGGAATTGGGGGAGGGGGGGATTTCGACCCCTGGAGATCTCCATTTCTAGTTCCATTTCCTTTGTAAGGGGAAGGCTAGAAAACAAAAATTGGCCCCCCTCCCCCTTATGGTGGGGGGGATGCTTCCCCACGAAATGGCTGGCTCCAGATATGGGTCCAAATGTGGTCCAAACTGGTTGGTTCCAGATTTGATTTTCCAAATGTGGTTCCGAATGCTTCCCAAGGATGGTTGATTCCCCCAACATGGTTGGTAACTGAGCAACTCCCACGTGTTCGGGAGTCGCTGATGGCAAGAAGCCAACTCTCAGAAGGTTTGGGGAATTTTTGGAGGTCCATGATTGCGTGGATGCCAACATGTGAGGATGGAGTTTTGCTTCAAGTTCAAATCCAGTGCACGAGATAGGTAGATTGACTTTTGGATGCTTTTGGAATTGAGACTTATGTGCAGCCCAGAATTTGAAAGACGCGCAATGGCGCGAAGCTCAAGTCAACACCTGCCACCAGCAGTTCTGAGTTCTATTTGCGACAGATTTCAGTCGCTGGCCGTTCCACGCAGCCGTGGAATTGCATCGGTGACGGTCCCGCTTCAGCTTCAGCGCACGAACTTGTTCGACGGTCGATGTTTTTTGAGCGCTGAGTCCAGCACGAGGCTTGTAGTCGACCTGTTCTACATTCACCCCGTGGATCCAGGCACCATTTTTGAATCTGAATTTTGCGGAAGTTGTGGCTGGAACCATTGGGTTGCATGTGCAGGTTGATCAGTGGGACGGGCACAACTCACATCTCGTTGAACAAACGATCCGAGGCAGCATGACGGAGGCAGATGAACTTGAGGCTCATTCAAAAGACCGAACACGGGATTGATTTAGGTGTGTTTTGGGGGTGGGGCGGGTTCATTGGGAAAGAGAGGTTGGCTCGACCTATCCAAAATGCCTGATTGAAACTTGAGACACTGGAAGCCCAATGTGTCCTTCTCGTTTGTTCTATATTTTGCGCATCAGTTCAACGGCCTCGCTTTTTCTGTGGCCTATTAAAGCCAACTACGTTCCTTCAAACCATCCCAGGGTCCATACAAGATGCTCCTCAGGTGTGTGTTTACATGATGTTGGCGATGTTTGCTGGTTCCTGGGATTCCATCTGACTATCCACTCAATGAGACTTGAGCGCCAGGTCGCGAATCAGGCCGGGTGCACCTGAGTCCTTCATAGGGGTTTGCGCATTCCATTCACTCACACCCTGAGCTCCTGCACTTTACACTTTTTGGTACATCCGTTTTAGCGGCAAACAAACAGTTTGCACTTGTCTTGGCCAATCCACTCAGGAAGTGAGATCAATATGTGTGTCATGGCGCTGGACATTCTCAACCGCAGGTGTGCACAACAAATTGGTCTACCTTACTCTTTTTTTTTTGAGCTTCGCCAAGGTTCAGCATCTGGGGGACCCAGTTTTGCCATCTGTCCTCATGACTTCGCGATTTCCGGGTCACACGAGCTTGAGCAGTGGCCATTGTTTCTTGTGTAAAAACCAGCAGCCTCTGAACTTGATGTTGTGCTGTTTCGCTCAGCATTCGGTTGATCCTTCATGGATCATTCAACAAATGTGCCGCCCCATCCTTTGCAACTAGTGTTCCTTTGAGAGGCCGGAGCACTTTTTTGGGGTCGAAAACCAAGCAACCGATATCCTTCCACAGGGAATGCAGCACCTCAGAATGTGCACGTGAATGTGGTCACAAGCAGAGAACTTGTGGTTTTGGTCTCGCAAACGCACACTTTTTTCCGCGAGGGGTGAATCATCTAAATGTCAGGCGCTTCACCTTTTTGCAACTTAAGGCCAGCATAGGAGTTACAGACGCACTCCGGGAGGTCTCTTTCACCTAGGGTAGCTTGGATATGTTGGTGATCCAGGGTCCGGACCCTTGGGAGGACATTTGGGGATTGACTTCTCCGCCACTTTTGAGGTGGTCCCAACTCTTAAAACTCAAGGGCCATATCTAGTGAGCATGATGTCAGTCCTTGGGTTAAAACTGGCGATTGCAGGGTCTTCCTCTTCCGTGCAAAACAATGGGGCAGGACGGTCCTTTGGGTTTCCCAAGAAAAACCTTTGGGTTTCCCAATAAAAATGGATAATGTTGAGAGGGAACCACCTCAAAAGTGATTGGTGGACATGAATCCCCACCTAAATGATGTCTACCATTTCGGGTCCCTTATTAAGATTCATACTGTGGATGGACAAATTCCATCTTGCGCCACTTTGAAACCATGGGAAACCATAACGTTTGTTGGTATTTACATGGGAATCGAATCATTCCAGGGTTTCTTAGGTGGTGCGAAATGGATTTCGTCCATCCGCAGTATCCATCTCTTGCCGCCTTGCTATCTGCAAGCCCCCCCTTCCGATAGATCTCCCAGGCCTTCCTTTGGCTGCACGACCGCATCGAGGCGGGGTTCTTTTGCGAGCCTTGGACACCCATTTTTGTGTTTTTTTACTCTAGGTCCCCCAGCAGTACCCTGTTACCCTTTTTTAGGGGAGGGTTGCCGTACTGGAAATACACTACAGAAAAAGTTGGGTGCCCTTATTCCAACCTCTCCACTGGAGGACCTAACATGGAACATCCACAATGCGGTGGACATCGCATGATGAGTTTCCAATGCAAGATGTGTCAACTACCCCTAAAGGACCACCCCCCAGTGGTTCAAAGGGATATACAACCACTACATATCCACCATGCAAAGGGCACATACGCCATTTCCCCCTGCGGGTCAAACCATAATAGCACCAAAGGCCGCAAATAGAATTCATGCCCAACGGTCTAGTGGCTCCTGTTGCCAATTTTTATCCATTTGTTCCCTACTTGTGCCAGACACCACTGACGCCTGAGCCTCGGCCAACAAGTGCCTGTGGCTTTGCATTTGCGGCACATGCCCTTGAGAGACAAGCTTTGTGTGTTGCAATTGATGCAAACTTGAAGCTTAGGATGTTCTGTGAGCCTTGATCATTGCCTTTGCTGCGCGAAAACATCGTGACACTGGGTAATTGCATGCCCCTCACTGGGCTTCATGTTGTGACTGAACATGAATCTGTGGTGGCAGATGTTGGCGGCGGGAATGCTTCCTTGACTCGACCTTCGCTGTGAGGGGTGTCCGAACCCACAATGTCGCTGTTGGGCAAAAGTGGTGAACATCAACAGCATGTTTGGCCTGAGTCCAGGTCCCGTAGTGCCCTTTTACCCTTTGTTGGGGGAGGGTTCCCCTACTCAACTAGACTACAGAAGAAAAAAAATTGGGTGCCCTTATTCTAGCCTTTCTACTGGAGGACCTAGTGCTCCCTCTCGCCGAGAAGGGTCTGGAAAATGCCATAGCATCCATAGCCATGAAGCATTGCTCCCAAGGCCAACGAAGATTTGGGCTTCTGCAACCGAAGGCTGTTGACTGTTCACCCTTTTGTGGAGAATTAACGATTGGGACTCCAGGCTTTGCAAGGCTAGCCTTTTTGGTGTCCAAGGCCATCCAACGTAGGGGCCTTTCTCAGGGGACCCTGAACGGGTTCTTTTTCAGTGAGTTTCAGCTTGCACCAAAAGACAACCATATGGGTTGCAACTGAAAAGACCCTATTCAGGGTCACCCAATCTTCCTGTTTCTAGAAGCACCCCCATATTCGGATTTGGACCCCAAAAAGTTGGCTTGTCTTTGGATTCCCACCAACCTCTTTTCAGCGTACCCAGCCTCAAAAGCCACATCCTTTTCTGGTCAACCTTTTCGAGGGTCTCTTGGCAAAGCAGCCCCAAAAGCCTAAGGTGTTCGAAACCCCCAAGCCCCCAAAAGAGGTCAAGTCCATACCTAGACCCTCCAGGTGTGCATTTTTTCTGCCGTGTGCTGAAAAAGCTATATATTGTGTCGTTTGCTCCAAAAAGAGCCTTTTCCTTTTAAAAGTGCTGCTTCAAAATCTTGCCAAAACGTGGTCGGCAAATGTCGCTTTTTGGTCGGGGAATGTCGCCTGTGGGTCGGGCAATGTCGCCTTTTCGTCTTCATCCTGGTTTCGCAAAACAGCAAAATATGCAAAAATGCACTGAGGCAACAAAATGTGTCGTTTGCGCCAAAAGGAGCCTTTGGCCCAAACAGCACAAAAAAGGCATACTTAGGAGGGCCCAGGTATGGCTGTGGGTCAAAACCAATGGGATCCCATTTTGGGGTAGGTGAATTCACCACCCATTCTAGAGCCTATTTTTGTGGTTGGATTGGGATGTTCCCCGGGGGTACGATTTGGGTTTTGACCCATGGCCATATTTCAACGCGTCAAAAGCTGGGGCGACCCCATCAACGGCTTCGACTTCTTTGGACTCTTGAGGCCACCCTGGATGCGGCCATCCAGGCGCGGGGCTGGTCATCCAGTAGTTGGATCCTTCCGCGGAGCCACCGTAGCTTGCCATATGGTGGCTCAAAATTCAAGAGCTAGGGTTAATTGCGCAGGTAGGCTTTGGGTACATTTACCAAGGTGCCATTTTGGTACATTTGAATTTGAGCCACAGCCATATATATATATATGTATGGATTTTTCCCCATGGCATGTGTGGGTGCGTTTCAATCCAGGGACTTGGACCCCATACATATCGATGCTCCTATCGATTCTTCCACCGAGCTGAACAGGGTACCGAACCCAAAAAAAAGGAAGTCCCACACCATGCGGGGTTCTCCAAATGAGAGACTTTCCGTTTGGTACGGTGTTTGAACAACCAAGGAAGCCCAAGCAACCCGAACCGAAGGAACTTTTTTTGTGTCCAAAATACCCCCCAAGGCTGGGCTTCGGCTTTTCGGTTTGGTTCCCTTGAAACCAAACCCCCGAAAGGTGGCCGATTTGGCCCCCAACAAAAACAAGAAAGCCAAACAGCAAAAACAAAGCGAACACAAAGCCAAAGAAACCCAAAAAAAGAAGCCAAGACTCTTGAGAAACCCAGGACACATCCATAAACCCAGGAAATGTTCACATTTTGTGGACATGAACCGTCCAATTTAAGCGTCTAGCCAAGTGTTCATCCAAAAATATGCGGCAACTTGGGGCGCACTTTTTAGAAGACGCCAGTACAATGTTTCAGGACACAAATGTATCATGCACTCGGGTGGGCCAGGAGATCGTCCCTGTGCCGTCGTTGCAGTGGCCGGGGACTGAGCGAATTGCGGACGTGGCCAATGATGTCCACCAAAACTCGATTGAAATTCACACCCACATGGCCTAGGGTCAACTGATTTTGACCAGTGAAGCCTCAGCGAAAATCATGTCAAAGGGATAGCGCATTTGCGAGAGGAAAGGCTCAGATCAAAAAAGCCCTGAGCAACATTTTGTTTTCATTCACTTGTCGCACAGACACTTGATGAAGAGTTGGACAATCTGTTGCATTTTGTGGATCCAACCCTACAACGCAGGCTTCCATTTGTGTCGGTGAGTGGGTTGCGTGGGTTGCGTGGTGGGTTTGTGGCTTGGGTGGGTGGGTGGGCGGATGGGGGGGGGCCTCAGACACCATTCAAGTGTTAGACTTCAGTCCGCAGAGGGCAACACTTGCTTTGCCCAGCAGGCGAATGGGTCACTAGGCACGGCTGACAAGCTATATGTCATACCCAAATTAAACTATCATATCACACTTGAGCCGCAGGGTGCTTCTTGATGTATCGAGAATCAGAATTTATTATTATCTTGGATATCTTGCGGTGATCTTATTGGACATACGCATGATGTTTGCATTCTGCTTCATTTGACTTGTTTCGTGGACTTGAAAGCAAATTATTCCGGATCATGTGCTCAAAATTGCTACCTTTTGAGAATGAATTGTGTTTTGTTTTGTTGCCTGTGTCCTTCGCTTCGGACCCTGGCCTTTTCGAAAGACCTGACGTTGCGAGCTTCTTGAGTCTACTTTGGAGCTCTTTGTTGGAGATCTACACATGGCAAGCAGGGGACGTGGATGTCCTTTACATGAATTACCATGGTTCGCGGCATAGACTTGGACTTGCAATGTTTACAACTGGATGGAGCCCTGTCCAGGCAAGGATCTCGTGAAGAACCTGTGACGGAATCAAGCAATCAAGCAGGCCCGCAGTTTTGGCAGCTATGGTCAAACCCACAAAGATGTTGCCAGTTTGCCTTCAAGTTCAGGCACTGGTGGGGTGACAACCCCTATGTAGTGAGCAGGAGGAAACCTCCGCAGGTCACGACGCACCCCAGAGGCCAAATGGCCGGCAAGGCCTCCAAGCAAAAGCTGCCAGATGTAAGACGCTGGTTGACGTCAGTTTGACTGAATGGCTTGGAGGT
>CAUJNA010000071.1:310000-340098 GCA_963377175.1 Effrenium voratum
GGAGGTCTACGATCTCCCTCGGGGGGATGTGTGAGGAGGAAACATGTAAGACTGCGAACCTATTTTTGGTGGTGGCTCTACTTGAGGACAATCTTATCGAATGATGTCCCTTCTTCCCAATGACATGGCATATTCAAGCTCGGCGTGGCTTATGCGAGGCTCTTTGCCACTGGTGGCGTGGCATACCCGACAGCACCCCCCCCCCCCCCCCCGCAAAGGCCAACTGAGCATCACCCTTCTAGACGTTGGGGTGCCCAAACTCTGATCTTCGTGAACCACTTTTAACAGCGGTACGAAATGACACGTCCCAAAAGTGCGGCAACTTTTTGTTTAGCCTCCCATCATCTCACCCATGGATGCTTCTTGTTCCACCGTTTGCCTGCCCTTCATCATTCGGTGAATATTTGCTCGGAGTTACTGAGGTGCTAAGTCGAGCCATCTGTTTAAGCCAGCTCAAGGTCTGTTCAGCCTTAAGTCCAGCTATGTATATCTTGCAGTAAGTGTGGAGGAGAGAGATGTGTTTCTTGTATGATAGGAATGCATGTTTCAGAACCCATAGGCATGGTTAAAAAAAAAACAAAACTCGAAACAATTGTGGGTTGTTGTTCACCGTGGCCTGTTGGCGCTTGACCCCAATCAAACAATTGAGAAGAGGTTTCCTGTTGATGTTTTGCGTTTGGAACGCCAAGGACAGATTGAAGCAACACCCTGAAACTGGCAATTCGTGGGACAGTGATCCTAAGAGGCGTTGCGGCTCGTCCAATTCGATGCCTGGAGACCCAATGATTCCACCCACAAAAGGTGGCAAAGTCGGAGAGTGATCAATTGTAACACCTAAGATTAAACCCCACTTCCTGGCCGGGATTTCTTATGTCAATTTTGTCAATAGCGTGTTTGCTGGCACGCGTGCGTGTGGGCGGGCGGGAGTGCGTCGGTGGGTGCGTGTGCGTGTGTTGTTTGTTGTTTGTGTGTTTGTCCTTTTCTCTGTTTGTTTGTTTGTCTTTTGAGCAAAAGGACACTAAATTGGACTGTTTAGTTTGGTCCAATTTGTTGTTTGCATAGGTGTCCTTTTTGGTTGTTTTGGTAGAAACATAGATGGCCATCTATTTCCCCGAACAGGACACCTATGTTAACGATGTTCGATCCAGAGACCGCGCTCTTGTTTGGTTTTATCCAATTTGTTGTGTGGCTAAACTTTCGGAAACCACACGGAGGAGCACCACTAGGTCCACCAGTGCCCTTTCTCTCCCCTTTTTGGGGGAGGGTTCCCCCGCTAAAAATAGACAAAACCGAGAAACAAATCGGGTACCAACTTATTCTAACTCCTCTCAAATCTGGAGGACCTAGTGGGGGACCCCCAAACTGGGTTGTCCTTTTGGTGCCCTTATTCTAGCCTCTCTACTGGAGGACCTCGACCGCTTTCGGGCGAGGACGGAGGCCAGCGCCCTGCTGCAGCGGATCGGCGCAGGCGCCAGCCTGCAGCTCCTGCAAGGCGCTCGAAGACGAGTCGCACAGGGCAGTTCGAAGGGTTGGGTTGCAGGAAAAAATGAACGGGAAAAGAGCTTATTTAGGGAGTTTGAGGGTGATTTCCTGTTGATTTACAGCTTACTTAGGGTGTTTGAGGGTGATTTCCTGTAGATTTACAGCCTATTTTGGGCGTTGTGGGGATTCAGCATTGGTTCGGATGTTAAGAATGATTGATTCATGTTTGGGAAGGATTTTGCGTGATAAAAATTGGTTCGCAAGGTCGGCAGTGTAATGATTCTTCAATTCGGGCACGTGCAGTACTTGGCGACCTGTATTTCAGATTTTCTCAGCCCTTTCCTGCATGTGCCAGAAACACCACTGAACCCGCCAGTGAACATGTCCGGCCCAGTGTGGCTGCCAACCTCATGTGAAACACGCCGCTCTCTCTCTGTCAAACTGTAATGATACTGTCGATGGACGAAAACCATTTCGCACCACCTAAGAAACCCTGGAATGATGATTCCCTTGTACCAACAAACAATGGTTTCCCATGGTTTCAAAGTGGTGCAGGATTTAATCCTGCAGCCACAGTAGTAGACAGCGCTATTCGCAAAGAAACAAGTGTGCTAAAAAGACTATCAAAAGGGGTCCTGATAGTCTCAGCTTTTGGAAGACCTTGGAGTGGGCTGACGACTGCATACCCCAATGGGGCTCGAAGGAAAAATGCGTGTCAGTGAGTCAGTGAGTGTGTCTTTTCTGTTGATAGGAAACCAAAAGGAAACTCACCGTTTTTCAGAGTTCTCTATATTCAGACCCATGTTTGCATGCACGGTCGAGGTTGAGTCACCGCTTGCACCTCCATGTGGACCTGGAAGGATTGCCAATGCTGCATCAGTGGGTGTGTGGGTGTGTGGGTTTTTGAGGGTATCCTTTAGGACAACTGCATATTGTGGGACTTCTCCGTGGAGACCCCAAATTCATTCGAGCCTTGCAGGCGCCGTGCGAGCCCTTCGCTCCCTGTCCGGCCGCGATGCCACGGTGCTGCTGCGAGGCGCACAAGCAGCTACCCAAACCAGGGTTACTGAAAATATCTTAAAATACAGCAATGTTCAAGTACATGGCAGAATTCCCTTGGGACAGAGCTATCACTGCAGGTTCACTGCAATGGTCACGGGTCAGGCTCACTGTTGCCTTGCTGCTAGCGGGCCATGCCATGTCTTGCTACCCCAGCAAGAGCAAGTGGGATCTTCAGGTTTTCCTTCCGATTCGCTTGGAGCCCTGAACTCCTGGAATTCCGATTCTCGAGATCTTGAGGAGTCACGGCCATGATCGCCTCCCTTTGGCTGGGAGGCCCTGACCTCCAACAGAAAAACGGGGGGGGTCCATGTTTGCCACGGATTCGGAACCCCAGTAGTGCTCTTTCTCACCCCTTTTTTGGTTGGGGATGGGTGCCCTTATTTTCTAACCTCTCTACTGGAGGACCTAGTGGAAATTCGGAAGGCGTCGGTTTCTCCGCGGGATGTTCTCTCCTTCAGGTTTGGGCGCGGCCTCTGCCTGGCAACTCTCCTTGGACTTCCTGCAGACCATGCGGACACCCGGAAAAGAAATCCGGGTGGAGATCTCTGGGGGGAATTTTCGGTGGTCCAAAACGGGGGAGTTGGTTTCCAAGGGATCCGGTAGAGGTCTCCTGGAAGGGTTTTTCTTTGTACGGGGGAGTTTGTGTCCAAACAGGGATCCTTTTACATGCTTTGGGTTTCCTTTGACTGAACTTTACACAGTCAACAGCTCCGTCTCAGGTTGACTCCAGTTGAACCAGTGATCAGAAGCGGAGGGCGCCTTCGTACGAAACGGAAAGTTCCAGAAGCCAACGCACAAATAAGGGCAAATCTTTGAAGCGGTTCTGAGTTTCCACCATCACCCTTCAGCCAAGGCTCCCTTCAGATGTCAGCAAACTCGGATTGAGGGTACTCCAGGCACGGATCTCAAACCTGTAACTCTGACGGATTCGCTATGCCGTGGATGCTCAAACGAGGGCTACAAGACAAACGTCAAATCCACGGGGGTACTTTTCTGTCCACTGCCACAGAACCTGAGGTTTCGGGGAAAGCCCTTGAAAACCATTTTCCTTCAAAATGGACCCTCTGGAGGGTTCCATGTCAAGTGGGGTTCTATGTTAGAATTAGCCAAAAACAACGGTGTTTGACTAACCTGCAAAAAAAAGAAAAAGACAAAGCTTCGGAGCTTCCTGCTTAATTCCAGGGAGTGTAGGAGGGTGTCCAAGACCTTGGAATCAACCCCTAGGAATCAACCCCTTGATGTCCAACGCCCACTTTGCACCAAGGGCCCGAAGCTCCGCAAGCTCCGCAAGCTCCGCGTCGCTGGTCCACTGGAACTGCGGCCTCTCTGCGATGGGCTGGTGCACGGCGATCCAGCTACGCCAGCTGCTGCTTGGTTCACAGGGTGTGCGGGAGTCGGGGGGGAGGTCAGGGGCATGGGCATGTGTGTGTGTGTGTGGGTTTGTTTGTTAATGCGTGTGTGTGTGTGTGTTGTCTGGTGTGTGTTGTCTGGTGTGTGTTGTGTTGTGTGTGTTTGTGTGTGACAAAGCTGGATGTACAATAACCCCAAACGACTGGCGAGTGCATGTGCGATTTCCTTGAAATGGTCCGACATTGTGGCTCCCAGTTTTTACAATCTCAAAAGGGCCGCCTAGTCTGGCTAGGTGATCAGGTTTTAGCATGTGTCACAGTAGGATGCACAAGTGGCTCAGCGGTTTTGCACGACGGCCGTTTGCAGATCTATAGGCTGGATCGTCAACCAGGTCAAAGGTCGTCCTGAACGTACGAAGCAGTGGAACAGGACACCTATCACAGGAAGAGTTTCCACGCTGCATTGCAGGAATATGTTGAAACTTGGTGGCTCCCAGCCATCCGGTTCCGTAGCTTCTTAGCTTTTTAGTGTTGAGTGGTTGGGTTTCCATTTAACCCACTAACAGATGAACTTTTCGCAGGGGATCTGAAAACGGACAGCCCAGGAAAGAGTTGGGGAAACCTGGCAAATGCGTTTTGATCAGCTCTGCCAAGAGGGGGTCCTGTCATGCAGAAACCATTGAATGTATTGCACGTGTCTCGGGGTTGATTCCCCATTCTTTTCAACCATCGTTCTTTTCAAAAACCAGCGGTTTCCACTGGGTTTCTGATGGTTTCCTGAAAACAAGGATCCCTGGAAAGAATGGGGAAGGTAGACCTAGCATTTGAGCTCCTGTACCACGTTCTTGCCAAGTTAATTTCTGTCTTTCTCAGCCAACGGCTCGGCTCTCATCAAGGATTATTGATGATCAGCTTGTGGGTCTATGCGTGAAGCACAAAGTAGTCTTATGGCGTTTGCCATATCAACCGGAAGTTCGGGCTTGCTCTAATCGTCTTACTGTTTACTCTGACAAGAAACCACCACCACATAAACCTGCGGAACTTACTACAAGATCAAGAAACAGCGCCTCGCATGAGATCTGCTCGCTGAAAGCATGTAAACAACCGGCCACACATTCAAGTAGCGCAGTTTCACACGTACAATGCGCTCTTTGGCTAAGTGGGACAAAACGCCCCTACTGGCACAGCGGCCACTTCCATCTTTTTGAGCAACATGGATTTTGGAGGAACCTGCCTGATGCAAGCTTGAACACTCCCTGGCAAGCCGTGTCTCAGTTGAGGCAGCTGGAGCTTGACACCATCAGTGACGTGGCTGCCTTTTCAGTCAAGTGCTGCATCAGCTGGGCGGAGCACGGGAGGCTTGAAAAGACCTTTGAGAGGAAGGGATGTGTGTGCGCACCCCACAGCAAGCGCATGAGCCAGGTGTAGAACAGCAGAGGCCCATGATAAAGGATCCTTTCTACAGGATCGCTGATCCCATGTCAGATTTGTGAGTTGCAGAGACCGGCGCAGAGTAATCATCATACCATTGATTTCACCAACATGCGGCGTGCGGGCCTGAAATTTTGGTGTGGGCAGGTCTCTTCCTCTCGACGATCGTTGCAGCTTCGGTGCTGTTTCAAGAACGAGAACCGCAGCTCATGTTTGGAGGTAAGTCCCTTGCAATTTAGATGGTCTTCTTCTATGAACTGCTAAGGCTTCAACACCATCATAGGCAACTGCGAGCAGGGCAAGAAGTGGACTTGTGCGCTGGATGTGCTGGCGGAAATGGACCACCGAGCCATCGGAAAGGAGGGGAGCAGTCGGTAAGACTTTTGATGTCGGTGCTACTCCTCCATTGCAGTGCTGCCGTGGGTTAGTGCTCGGGGTGGGGATGAGGTGGGGATGATCATCGCGAGTTATCAACCAGCTGCAGTGCCTGGCTAGTCCAGCTAGTCCTGGTCCGAGGTCTTGCTTGTTGAGTTGCATTCTAGGATGGCCGTTACTTATGATCGGCTTATTGATCGGACTGATCTTGCCATGAGCGATCAATCCATGCTGCCAACTGCCAATATGACAAAGTGTGTGTCTCAATTAAAGAAGCAGCAATTGCTGACAAGAAGCGGAAGAGTGAATTGTTTAAACCAGTGCAATACAGGGAAAAAGGCTCCGAGCGAAACAGAGACTCCTCATGGAGTTCCAGTGCTACTTTTCGTGGGTACAACGGCACAACCTGTTGGCCCGCTCTGGGAAGAAGTTCCTGCAACTGACACCTCCCACTGCCATCAAGCAGTGTACTTGCCAGGACACAGGCTCCCGCAACATCATCATGAACGTCTTGGACAAGTGCGACAGGTCCATTCAATAACTAGGGGCTTGGGCTTGCGTCAGTCTGCCCTCATTTCCAGACGCCTCGTGACTTCGATTCTGTGAAGCCTTGTGCTGTTGACGTTGGACTTTATGCGTGATCAGTTCTTTGATGCGTTGTACTGGCCTAGCTTGCAAGTGTAGGCCCAGCCTGACAAACCATCAGGATTTTGGTGGCTGTGTGACAAAGGTTAGAAAGGCACCCAACTTTGTTTCCAGAGAGTTTGGTGGTGTCTCGCAAAGACGTTGAGGTGAGAAGTATGCTACGAAATACATAGACGCGGCTATCTTGCAAATGTATACATTCCAAAGATGATTGGTAGGTGTAACTTGCAGGAGCTACTGTGCTTGAAGCGCGGCCTACCTAGTTGACAGCTTGTTGAGAGATCCCGGAATTCCATGAAGATGCAAGTCCCGGGTTGTCAAAATCAGCGGCCTTTTTATCCACTTCAAAAGGCGGTAGCGGCCCCCGGGGCCAAGAAGGGGACACATTTGTGACACCCCCCCCCACTGGCTCCATCATTCCACCAGTGTCAAGGTTACCCCGCCAAGTGGTAGGTTAAAGGGAAACCACCCATTCCAGTGTCTGACTTTGATCAGCCCCAGAAACACAGGTGTCCTTTTCGGTTGTTTTGCTAGAAAAGTAGATGGCCCTGGTTTACCTGGTGGTTTCATCATCTACCAGGGCCATCTATTTCCCCTAAAAAGACACCTATGCCCAGAAATAGGTGTGGCTCCAATTTAAACAGGAGGGGTTACGCAGTTTTGGTCCATGTTTTCACTTGCCAGGGCAAACCATTTTGGTACCGGTTTTTTGAGCCACCCAAATGGTCCACACAATCCTTCTCCCATCCGTGAGCAACTGATCCTCCCGGAAGGTGGCGCGAAGTCCTAGAGCTTCCGCGGGAGAGTGGCGACCTTGTGACCTACACCATCCTTTTACGTGCCTCGGCCAATGACCGGTAGGACATGTCCCATGGTTGTCAGGGGCCCTCCAAAAAGGGGACCCCCAAAAAGGAAGCCTTCTCCCCTAACTGGCCTTAGTCGCTATTAGCCCCTATTGGGATTGGGGAATCGGCCCCTATTGGGGGACCCTTGACAACCATAGGAACATGGCGAGTGTTGCTTCTTTTTTGACTCCATGTTCTTTCACTCGAAGTTCTCAAAGTTGCGAGACAAGTGTAGAAGACCAGCCAACGCAACGCACGATAGCAACAGTTTTGAGAGACGGCGACAATGCAAGAAACAACTCTGCAGAATCATGGCAAAGAAGGCACTGGCCAAAGATGTCAGCCACATATCTCGTCAATGAATCAGCTTCGTCAGGCAAGCCTAGGGGCTACGGGTGCGATGGCTCAAGGCCTTTCTCGTTCACTGGGGGTGATGAATGTGGGGTCAACTTTCATTATTTCTTTGGTGCGTTTGTCCTGAGGCGCCACTGGGAGATTGGGCTGGCAGGAAGCACTGAGTCTATTGGATGCTTGGCTTGACCGGGTTTGATCGTTTGGGGGCATGACCGGTTTTAGGATGGTACGACGCTTGCATGAAGCGTCGTGTTATTTTTGGAGGAACAAGCTTTGGGATATGGCTGTGGCTCAAAATCGTTATGGGATCCCATTTTGGGGGAGGTGAATTCACCACCCATTTTCGAACCTATTTTAGTGGTTGGATTGAATCGGATGTTCACTGGGGGTACGGGTTTTTTGATTTTGACCCCCATGGCCATAGGAGTCTCCCAAAAAACACCCATACGGGGACTTTGGTGCATGTTGCCAAGGGATGTTAGGACTTTAACTTTTTGCCAACAAATTTGTTTTTTCCGCAAAAGCAATCGCTAAAAGTTATTCACTCTTAGGGGAGCAGATTTCGCAACCGAGGGCAGTCTCTGATTCTTGCCAAGGCAGAGGCACAAGCCTCGCAGCTGCGGCTGGACACTGGCCTGGGGAACTCCGCCCTCAGCAGCGTCTTGCCGCAAATACGAGTCAGAATCAAAATCTGGCGGCTCCCAGCCGTCCCCTCTGGGGTAGACATGGAATACATTTTACATTTTACCAGTGACTCAAAGGGAAGCAAACAATGGATGACAATCTATAACTGGGCCTAAGTCTAATCACGCCCTTAGCTTTTTAGATCCTTTTAGCGTTTAGTGGTTGTTTCCGAATTTTACCCACTAAAAGTTATTCGCTTTTAGCGAGGGATCTGAGGGCAGCCCAGAAAACCTGGCATGAAAATGGTCTAGCCAACACCATGTAAAGAATTGAAAAAGGCGAGCGAAGGCAGACATTTATGGTTGGGACTATCCCTTGCTAAGCTTCACCTATGTGGGTGGAGTTCCTTCTTAGTAGGCTATTTTAGTAGTTTCAAACAAAACGTTTGGAGTTGTTTGGTTCTTCCACTCTGGAAGTGAGTAGTTCCCCCTTAGCCCATGGTCCAAATCCCTACAGTCCGAAGAGCTGAGGGAACCCATCAGAGAGCGGCTGATGGATTGAAGACCGATGGGTCTTTGGTTTCCCAGTAAACGGCTCAGGTTTTTGCATGTGACTAGAGGTGACCGACTTGTGTAGATATGCTACTATCCAGTAGGGCGACTGCTGGGTTTGGAAGAAGTCAAGCTTGATGGATGTTTGTTTTGAGTAGGTTTGGGGCCGCTTTCTGGGATGCTAAGTGAACCTTCTTGCAAGTAGCAAACCAAATTCATAGAGACAGACGACCCACTTCGGTATCTCGCACAGAATTATGCCTCTAATCCCTTATGGTTCAACCTGCTCGGAGTTCCCACATGGGCGACTCTCGACTCAGGACAGTTGCAGTGTCCTACCACTCTTTCGGACACATCATATATATATATATATATATGTAATATATCATATGTTAACACGCTCAAATTTGCGCCAACCAATTTGGATCAGGATCATGTCGGACCAATCAGCTTGTATTCTCTCACCTTTCATTGTTCAACAGCACAACCTGTTAGGATGTCTTTCACTTTTCGGGATTTCGGGCCGCCACGCTTTGCGCGGTCCTCTGGAAGGAATCGGACTCCCTTTTTGGCTTGTTGTTTGGTTGGGCAGCATGGTTGCAGCATTTCTGGGGAACAGCTTCAGAAGCATATGGATATACTTTCTCGGTAATGTTGACACCGGACCCCCTGTTTATGAATATGGGGGTGTCCCTGGTTTTAGTGGGGATTCATCACTGGGGGGGAACACCCCCATATTAAACAGAGGTTTGTTAAAATCCGGGGTCAACATTACAAAGCAGAAATCATCATCGCTGTTTCTCCTTCGTTCCCCGCAGATGGGGTTGGACTGGAAAATCTGCCCGGTGCAGCCGCTCCGCCGGTAGATACAGTCAGTCTGACACGGGGTCTGAGTATGTCTGAGTGTGTACGCCCAGGTCAAGCACAGGTCCGGGTGTGATTCTTTGGGGCCATGTCCGGTCAGATACGCGGAGCTTGAAAATTGAGAGCTTGACTTTCAGGTCTGGGTCTGCGTGTTTACGGGACTTGAGAGCATCAACTTGGCTAGCGTTGAAAGAAACAGAACCCTAGGGGTACCCTCCCCATTCTTTCCAGGGATCCTTCTAGAAAACCTCCGGAAACCCGGGGAAAATAGCGGGTTTTCGAAAAGAACGATGGTTGAAAATCATGGAAAACGAATCAACCCCTATAGAACAACCCAATGATGTTTTTTTTTAATGAACATCCAATGTCAGCCCCCCCCCCCCCCCGTTTTTTACAACCTAGGAAAAAAAGGAGGCCGCGCAGGACCTAGGGAACAAAGAGAGAACATACCTTCCGCCCACTGCCGGTGGGCCGAAAATTTGTGTTTCCGCAGGCCAAAAGGACTCCTGGCGCGCGGCCCTGGCGACGGGCGACGCCTTCAGAGCCTTAGCAAAAGGTGGGCTTCCGGGCTTCCAAACTGCGCCTTGGTGGCAACTGGGGGTTGATCAATACTCCCTTCGGCCCCCGGTTTGACCATGGGTAACTTGTCCCATGTGGTTGAAACATCATCTTTTTGATGGTCACCCCATGTGAAGGACCTTTTGATCAACCCCCAACTCCTTTTGACTTTGGTCAAGGACCCGTTGCATAGAGGGTTTAGACAACCAACGCAAGGATTCCGGTAAGGAAGCCATGGCCGTTGCCCACATAAGGATTTCTGGTGATGATGCATCTGTGCTTCGCACAACTGGGGGACCCCCTCCAGGTGGTAGGTTTTCTTTTGGTTCGCCTTCATCATACCTGTCACGATATCTGTACCTGACCTTGCGAAAGCGCTGCGCCTGACATAAACCGCATGCGTGCCTTCGGCATTTCCAATGCTGAGTGACGTTTGTGTATCGGCCAAATGGGCAATTGTCAACTTGGGGTCCAACAAATTGCAGTGTTCCACGTGTTTTGCCTTTAAACCAGCCTCAAAAGGACCCCCGGAGCCTAAAAACACCACGCTCACAGCCCAAACTTGTTGGACGCCATTTTTAGGAAGCGGCGGGCTTCCGCAAGACATCATCTCTTGCAATGCGGCCATCAGCGCGTGTGAGCAGGCGCGACCAGCAAGGCTTTACATCGAGTCTTCGGCCTTTGGACTTGTGCTTTTGTATGTTGTTGGTTCAAAAAAACAACATATTTGGCACAGCTCTTGTTAGGCTTTGCGTGTGCTGGTTATTATTGGCGATGATCTTTTCGGGGTTGATCATCATCATGCATCTATTCAACTAAGCAAAGCACTTTATTGATGGATGTTTCTTGAATCGCAAGCTAAAATTAGGGCAAGACAATGCCAATACTGAAGCAACCAGATTCCCGCCGACAACTGCAGTCGCGGCGAGCTGAGAACAGAGCTTTCATGTTCCCTAAACCATTTTATCTATGATAAATGCCTTGTGTGGCGCAGTAAGCATTTGATGGTGCACAAGGCCTCGCAAAGGGCGGAGCCCATTTGGACAAGGACCGAAAGGGAATCTCCTGGTAGAGCATGTGGCCCTATTGACAAACGCATTGTTTGTCCCGCATGAATAAAAAATATATCACGAGGGGGAGCGCATTGCTACTATCTCTCTCTATATATATGTATATTTTACATATAAGACTCATCGCTTACCGTGCACCAATATCATGCGCTTGCTTCGCTGTATTCAATACCGATCGAATGGTCAAAGTTCTGGGTGTTTTGAGGTTGAACGGGAAGTCGTCCGCAGGAAAGAATCCCATGCCATTCACTCATTTCGCAGTTTCATGGGCGGCTGAAGCCATATGGCCGGTCGAAGCCAGAAGCCGCTTGAGTTTTTACCGGCTAAAAGAGTTTCTCAAAATGGTGGACCCTCTTTTGGTGGTGTTTGAAGGGCAGTCAACAATACACATATTAGGGAACCCCTATTTTGAGAAACACAGACTTTCGAGCGTGATTGTCGTTGTCGTTGTCGTTGTCGTTGTGGTTGTCGCAACCGTCGTCGCTGTCGCTGCCGCCACCATCTGTTTTGGAGTGGCCGTTGTGGTTGTGATAGATTTGGTCCATTGTCATGGCAGGGTTGTTAGAGCCCCTCGTGGCTGTCGTTCTCACGGTGATCGTCATCATCGACGTCATGGTTGTTGTTTCTGTGTTGTTGCAGAGGTGCGTTTTGCTTGGATGTTAGGACTTTAACTTTTGGCCAACTGGTGGGTTTTCCATTTCACCACTAAAAGTTATTCACTTCTAGCAGGGGAGCAGATTTCGCAACCGAGGTTTGTTTAGGTCGCTGTTCCGGTACATTTCCCTGTGCTTGGCTGCGCATCCGGACTGCAGCGCGCACGTTTGCCTTTCTCGAGGCTTTTCATTGGCTGAGCACCGTGCGCTTGCTTCAAGCCGCAGGCGGCGGCGGGGGAGGTGCTTTCGTTGTTTTCGGGTTTGGATTGGATTTATTTTCTGGATTGGATAGGTGCTGATTTCTGTTTCTGTTTTTGTAGTTTTCGGTTTTCGATTTCTTTTGTTGCCTCTAGCTATTGACTTCACACTGAGGAATGCACCTCCTAACCAAACCACCAACACCCACAACCAATTGCGGTCCCACCGAATGTTGCCGGAATGTTGGGTACTTGCTGCCGCGGTTCATCAGCAAACACTCTCAAGTGAATGCTTGTGACTGACATGTTTGTGCAAATGCACCCTGAAACTCAATTTATCATGCGGCCGTCGTACCTCACATGTTTGCTCTTTGGTGAGCATTCGAGCATTCAAATGAAGCGCAACTGTTGGAGAAGGAGCGCATTTGGTCCCAACTTCATTGTCGCAGGCGACTAGCGTGAATGCTGAATGCTGCTTCACTGTCTCTGACATGTTCAGATACTTGACCTGACTCCGCCTGATTTCCAGCTAGTCAAGAGCCTTGCTTTGCAGTCAATCTGCAGGACATACACTATGTCTAATTGTTAGGGCTGCCCTACGCACCAAAATGGTAGATGGAAGCCTTCTGAGGACACCTTTCCTGGTTTGTTGGGGGGGAGTTTGGTTGCTACACAAGTTTTTGGTAAAGTCTTGCGTAGCTCCCAGCGCAGTTGTTGGCACAGGTGACCGGGCATTGCAGTTTTCGCACTACAGCTCCTCGGTGGCAGCTTTGGAAGGGGTTCAGGGTTTGAGCTGCATGACAAAAAACACCCAATGACAGACGAGGAATGGGTCAACGGAAGGTGAAACATACTGTGGATGGACAAAATCCGGCACCACCCTGGTGTCTGACGATTCCCCTGTAAATAGCAACAAACGTTTTTGTTTCAACCGTGGTTTCATTCGTGGTGCGAAGGGGTGCAGCTCGGGTACCGTGCCCGGTGGCAATGAAGCAGATGAAAGCGTGTGCTTTTCTCGCTTGGGCAGTGGTGTCAAAAAAATGATTCTGTGTCCAAGTCTTTGGCCCCTTACATTACTTGGCTCAAAGGCACTAACCTTCGAACTGATTCTGTTGGTTGCCGTTTGACTTCCAAATCCTTCTGCCGGGATATGGGGTTAGTCCCAGAGCACAACAACCATGACGGCAGGCAGGTGCGCCAGAAGTTCTTTCGGGATCCCTTGGCAGCTGAAGGGATCCTCAGCCAGTGGACCCACTTGACACCTTTGTCCAGCTGGTGGCTCTCCCTTTGCGCCAGGATACACAGAGCTGCTCCAATTAGCCTGCCAGCCATCCAGGAATGTCTCGAAACTGAGGACAATGCTTTCTTCTTGCCATTCAGAGTGAGACAGACAGAGAGAGAGCGAGAGACAGAGAGAGAGAGAGAGCGAGACAGAGAGAGAGAGAGCGGAAGGAAACAGGAGAGATGGAGAGTGAGATGGAGAGATGGAGAGAGAAAACTATAGACAGATGGTGGATGGAATCTATGGACGGATAGATAGACAGAGAAGATGAGAATAGAGCGATGCAGAAAGGGAGAAAGAGAGGGAGAGAGAGAGAGAGAGAAAGAAAGAGCAACACGAAAGTGCTTGTTTTTGTTGAGATATAGTGATATAGATAAATCAATAAGATCAATGGCACCATGCAGAAAACGGCCATCAAAGGCACCCAAGCGAACCCCAAATTGGGCGGTGCATGGTTCTGCTGTCGGAGGCTGCAACACGGCGGCCAGCGCAGCATCAAAGGCCTCGCAATGGCCAAAGGCCGGGTGCTCCAGAAGAATCTGCGGGGGTTTAAACCATGTGTTCCCTCCATAGATTCCCAGTATTTTCCCATATGTGCCCTTGTTTCTCCGGTTTTCCTGTTGTTCCATAGTATTTTCCCTATATGTTCCTCTTTTTTTTCTGTTTTGCGGGGTTTCAAACCATACTGATGGTTGAAATCGAAATCCATTTCGCGGCACCTAAGCAACCATGAGACATCATTGTTTCTTGGTAACAGGGGAATCAGCATTCTAGGGTTTCTTCGGTGGTGCAGGATTTTGTTAATCCACAGTATGTTCCCCATAGCTTCCCGGTATTTTCCCTTACGTTCTCTTTTTTTCCCGTTTTGCGAGGGGAATCTCAAAGTGAGTTTCCTTGAGGCCTTGCCCTCCCAACAATCATGGAAGCTGACAGGAGCGTTTTGGAAGACGACTTTTCTTTTGGGGAACTCCTTTGTTTGCTTTCATGGTCGTTGGAAGGAGGGTAGGGGATGCCTTGCTGGCGCTCAGTAGGGCATGCCGGGTGTTGGGAATGAACCGTTTGGGGGATCTCCTTTATAGGAAACCACAAGTTGTTTTTCTCGGGTCATTCCATGTTTCCCGATCGAACCGATCGCCAGATGTTTGAAGTGATGGCAGGCCTTAGACCTTCTCAGCGGGTCAAAGGATGTGGTGGCCAGCAGTGCAGGCGAGCAAGGGCTTGTCGTTTCTTGTGCGACCTGGAAGCATTTGGGGTCCTGGTCATTACAGGTTTCAACAAATCTTATCATGTGTTCAATGTGGGCAGTCGCGGAAGCAGCTTGCGCTTTTTTATTTTTTTTTCACGAGCAGTCGAATGCAACGTTTAGATGCTCGCGAAAGCCCATGCTTAGCTACGGGTTTGTTGTACAATTTTCCGTTCCCCAAAAAGTTGCTTTGGTTTGCCACTTCATCCCCGGTTCCCAATAAAGCCGCAGGCTCCGGCGGGTTCAACCACCGGACCAACATGATCCAACTTGCATGTGATATCCTACGGGAGAGGAACAGCTCCAGGGGGTCAATCTTGCCGATTCTCTAGCTGGAAAACAACACCAGCGATCACTGAAGTGAGACAATCCCGTGGAAGAGTGTTTCTGCCATATGTGTCCTTTTTGGGTTAGTTTGTTTATAAAAAGGCGAGTTCCACTGGTTTAGATTGGTTTTCCACATACCACTGCCATCATTTTTTCCCCAAACGGACTGGAGTTTCTGCGCTTCTTCTAGCGACACCAGGCGTGCTGGCCTTTGAGAAGGCTCGGAAGTGGGACTGCGCACTGAACTTTCTCCCGGCGAATGTGGTGGCAAGGCGAGTTTGCTCGAAACGCGAGGGTTTGGGGCAGCCGACTTTGCGCGAGTTTTCACCGACCGACCGGACGCGGAAAGGCGGGGCTAAGTTCTGGTTTTGCGTTGCACTTCCGCGGCTTGGTGCGTTAACGCCCTCCTTTTCCGGATTCTGTGTGGTATTTGTTTTGCTTACTGTATGTTACTGGGGGTGGACGTGTTTGTGAGTGTGTGCGTGTGTGTGTGTGTGTGCAAAGTGTTGTCAGAGCCGTGTGTTCTGGTGCGGGTGTCTGTGTTTCTGTCTGTGTAAGTGTCTGTTTACATGTGCCGCTAGGTGCGAGTGAATGTGCGTGTGAGCTTACATGTTCTTGTATAGCGTGTGCTTGCGTGTGTGCCTGGGTGGCTGCATGCAAGCAAGTGTGCGTGTGCATGTGCGTGTGCCTGTGCCTGAAAGTGCGATTGCATGCGTGTGTTCTGTGAGTGCGTGGGTGCGCGTGTTCGCCTGTTTGGTGTGTTTGGTGTGTTTGTGTGGTTGTGTGTTTGTGTGTTTATGTGTTTGTGTGTTTGTGTGTTTATGTGTTTGTGTGTTTGTGTGTGTGTGTGTGTGTTTGTCTGTGTGGTGTGTGTGTGTGTGGTGTGTGTGTATGTGTATGTGTATGTGTATGTGTATGTGTATGTGTTTGTGTGTGTGGTTGCGGGCGTGCGCGCTTGCATGCGCGCGTGTGTGGTTCTTTTTGCGCACGTCACCGCTTGCTACCCAGCCAAATTTGCAGTTGCTTTCTTCGCTCTGCCTCGTGCAACTGGGGGCAGGTCTTAGGCTCCAATATTCCCGTCGGAGTTTGGCCGTGCCAGTAGGTCTCGCAGCCTGCGGCGCTTTGCTGGCTCGCACTGAAACTTCGCGATCATGGAAATCGTCCTCGCTCCTTTTTTCGCCAAACTTGCCCTTGGTATCTCGATGCGCTCCTCGATTCGGTGACTTCTGCTTGAACTTTTTCGACGGTGTCCTTTGAGGTGCAGCTTTTGTGGCGCTGTTGGTTTGCTTCACGCTTGCTGCTTGCTGGCTGAATCCAACGGTGAGGCAACTGCTAAAGGGCGATAGGCCTGAATGCATTGTTTCCCAATGCTTTGAGGCGAACGATCAGCACCTGCCCCCCCTACCAGGATGTTTATTGCACGCGCGAACCCCGCAGAACAGGCTCTGCAAGCCACTTGAACTTTGTGCAAGTCTCGGCACATGTCGCCATGGGTCATAACCTATGCCTCCATTTTGGGGTGGATGAACACCCAGGTGCCAAGGGGTACAGGGTTTTGACCCACAGCCATGTTGCTCTGAGCAAACTTCTTCATCAATTTGGCAGGCGCCGGTAAGGAGTTGCAGGTGTCCGATACCTCGCGCAGGCCAAAGGAGCAAACACGTCCCTGCGCGATCGGCAACTTGAAAGCAATCGTTGGCGCGCATGCGTTTTCCAGGCATGATGAACACTTCCTTGCGCAGGCACACGGAATGAGAGTGCATTTTCTTTGCGCCATGAATATGTGCGATGTGTTTCGGACTGGCAGGCCTGGGTGCACACGCTTTCACTGAGCCTCATGATCATGCAACCTCTTGCCTCCAGTCGTCAATGCTTTGAGTTTGAGCCGCGACTCAAAAGGCTGTGGTGCGATGCATGTTGGTTACAGTGATGCAAAGAAAAACGAGTCACGGAAGCCGAGAGCTTCGAATCAGATTCAAAAACGGGCTTGAGAAGCCTGGAGTCTTTTGTGGCATTGCGTGACCGGGTGTCTGACCTTGTATACTTGTATGGCGTTTGGTTTGTGTTTGAAGACTTTTGACGCCAGCCAGGTGCCATAGATGTTAATTCATCGTTTCTGAATATCCAAAGTGACCTGTTATCATATCGCGACAGTCATTGAAGCTATTTGTGGTAGGAACAGACAATGATGGGAACAGCACGGTCTCACTAGACCTCTCCATCGTTTCTCCACTGTTTTGGGGAGAAGCGGGACCCTCTCGATCTACCATTCGGTTTTCGGATGTCAGCCAGCGTTGATAAGAGAGCCATTGGCAGGAGTGCCTTCATGAGCGCTTGCGAGAAGACAAACCAGTGGGAGAGAGCTGCAGACGCCCTATCTCAGCCACTTGTCTCTGAGAGAGGTTTCGTGTTTTTGAGGCTTGCGGTACCCTTTGCAGGTGGGTTCAAGCTGCCATATCAGGAGGCCCTAGATGTTAGCGCATACTCACTGGTCCCGATGGATACTTGGCTTGGATTGTATGTCAAGAATCGTGCATCAACATTTGGGTGTGGGTAAAAAATAGGTACCCAACATGGAACCCTGGTAAATGGAGAAGTTGACTAAGACCTGCGGCCCACATGCTGGTGGTTTAATTGTGACCCATACCCATTTCGGGCCCCTGAAGCCATCCCGAGACTTCAAGAGCACCCGGAAGGATGGCGCATAGACGTCGCTGGAAATCCAGTCGGCAGTCCAGATGTGAGTTGGAACCAAGGTCCGACAAATGTACCACAGCTTGTGAGATGTTTGACGTGTGAAATGTGAACCTCTCATATCTCGAGCATTTTTCGGGGGATTCACAGTACAAACGTTCCTTCAGGCGACCATTACATTGGCCAAGCAACGGGCAGGCAGCAAACTCCTCCGATGTTGCGGTTCACGATGTTCGGACTTCGAGACGGCACCCCCCCATTCGGACGCAGAGGGCCGTGGAAAATCATCCCGTGTCGTTCAGTCACACCCGTTCGATGAGTCGCGTGCTTGACACCCATCGCATGTTGGATGGCCATTTGAGCGCGTTGTGCTTGTGAGTGTGTGATGTGTGTTTTTTGCGTGGAACCTTCTTGCAGATCAAATTCTTGCGTGGAACCTTCTTCCGGCCAGAGGCTTCCCGTGGCCGCTTTGCAGCCCAGCCTGGTGGCATGCAACGCCGCCCTCAGCGCTTGCCGCTGGCGCGTGGCTGCTAGGAGAGCCACTGGGCCCGATGGGACGGGTGGAGGTTGCACTGAGTAGTTGCGAGTTTTGAGCTGGAGCTGCGGCACTTTGCGGTTTTGCGCGCCTCATTGCACCGAGAAATTCAGCACTCTTTTCCCCGTACATACCTGGGTAACAAGATTGACGCTGCGTCGTGCGGGTAAAGGTTATGTTTTGACTGGCCCCAGTTGGGTATCCTTTCAGGGCTCGTGCCAAGAGCATCTTTTAGGTCGCAAGATGGAATCCAGCAAAAAGCCCGAAGGAGATTTCTCTGAACAGAGGTCCGTGTAGTGTGCGGGAGAGACCCTGATTGGCTTGAGATGGTTTAGGGTTTGGGAAAAAAATCCAAAGAATCCGGAAAAGAAAAAATCCAAAATACATCCGCACCTTTTAGGGTTTCGGGTTGCTGTCCTTGTGCGGATCTTTTTGGGCGTCTGCCCTCTTGAAAGCCAGATGGAGCAGGCACAGCGTGGAGGGCCCGAGCCAAACTCAACGAGATTGACAAAGCCAGCATGGGCCCGAGAAACTACTGGAAATTAGGATGGATTTACGATTTTAGTAGGGAAAGAAAGAATCACTGAAGACTGGAGTGGTTCAAGCAAATCAGCGGGAAGATGCTGATTTGCAAGAAACCACGGGCGAATCGTGACAAGTATGGCTGAAGTGTTGTGTGCCCTGCACAATACAAGCTGGCTAATCAATGTGTTTGATACTTGCCTTCAAAAGCAGATGTGTTGAACGACACGCATGCAGGTTAAATTTGCTCTCCATGTTTGAGAAGCTTTCCCTGAAACCTGTCTGGCAGAGTGCACCAGAGTGGTCATGGTGTTGAAAGCCTTGAAGCGTTGAAGGCTGAAGGTTTTTTTTTTTTTTTTTTTTATATGCGTGTACCCTTGTGTTGTTGCTTTGTTTGTGCGGTTTGGCACAACCCACATGATGTCCGGCAGGGCCCTTTGAACCCAGGGGTATGCAATAGAAGCTGTTCTGCTGTCACCAAGTTTTGGCCATACCTCAGGGTTCGAGTCCTGCCCCCAAGTGACGCCAGCATGATGCGGTGATCCAGCCGTGCTCAATGCCCAAGGCATAAAATTCCACTCGTTATTTCCGATGTGGCCCGGTGAAAGAGTCTGAATGGACGCCTCGTGCAAGCATAATTGTACACAAGACACCGTACATGTGGACACCAGTTTGGACAAGCTAGCTGGGTACCAGCCAGCTCCAAACAATCCATGTTCACATGTTGAACGGTGGCCTCACCCGTTGGCAGCTCTGTCAGAAGCTCAGCTTCTCATGGCACTACAAGTAACATGGAGCAAGACGTAGGCGATGTGGTTGAAGCACTGCGGAGCTGGCCTTGAGGGTACCCCTTTTTAGTGGTTTTACAGGGAAACCGACGTGGAACACCGCCATAAACTCCAGTTTTGGGGGGTCCACCAAAAAACAACACATTGGTTATCCTGGTAAGAGCCCTCCATATCTGAACCCCTGGTATGAACCCCTGGTTTATGGGTTTATGGGAAATCAGCCCAGGGTCCAAAATGGTGATTTGTCCGGAAGAAGGACCGAAATCCAATCAGCCTTTGAGTCTCCCCTGTCACTTCGTGGAGAACCAACAGGAACACTGACATAGACCAGATCACTATTTGGGCTCCACTAAAAAACGCCACCCCCATGGTTACCCTCAATAAGAACCCCATCATCTCCGTCACTTGCGCAGGATGCTGGCCACGCTTCGCCGTTTACTGCGCCCAGACCTGGTCTCCTGGAATGCCTTCGCCAGTGCTTGCGAGAAGCAGAGCGTTTGGCGTTCGGTGCCTGGGATGTGCTGTGTGTGGGGTTTGTTTGGTTTTGAGGGTACCCTGTTTGTGTTGGTTTTACAGCGACACCAAAAGGAAAGCCACAAGTTGGAGGATCCTGCTATTTTGAGAAATACCGATGTGGCAAGAATCTGGACGAATGGTATGACTCTCCATCGCAAGACTGGTTGTGGCTTCAGTTCGCCGATTGTTCTAGGGGTTGATTCCAACCATTCTTTTCAGACATCGTTGTTTTCAAAAACCGATCGCCATTTCTTCTCTTTTTGTTTTAAGGTGGTTTTCTAGAAAGATTCGGATCACTGGATTCAGAATGGACATGGAAGCTACCCCTAGAATAATCTTAGATACCCTCCTATCCACTTAACATGGAACTTACCAGAGGGTCCATTTTGAAGGAACATGACTTTGAAGCTACCCCCAGAAAGGTTTGCACAGCTTCGTGTTGCATCCAGTGCAAAGCGCTGGGCACTCTCTTTCCAAACGCCAACATGACGTGTTCGTGCAGTCTCGGCTACACTCAAAACAAAACCTTTGGTGCATTTTGCCAAGAAAACAAAACAGGGCTCCGGAAAAATATATATAGAATTTGTGCCACCATTTGAAACATGTGGCTTTTTCAACACCAACATAAAGGTTGAAACCACCATTTACAAGTTGCAATGTTCAGGTGTATAATGTAAGGATCCCTGCAAAACCTTTGCTGCATTTTGCCAAGGAATGTTAGGACTGAAAAGTTGTTTGCCAACTAGTGGGTTTTCTGAATTAAATCACCAAAAGTTATTCACTTTTAGCAGGGGATCAGAAAGCAACCGAGAAACTGGATGTGTTTGGTTTTGTGGAAGGATGAGCACCAACAGCACAACTGAGGGTAGACAACAAACAGCAAAGAGACCTCAAGAAAACAAGAAAAGAGGTTTTGGCAACTCCATAATACTCTCCTTTGAGGTTGTGCCGGTTTCTGTGTTTTCTCCAGGTGTTCCTGGAGTGTTTGTGTTGTGTGTTGGCATTACCCCTCCAACAAGCCAATCAAAGCAACTTTGTTTTGGTTGTTAGGAGGGATACTGCCAGACGAACAATAAAATGGGAGAACAACACAAAACAAACTGCCTCGAGAGATAGAGCGAGAAAATACTCGGCTTTTGGCGACCCCACAACTTCTCCTCCGATTGTGTGTGTTTTGAGTTCCGGTGGTGTCGTGAAGTGCATTGCCAAACCAGAAGGATTCACGTATGTGTGTTTTCGTGTTGAGCAATTGTTGGCAAACCCAATCAACACAAACACAAGGTATGCTCATAAGGCTCAAGCGCGCAACACAGTCCTGTGTGTGTGTTAGCTTCAAACAAGCAACGCCATGAACCACACACAGTGTTTGTTTCAGCTTTCTTGGATTTGCTGGTACATTTGGATGGCCGAATCCTGGCCACCCATCAACATTGACTTAATGCAAGTGCAAACATGCTAAGAGGCAAAACACCATTGACCAAACGCGGTTGTTTAATACTTCTATGGGGTAAGATTTTGAGAAAAGGGTAAATGAGCTGGGTACAAGGATCGGAAGGGCGCCAAGGTCCACAAAACAGAGGACGGGAAGATTCTGGACGAGGTGAAAAAAACGGCGGAGAGGAAGATAATGTTAAAGCGAGTTTCGGAGTGGCAACGCACCAAAGCTTCGGAAAAGGCTTGGAATCCATGGTTCCCACATTCATGTATACGTGTTTCCTGAAATAGGTGGTTGATTTCCGTTTAGTCGTCCTCCCCACAAATCTAGGGCTACCTTCCCCATTCTTTCCAGGAAACCATCAAAAACCCAGGGGAAACCGCGATCGGTTGTTGAAAAGAACGATGGTTGAAAGATTGGACAAGGAATCAACCCCTGGCACAAAGAGTCGGATCCCCGGATCCGCAGGTGCTGGGGGTCTTTCAGCAGCTCAGCCTCCAGCGACTGGCTCCGGACGAGCGCACCTTCGCCGCGGCGTTTTTCTCCAGCACTTGGCCCCGCGCTCTGCGCCTGGCGCGGCAGATGGCCGCTGCAAGCCTCCAGCTGGCCACTCGGTGGGTAGGGGGGGAGGTCTAGGTGGGGTGGGGGGGGTGGGGGGGTTGGGTGGGGTGGGGGTTGGGTGGGAGGACTTTGTTTTGGTGGGTTTGTTTTTGTGGAGGGGGGGACCCAACGGAAGGGCAGAGTGCGCTTTGCTTTTGTGGGCGGGTGCAGTGTTGCTTTCTTTCTTTGGCCATTTTGCAGTGTTATGTTTCTTTGTGTTGGGCATAGTCTTATACTCTGGTGAGCTATATGATGGGCACATTCTTTATTGGTATCGAGTCTGTCTCCTGCCGGAATTCATTCGTCCAGCGTGTTCGAATCCCGGAGCTTCCGGTAGCCAAACTTCATCATTCTAGGGGTTGATTCCTTTTCCATTCTTTTCAACCATCGTTCTTTTCAAACACCGATCGCGGTTTCCCCCTGGGTTTTTGATGGTTTCCTGAAAAGATTCGGATCCCTGGAAAGCCCCTCGTAGTGAAAGATTTCTTTTTGAGGTCGCCAATTTTCTCACAGGTGGCAAAACGACACCCCTGAGTCGAAGGTAGCCCTAGAGCTATTGACCCGTCACCGACATCTTTTGTCAACAGTTTTTTCCGTTGCGCACCGGCACGGCGCTGAAGATCAGCCATGTTTGTCATGAAGACATGGCGGTTCTATGACATGAAGATCATTTGACGACGCGGCGGGTTTTGGGTTGTTCATTGCGTTTGTTATTTTGTCGTTTTTTTGTGCAGGAGTCTGTGCTGTCCGCCGCTGCGGCTACGTGATATTGCTCGGACTGATGTGTGTGTGTGTGTGTGTCTCGTGTGTTTGTGTCTGTTGCTGTTGCTACTTGTCAAGCTTGTGCCTGGTAGATTTGGACACACCTTTTTGCCGCATTTGCGCTTCAAGTCGTGCCATCGGGCAAGGGTTCGGACACCCAGGATGTGATCATGCACCAGACCCTGCTGGAGTCTTCCCTCTGTGTCCGTCAGCCTCCGAAGGACCGGCAGGAAGCCTTTGGCTCCCTTCCACTTTGTCAGGTCATCCAGTCCAGTTAAGTTTGGATTCACATGCAGCAAGAGGATGATTATATGGCTTTGTAAGATCACCACTTCACAGGGCTTGATTTCTACAGAGGGTGTTGGGGATTCGATATGTTAGGTATCCTTCAGTTGTCACAGGTCATGTTACGCCTTTGTTCGCCGCCTTGTCCAGGACACCTTCCAACAGCTGTCAGAGCTTGGTGTCTCACTGCTGCGAGGCATAAAACACGTGCGCGCTGGATGTGCGTGGCCCATGTCAGCATGCAGTATGCCGTTTTGGCATTCTGGCAATGCCTCAAACTCTAGATTCGATTAGAGCCTACGAGCCTTCACCAGCGAGCGGCCATGTTTCTTATATTTGAGAAAGCGTCAGTTTGACAAAAAACATGGCTCGGGTTGATATGGGCTGTGTTCCTGTTGGTTTCCTTTATCCGAAGGCACACACCCAGCTGGCCGATCATGTATGTGTGTTCCTTGTTGCATTCAGGATAAACTGCTTGCTGGTTCTCCAAGATACATCATAATTTACCAAGTAAACGGAGCAGCATGATTTGCTGGTGATTTGGCTGTAGCGGGATGTTTGGCTGCATGCTTCGATGAACATGGATGACCGCAGTATTTTCTGGATATCTTTGGAGTCGTTTGCTCATTGTCAGCCTGGCCGGTTTTCATCACAGCCTGATTTGTTGGTTAGTTAGTTTGGTTGATTTGGTCGAGTTGATTGTTTCTCTTGGTTGGTGCAGGGTGTGGACCAATCTTTGAAGACGCAGAGATGCGGACTGCAATTTGAGTCAGAGCAGCATGCATGCTATCACATGAACGGGTTCTACAAAGGTTACTCTGGGAAGGTTCTACAAGATGTTGCGGCCAAGCTATTCCGGAGTTCCCATGATTTTCAGGTGTGTTTCATAGCCGGTTTGAAGCGGCGGTTTCCCTTCTTTTCGCTTCCTGGGTGCTAAGCAGGCCAGAATGTTCAACTTTCCCAGGCGGGTATTTGATTGATCAGTGTTTCCATTCCTCAGTAGAAAACCAGCAAACAACGCAACACCAAAACGCGCAAACAGAAACACCAAAAGCAAGCAAAGCAGCAAAACGCCCAAACCCACCAAAGAACAACAAGCAAACAAAAACGCGGTTCTGTACCAGCACCCTCCAAGCCCGATCCATATGTACGTGAAGTGCCCTGTGACCCAATTTGAGGTACCAATTGACAACCCTTCTTTTTTTTCCTCTTTGCTGATTTCTCTTCTTTGTGGGGGGGGGGTCCTTCTGTTTGCTCTTTTTTGTTTATTGATTATTATTATTTTTGTGAGGGGGTGCATTTTCATTTTTTTGTGGGGGGGATCCCCCTATGATGTTTTGCCAAAACCGCCCAAAGCCAAGAACCAACAACGAGCAGTTCTCTCCAGAAGCCGCCTTCGGTTCAGGTCCCAGAGCTGGGACGGGTGGCGCTGGGCGCCGCCCTCAGCGGCAGCCTGGGGCGCCACAAGATCTACGCCAAGGCGACGACCATTTTTTCTCGGAGGGTGGAGGTGTGAAAACCTAGGTCCCCCATTAGTGCCCTTTCTCACCCTATTCTGGGGGAGGGTTTCCCTACTAAAGTAGACTACAGAAAAAAAGTATCTTTATTCTAAGCTCTCTACTGGAGGACCTAGAAAACATGCTGTGCCAGGGCCCCCATTTTTGTAGTCTTCTTTTTGGTTTCAATCTCAACAATTCGCAAAAAAAAGGGGGGACCAACGCAAAACAAATAGGAAACCATGCCCGAACAGATTAACTAGGATATGGATCACTGGATTTAGTCCATGTTTTGACTTAGCTGGGTTCCATTTTGGGTTCCTGTTTTTGACCCACAGCCAAATGTTGGTTTTCCTCTTGGTTTCCCTTGAAAACTTCACTAAAGGGAAGGGTACCAACACTAAAGACATAGGGACTATGGTCAATATGTGTGGGGCCGTACTTAAAGGGGCAATGTACTTCGCAAGGGGTTAGTAAGCTTGGTTGTTCTCACTTACCATGGCTATAAGGCTCCTAAGTGGGTTACAACCAGAATTACTAACCACTTACTAACAGAGGTTCATTTTGCTTGGATGTTAGGACTTTAACTTTTTGCCAACTAGTGGGTTTTCCATTAAACCACTAAAAGTTAAGCTGTTAGCCGGGGAGCAGAAAGCAACCAAGCTAAGTACCCTGCCCCTTTAAGCACCCCAGGAGTGTCCTTGGGGGTAGGGGAAATATGTGGAACTCTGCTAGAAAAAGGGCATGGCTGGTCTCAAGGGTTTGACCGAATCGCTCCAAAAGGGCCTCTTAGAAACTTGGTGGCTGCCAGTCATCCCCTTAGCCTTTTAGCTTTTTAGTGTTTAATGGGGATGTCCATTTAACCCACTAAAAGTTGAACTTTAAGCGGGGGATCTGAGGACAGCCCAGGAAGCAAGCCGCTTTTGCGTCACGCCTGCAAAAGGATAGACCTAGAATTGGGATGCTCTGGATCTTGAAAAATATGTCTTGGGCATGGCTGGACGGTTGGAGATGCCAAATCAGCATACGACCTGAAGATGGTTTACGCCTCGCAACCCTTTGGAGTTTACGTCAGCGGATTGGTTGCTGCTCCGCGCGTAAGACCTGTTTGCGAAGAGCATTGCAAGCGCAATGCATACCAGGAAGTTGCCTAGTACTTGAGATTTAGAAGGTTTCTGGCTCCTGGGTTAGGTGAACCCTTTATGTAGTTGTTTGCTGTATCGCTTGCTGCTTGCCAGCCGACATTCGGTATCCATGCTTGACTGAGAGCTCGGAAGAAGCGCGTCATTTATTACCCACATGTTGTTACCAAACAACCAATGTAATTTGTTTAGTGGACTTTGCCCGCTGCTTTTGCTTCGGGGTGGCCTGCGTTCGATGTTGGTCCTCACTTCTCTAGCCAACCCGGTTGGTTTCAATGGCTCGGCATTCGGATACCAGTCAATGTTTGTAGGTATTCGGTACTGTGTCTGCTCTATGTTTGCCCTATCGTCGGTATGTTTGTTGCTAGCACACTCTTTAGCCGAACCTGAGCCCTGTTTTTTTTGTCCGAAGACATCCCAAGTGCAGTTTCACCAACAACGCACATGTCCCGCAATCGCAAGACCACGAACCCGCTTGCCCGTATTGCTATCTCTTCAGCAAGAAAGCGGCTAGCGTTGCATGGATCAGGGAAATTGTACCTTGATCCAAGCGACTTGTAAGTTCACATGAACCTTCAGTTATATTCGATCACACCTTATTGTTCGATGCTATACGATGCTTCTACCATGACATCGAACAATCAAAGTTTCGTCCGCGCAAACACAACTTTTGACGATTGTAAACATGAGCCCTTGACACTGACATGGCATCTACGACAAGTTGCTGGCATTTGTCTCTATGCTATTGGGTTGGATCCTTAGACTTTAACTTTTTTGATTCTACTCATATTTCCTTTAAACCAGCAAAAGGTGTAACTTTTTGCTGGGGGATCTACAGCACCCCAGCTGTAAAAAAATCAGCAGGCAAGGGACGTCAGCCTGGCCAGGTTGCAGCAGAAGCCACAGCACTTCTGAGTTCGGAGGCGTGATCAGTTCGGGGTCTGGGGGAGCGGCAGGCGTGTGCGCGGGTACGTGGCGAGTATATCTAGGTCCCCCAGTAGTGCCCAATGATACCCTCTTTTGGGTCAAATTGACTACATAGAAAAGGGCACCCTTATTCTAAGCTCTCTACTGGAGGACCTAGATATACATGTGAATGATTGCGAACGCCAAGATGGGAGTTGATCGAAAGAAAGGTTTACACGGGCTTTTGCTGTCGGGGACCACAGCACTGCGAGCGTTTGAGCCGCGAAAGATCCGAAAAGGAGTCGCGAAAGTGATGCTTTTGCTCAGGACAGATTTAGCTAAATCTTTGAAGCTTCTGGGAGGCATGCTGGCACGCTGACATATTTGCAGACGCTCCCTTGTACACAGGCCGACGCGCGCCAGTACTTGCAGTCGTGATTCCCTGCCTATGGGAATGGTGCAAGCCAAAGCGTTGGCTGGGAAGTATTGGAGCAAGTTGCGCAACACTCCCGCGATTGCCAGGTTCTCCGCGTTGGGTTGGGACCAGGACGGAGCAGTCCCGGCAAGCGCAAGAGCAGTCCCCGCAAGAGCAAGTACTTAAAGTGGCAATGTACTTAGCAAGGGGCTAGGCAGCCTGGTTTATCCCCACTTGCCATGGCTATAACTCTCCTAAGTGGGTTATAACCAGGTTCACCAACCACTTACCAAGTACTCTGCCCCTTTAAGTAGAAAGGGTGAATGTCAGTTACTGTTTGCACGTAACGCTGCTTGCAATCCTGCCAATGCAAGTGAATGCTGTGAATGCTGTGTTTGCAAGCGCAACTGCGAGAGCGCGCCCTGGCGACAAAAGGGCGTGGCGAAGGAGTCGCGCAAAATGCGCGAAAGATTGCGACAGAGATGTTTTCTCGCGAAGATATCGTTTTTCTGGAAGCCGGAATATTGGTCAACTGCCCTAGTATATATTTAGACACCTGTGAATGTGTATTTTGATACGAGCGTGTGAGTGTGTATCTTTATGCATGTATGATTTGATTCACGCATTCATATAGTCGCTTTCGAGATGCATTTTTTTGCATTTTGTACGATTGACAGCTTCTTTGAGGTTGGTCTGAATGAGAAGTATGCCCAACGAATATCCCCAACAGCAACGGCCAAAGCCTATTGTTTGGAGCTTTGCCGGAACCGTGCCAGATATATAGTTGTGACACCCAGGGCAATCATTGTTAAGGGTAGGTTGGAGTCACCCTAGTTCTGTTTGAAACCTGTAGTATTGCACGCGAGCCAGGTCTGACAGACAGCCTTGACCCACTCTCCCAGCCGTCAGTATCTCAAAAACGCTACGCTCGGCTCCACGGCCCTGCGTGTTGGAGCAGACATGGGACTTCCGAATCAATGAGACCAAAGACGCAGCGTGTCTTTTTCGCATTTTTGATTTGTGTTTCTTCCAGGATTCCAAGGATCAGGTTTAGATGTCCAGCATCGAAATTCGAAGGTTTGACTCAGCCTTCTTGGCTCAGGAGTTCCAAGCGCCGGAGTTAAATGCTTTGGCTGGAAGTAGTGGTTTCTAAGGTTTTTCAGGTTTCGTGTTGCGTGTAGGGTATGATTTACTTTGGGCTTTTTCCGGACGCCGTGAGTTTGGTAGGGCTGGGTTTTGGGCTACGCATGTTGACCAGCGCTTGCCAACAGTGCCAAGAAGCCCATGGGCTTCGCACCAGGCAACATGCTCACTTGAATATACGCGATTACTCTAGGATCACACGTTTCCAGACATATGCCACTTTGCGGTAAACCGCAAAATAGGCTGTTTGAACATGACAGATACCCACACACACACACACACACCAGCGTGGCAGCACGGCCGAAGAGTAACTGCTGGCATGGATGCAGATGTGTATGGTTCACACGTAGGGTTGCAGGCATGTTCCTTGCATGTGTGGTTGGCGGAGCCTCTGCAGACGCTTGATGCCGCGCGCATCAGTGAAGTTGCACCTATCTAATTCTACGTCAACTCATTGGCTGGTTTGACGCGCAGCTTGTGTAATGTTGACCCTATATCAATCAACCCCAGTTCATTAATACGGAGGCAACACCAACCAGAGATGATTACAGTGCACAAGGTGCTTGTTTGCTTTTGAGGCACAAAGATGAGTGACTTGTCCAGAGCCCTTTGCAATGGAACTTGATGCAACATAGAGCCATTGTTCAAGCCATTGTCCGTCGGACTGTAGCCACAACCAGTCTGGGATTGAGAGAGCCTTCAGGCGGCTAACAAAAGATTGACCCTGCCATGTGGGCGGTCCAATGGAAGCCTGGCTAGTGGTTGTTGTAGGGAGGAAAGCAAACCATGTTTGCTAATTTGCCCTGGGTGAAACCACAACGGGATGGGTCTTTTTGCCAGATATCCTATTTAGCGCCCAGTTAATTCCCGAGCTCTTGCTAGTCGATGACGACGCGTAGCTACTTCAGCTACTGCCATCATGGAGACTTGCAGCTGACGGCACTGTGCCCAAACTTGCAAATGCAACCACTCCATCATAGTTAGCTAGAGGCACGGGAGAGAAAACACAATGTACTGCACTCTTTTTAGCAGGAATGCGAACGCCATATTGTTTGGCCAACTCATCAAATCGTTCTAAAGCGGAATTGCAGGCAGCTGTCGAAACTTTGGTGCATTTGGCTTGGATGTTAGGAGTTTATGTTTTTCCTAACTAATGGGTTTTCCGCATTAGACAACTACCAGTTATTCACTTTTAGCAGGGGAAAGACACAGCCTCCGGATGAAACCCGCGCCGGTGCCAGGCGAACTGCCTCCATCCCAGCAGTGTGCACGTACGGAGCTCGGAGCATCGCGCTTTGCGACGGCTACATGAGCCACAATCAAAACCCGAGTAGATGAAGGTTGGGAAGGGACAATCCCAACCATAAATAGCTGCGGCCGCCTTCTGAATTTCTTACAGGTTCTGGGTAGACCATTTTTGTACCCCGGCTTGATTGTGACTCACATGGGTTTGTCTCAAAATAGGGGAGCCCTCAAGAGAGGGGTGGTGTCCTTTTGGTTTGCCTTTAAACATTATCTACAAAGGAGTCTCTGATTGTGAGACATACTCACATGCCCTGGCCAACTTGCTGAACAAAACCTGTGGCTGCACCGAACTTGTCCCTTCCACAGCAAGTGGATGATTGGTCAGCAATGACAATGCTAACAAGATTCCAGCATGCATGATTGCGGGCGCGAGATATGATCCTTTGATGACATCCCATTCAGGTGTCGCAGGGGCCATCGCGTAGGGCGAGCGCAACAGCTCCGTTTGAAGGCTTGGTGTATTGGCGCGGGATAGGCATAAACAAAAACTTATTAGGCATCGCACAAACTTATTAGGCATTAACAAAAACTTATTAGGCATCAAATTTGTTTTTTGCTCATTCCTATGGGCGGAGGGAAGGAAGGAAGGAAGGAAGGAAGGAAGGAAGGAAGGAAGGAAGGAAGGAAGGAAGGAAGGAAGGA
>CAUJNA010000072.1:2500-70702 GCA_963377175.1 Effrenium voratum
GGCTCGTTTTACACCATCCCCGTTTTTGGCAACATGCTTTGGGTTGTGAAGGGGTCTTGCCTGGCAGTGAGGCTGCAGTGCGTGCTGGAGAATCGCTTGGCTCGGGCGGCAGCCTGGTTCAAAGCATGCGAGAGTCTCGAATAGCGGTGGGGCCGCGCTCAACTTAAAACTTTGCTTTTACTGTTGCCACTTTCGTTGCCCTTGTTTCTGTTCTGCTCCGGCTCTCGTCACTGCAAGTGTCATCGCCTGTCTTGTTTCCCAAGCGACCTTTCTCCGCGGCTGGCTTCGTTCTGGCTCTGGCTCTTTTTCTGGCTCTTTTTCTTGTCTAGTTCTTGACATGTTCGTGTTCTGGTTATTTGTCCTTTCCTTGTTCCTGTCATTACGGTTATCCTTTTTGTTCTTGTTCTTCTTGCTTTTGCTCTTCTGGTTGATCTGTCTATGGGTCCGTGGTGGCTTGAATTGGCCAGCAATTGTTCTTCTTGTGTCTGTTGCTTGGCACGTTCGGGTCTCTTCTCTGTGGTCTTGCCGTTGCCGTTGTTTTTAAGCTAGGGGGCGCATCAGGTTTGGACACTTGGAATTGCGTAGTGCGCCAAGGTGTTTGGGAGCGACGACAACCGCGGGCAGTTGAAGAAAATGCTGCAAGTGTTCGAGACAGAGATGAAATCTCACGATCAAGCCATCAAGAAAGCAAAAACCGATTTGCAGAAAGAGACAAACCGCTTGGTGTCCCAAGCTGAGCGAGAGAAGAAGAAGCTTGAACGAGCTGACCGCAAGAGAGAGGAGCAAAAAGCAAAGCAAGCCAGCATTGGCCCTGATGAAGAGCAGGGTGGAGATTTGAGAGGCATCCAAACTTGGATGTTGTTCCCCAGCCTCCAGACCTCCAGATGAATGTGTCTCCCACGCAGGCGTGGTTGCCAAAGAAAAGCTTGCAACTTGGAAGCCCAGTCTCACCGCTTGCAGCGTTTTTCACTTTTCACAGGACGTGCAGGATATACTCTCGCAGTCAACTTCCAGCGAGTCGAAGCACACGGACCCTGACTGGGAAGAGTTGCTCCCGGACGAAGCACTGCAGCCAGCCCCGAAGTCTCTCTCCTGGGCCTTGCTCACATATTTAAGGGAGCCCCAGCATCGGACGAACTGCCTCGACAGGCAGGGCCCCCACGTGTCTTTTGATAGATGTCACTGAGCACTTTCTGTCATTTATTCTTGGTTCACAAAGCCTCAACCTGTGAAACGCTTGCTGTCGCTGCCTAGGATCTTTTCTGCCCTCTGGACAGCCTTGCCGTGGACGACGCTTTTCTTGGCCTGTCAGATGTTTTGTTCCCGGAGGTGCTTGCAGCTGTCCACGGCCAGATTTTCGTTGCGGCAGCGCCGATGTGCGGCGTACAGAACCCTGCGTGGAACAGACCCAGACACCTTGGTGGACATTTGCGGCCTACTGGTCCAAGTACAAGCGGGGCAACACGATGCTCTGCAGTCTGGGATGACACACGCCACCCTGCATCCTGGGGACCTTATTATTGCCATCCCACCAGGCTTTGTACGGGCGTCAGGCGTCAGGGTTGCCAAACTTGTGGTTTGTCATGTTTTATACGTTCTCCATTGCGAGTTGCTTTAGTTTGGAACAGCTTCGCGTTCTGGAGGTCTGTAGCCCCCTCGTGTCCAAGCTTCCCCCCCCCCCCGGCAAGGCTGTGCATGATTCTGATGAGCCCGTTGTGCAGCTGTCGGCGATTTGCGGTTCCAAGGCCCAGGTTCCAGACCCATGGCCTCGCTTTTTCGGGGCTTTACCACACCCAAGCGCCCTGATTTTCCAAGCTTTCTTGCCTGCCCTTACAGACAGAATGCCGTGTTGACGGTCACGGCCACAGCCTTGAGCGCCTTGTCGCGTGTCAGGGCGAGGCATTTCTCCATCAACTCCTTGGACATACCTGCCACCTGGCCATAATCGGGGGCCTGAATTTGAAAACGCAAGCCGCCTGGATCACCAGAAACACTTGTGCAACTACTACTCCCTGCGAAACCTCCCTGAAAAACCGCCTGTGTGCTGCAACGCCAGAGGAAAACTTCAACGATGCTCAGCCTGCCACGCCGGAGCGCGCCATCAGCAACGTCGAAGTCAAGGCGCAGCCTTTCAGTCGAGCGCCGTGCGCGCAGCGCAACGCAGCAGTAACAGAAGCAGCAGCATCTACAACAGCCCCTACAGCTCCTTCGAGTGCAAATGAGCAGCAGGAGGCAGGCGGAAACTTCATAGCGCAGACGGCAGACGCACAAAGCGACACACGCAAAGCAAGGGTCAGAAGGCGCAGACCCAGCAGAGCATCAGAAAGCAAGAGGCGGCGACACAGCTCTGGCAGCAGATGCGCAGGCGGCCAGTGCACAAGCAACACACGCAAAGCAAGGATCAGCGCCAGCAGATCCAGCAGAGCATCAGAAAGCAAGCGGCGACGCAGCTCTGGCGGCAGATGTGCAGGCAGCTAGCGCACAAGCGACACATGCAAAGTCAGCAGCAACAGACACAGCAGAGCATCAGAACTCAAGCGGCGGCGACGCAGCTCTGGCAGCAGATGCGCGGGCGGCCAGCGCAGAAGCGACGCAGGCAAAGCAAGGGTCATCGATGCGCAGGCGGCCGGCGCACAAGCGACACACGCAAAGCAAGGGTCAGCAGCAGAAGATCCAGCAGAGCGTCAGAAAGCAAGCGGCGGCGACACAGCTGCGAAGGCGGCCAGCGCACAAGCGACACAGGCAAAGCAAGGGTCAGCAGCAGCAGATCCAGCAGAGCATCAGAAAACAAGCGGCGGCGACACGGCTCTGTCGGCAGATGCGCAGGCGGCCAGCGCACGAGCAACACAGGCAAAGCAAGGGTCAGCAGCGACAAATGGCACGGAGCAGCAGAACGGCAGCCATGGCGTCGCGGTTCAGGAGGCAGATACGGAACAAGTCCGGCATGCGACAAGCAGGCTTTCAACACCCTGTGTCATTGAGATTGATTCGGACACAGAAAGTGCAGCTCATGAGGCGAGGCCGTGACGGTTCCTGCTCTGAAGATTGATTCAAGACTTTTGCAAATGAATATGGCTGGACAGCCCTGCTTTCACCACAATCTGTTAACCCGTTGGACTTCCTGGGCCCTGGCTTGACGGTTAAACGCTAAAGATATGTGGCTTTCGCAGTTGTGGCCGTTCTGATCGCCAGGTGGGAGTTGCTACTACAAGCACCTCCTGCAGCGGCGTTGATGTCAAGGCCGAGTTCGAGGCTCAGGGCGCTGCTGGGGCCTCGCCTCTCATCCTTGACGATGACGAGGACGAGCCAGCTACCAGAATGGCTGCAACGGGCTAGCTGCAGAAGCCAGCCTTGCGAGCAACACAGAATACTTTAGGTCAGTGCTGACCAGGAGCGTCGTGAGTCTTTGAGACTTGTGTTGCGGGCAGAGCATTTGAGGCTGGAAGCCGTGTGCGCAAGCATCCCAGGCGGCGCCCTCCCTTCCAAACGGCAAAGAGTTGACGCTCAGAACGACGGGCGCCCCGACAGCCATATCACCTATGGGTGGCGCTGCCAGCGCCAATGCCTTTGACGCCTTGCAAGCTGGCGCTTTTGCAAATTCCATCATTGTCGTGTTTGTGTAGCTGCCCAAAAACAACACGATTGTTGCACGGCGCTTGCCCTCCGAGCAGCTTTAAGCAGTCAACGAGTCAACATTCCCTCCGTTAGTAGAAAACATCCTATCCCATACCTTCGTTGCAGGGTAAACAAAGAGACAAGCAGGGCTGCTGCGTTGCTGGAGTGCATTCCCGTAAGATTAGAAGTTGATGCCTGGCTTGGGTGACCAGAGAGAGAGAGAGAGCGAAAGCACCGCTACAGCGACAGCAAGGGGCGCTTGATGTTTGCAAGGTGACCTTCCCCGCCATCATAGAGCAAGCCCCTTAGAATAAACACCCAGCCCCAGTAGTTTCATGTCTTTTGGAGTCATATGAGCAAGGATCAAAACACGCCATTCTTTGCTTTGGCCGCCATGAGTAAGCGACAGGGGGACCATGAAAAGCGACACCAGTGTTTTGGGTTAGCCGGATTCTGGATGATGAGTTGCATGCGTGGGCAACCCCTGAGTTCGGGAAAAATCCGGTTTTTTGGAGCGACACCCGGAGCGACATCTTTCAGATTATACCCATGGCCCCTTCAAGTAGACAGTTGCCCCTTCGCGTGCTACACTTGTACTACAAAGTTGCGACTTTCGAGCTGGAGCTGCGGAAGTGTACTTCGCGTACTGGACTTGTACTACACATGTTTCTAATTTGGAGCCGGAGCTGCGGAAGTGCACCGCTTGTCCTACAAAGTTGCGACTTTCGAGCCGGAGCTGCGGAACTGTACTTCGCGTACTAGACTTGTACTACAAAGTTGCGATGTTTGAGCCGGAGGTGCGAAAAGTGAGCTGCCACTGCAGTGAGCGACAGAGGGGCCATGAAGAGTGACACCCGTGCCAGCGATGGCAGCCAGCCATGTACTGTGGTTTGACCGTCGCACATATGCTAGTTGACAACACTTGATCCCCAGCCCCCAGCAAATACCTCGTCAATCACACCCCCTCACACTTTGTTTACGGCCCCCTGCCCCCCTTAAATTCTGATTGGGTTTCGTAAAGGAGCAGCCCGGGTTCAGATACTTCAGGACCGGCGCTCCTGCAAACAGGAGTTCCCTTTCTCCGAATTCTGTTTTCCGGAGGGACGGGGCGTGGCGAATATCGGGGAAGCGGGATCTTTGCCTTGGAACCATTCGCTTGTTTCTGTGAGGCAGCCGCTGCTGCCACAAGGGCGGCTACTGAGCTCGAACGGGCAAAGACGGCAGCAAAAGGAAAAGCCAAACCGGCTGCTAAGAAAGCCGCTGCGCAGCCAAAGGCTGCTAAGCGGAAAGCGACTCCCAAGCCCAAGTCACATTGCAGGAGGTGATTTCGGCGCTCTGAAAGCTTTTCCAGTCTAACAATGGCGGAAAGTAGCTAGCCCTCCTGCTTTTTCATTATGGCCACTTTCCTCCTCGAAGATTCCCAACTAGGTGGCAGCTTCAAATAATTTCACTTCATGCTGGGCACCCTCATGCAATGATTCGTTTACGGACTGTTTTACAGCTGGCTCACCGCCTACGCAAATGAATCCAGGCTTGCCGCCTGTGCCTGCCTTTCACTCCCGTGTGGTTTGGGAGAGAGGCAACTTAGCGGCGATCACTCCGCAGGAGTGTGGTGCCCCGACACAAAGCTCACGTTACACAAAGAAAGTTGCTGCTTGGTGTCCAGGTGCTGCGCGGGTTGTGCGACTCCCGAGTTTCCACAGCGCTCGTGCAATGCACTTGTTTAAACTGCGGGATAGTGTCTGGAAACTCTTGTGCTGTTACACACGTGTGGTACGATCATGGGTTTCATAACGCTGGCGATGCAAAAATGGGTTTGGCTGTGGTCAAAACTTGTTAGACCTACTTGCTTGCCTGTTGACATCTGTCGGCAGCAACAGCAATGCTCTACCCGTCGCCCAAATGGGGCTTGTGAATCTCAGTAGTTGCACGGGTATGGTCATGGTGGGAAGCCCACTGAAAAGAACGCGGCAACATCCCAAACATGTGAGCAGGGTCATTAACAGGGGCTTCCTCTGCGCTACTACAATCTCCATTGCAGGTTGGAGGGAACTTGTTGCAAGCTCCGTAAAAAATAAAAGGGCACTTTTAAGGGACCTAAAAAGGATGTAGTACTGGTGAGTAGTTGCGGCGCACCCCTCTTTGTGGAAGATAAGAACCTGTCCAAATAAACAGGGAGTAGAACTTCTTGCTGGATTGGCCAGTACGGGTTGCCTTTCTTCCGAGGGGAAGTGGGAGCATTGGGTGCAACATGACTTGGCGGTGGCTCAGCTTGTGTTCGTCCTCCCCTCAAACAAAGTGACAAGCATCCGGGGCCTCCAACAGCTTTGGGAGGGCCTACCCATGGGCTCCCATGGACACAATTTATTGGGCGCCCAGCACTTAAGCACTTAGCCTCTCCTGCACACCTCTCGTCCTGGGCGAGACCTCTCGCAGGTTTGCCATACGGCGATCCTCCTGGCACATTGGCATGTGTCTCTCCGAGACAAGCCGTATGTCACCAGGTTCGACTCCCCTGGTCTACGGCCAGTTTGGGGCGCCGCGGCCATTTTGGGGGTCAGCCCCACAAAATCCTAGGGAAATGCGCAAAAATTAGCCGCGGAAAAACAACGAAAACATGAGCCACGTTCCGCCACGTTCGCAACGCCGGAGGCCTGAGCCTGAAAAACGCGATTGCTTTCACCTCGTTTTGACCGTGTGAGAAATAATACAAGAGCTGACGGGACCAAACGAATCTGCAGTCCATGTCCTACATCGCACGGATCTATGTCCTTAGCCAACAACAAATGGATCCTAACCGATATGCAGCTCGTTCCCCAGTGCGCTCGCCATACAATCAGTCAACCTCTCAATATGGCACTTGCAATGCAACAAACTCGCAAGTTTCAAACAAACAAGCGCACAGATCGAAACATGACAGGAGAACTGCGTGTGTGTTTTGGACGACCAAGGCGCAAGAGCGCAAAACTCACATCAATCAAGGGAACCAAACAAAAACAACCGCATTGTGATAAGGCGCGTATTTTTGTTTTGCACTTCGTTCGTCACACGCGTGGACTATTGGTGTCCAGGATAGCCTCCCCACAGTACCTCACAGCTCCTTGTGTGACACGTCACCGCCCCTTGCAAAAACACTGAACTCGGGACGTGTGCCTTCTCCATGAAGCACTTGGAGTCCCGCAGTGAGACAAAGCCAAAGAAAAACTAAGGAAAACCACAGTGACTCCCCGCCCAGCCCGCCGTCGTGCGCACGTGCATGACGAAGCTGACACCCGAGCTTGATCACAATGCTGCGCCATTCGTGGCAAAGCGGAAGCTTCAGATTACATTGGCCATTTTGGTGGGCCTCAGTTTCGAACCAGTACAGAACGTGTCGTTTCCCGATATGTTGTTTGCCTATTTCCTTGGAGCATGTCCAAAAAAGGCTTAGGGAATCGGATATGCTTCGTGCATGTTGCAATGCAAATTTGCAACCCCCCCCAAGCTGCCCAGGCCCAGCTTTGGATTTCAGATGCAAGGGATGTGTTTGAAGGGTTTGTTGCTTTCTTCGACCTATTTGGGTGACATTGAGGGATGATATTGAAATGGAGCATGAGCCAACAAAAGATGAAGTGTGTACCCGTCGTCCATGCAAGTCTTGACTACGTGCAAAACCCCTCAGGGGAAAGGTATTCCTTCCAAAAGAGCCCTGGGTCTCTCCTGCACGCGTGACCCACAGAAAGAGAATTCAGCTATAAACACTGATAAAGGAAGATGGGCATCCAAATCGCCCCCTTGGATCGGAAGTCGTGTAGCGGTCCGGAAAGGGAACCTTGCCCTCTTGAGTCAACTCCCTGTCAATCATGGGCCTGATTCTTGATGGGGGAACCCTTTGACATTTGCATGGGGGTTGATGTCCGCAGACCATTTTGGAAGTGTTCCAAAGGGTTCTTCGTACCCGCATCTCCAAGTGATGATTTGAGTTTGAGGTCAGCGAACTCAACAGGGAAAGAAACCCAGCGAACCAGAAATCGTGACCTTTATTAATTTCGCACTGGTGAACGCGCCCGAACACAGTTTCTACTTTGGGGCACATTGAGCGAACGGCTGGAAGATGCAGCTCAGCCCTCCCATGACGGAGGCCCGCACGTCGCTGTAGGCCTGCTCGTCGGTGATGAGGTGAATGGGAGTTTCGCGAGACAAGTGCCTCAGCATGGCGTCCCAGGCGGCTCCAGGCAGTGTGACGTAGTGGATTGGGTCGAGCCCGGAGGAAGGTCTCCCAGCCCACGACGCCTGCGCTGTTGACTGCCAGTTCATACTCCTCGTCGCTCACCGCCTTCCCCGCCAGCACGCTGTCGTAGCAGTGCCGCTCCCATGGATCTTGAGCGAAATGGACCTTGCCATCCGCAAAAACCTATCAACTTGCGAAGCAATCACGAGGCCTTGTGACATGTGTGTTTTGGGGCGCCACTTTGGGGGCCCAGGGCCGTGAATATTCAACTCTCCCCTCTACGAGTTCACGAAGATACGCTGTTTTAAATCGCGCTTGAGCTGCGCTCAACACACATTTTCGGAATTTCACGGTTTTGTCACGCCAAGCGCGTACATCTAACTGCTTCAAGCAAATTTGCGTGAATGCCTAAAAGCTTCAGGGCGTGGTCCCATTTCATGGGTTGTAGCGCATTTGTGAAGATGTTGGCTCCTTGCAATTCTGTACGATACACCGATCTGCTCTGAAAGTGCGGGGAGGTTCACCTTGCGAGCATCTTCGGAGAGTAGCCCTACGCAGAGTAGCCCTACGAAACGATCAAGCAGGCGTTCCCAAAGACTATAGGGAACAACAAGTGCGCAAGTGTCACAACCTTGGATCTCGACGCTGACCTCTGCCTTTTGCTCAACCAAGCCAACGGGAAATGCGAATTTTGACCTTTGAGAACAAGGAAACCACCGGAGTTGGGTTCAAGCAAAGTCTGGCTTCCACGGGCAACGCGCTTGTAGCTGCGTCCTTGCCCGTAGCTCGTACCGAAGGCTTGAGCTTCACGTCTTGATCAAACTCTTCGCGATTGTGCTTTTGTTGAATGAGTTCGATGGCAAGGCCGGCTTGCGCCCAAAGCCGCTGAGCCGTACGACAGCTCAACGCGACGCTTTAGGGCGGAACATTTCTTGAATTCATCAAGCAAATAATTCAACAGGGTACGCTCCTTAGGTTGCCCATCAAGAGGAATGGCGCGAATAATGTGAAAATACTTCTCGCAAAAAACCTCTACGTTGGCTACCGGCTTTCAAACCAAGGGTATTGCGCTCGCCAGCTACCTATGCGGCCACGCCCTAACTGGAGCTGCTTGAAAATGGATCGCAACATCGCTTGCCCGGCGGGCATACTTCCGGTGAGGGTGCATCACATCGCATCACATAAAATCATATCACACTACACTACACTACGCTACATTACATGCATACTTACACACATGCACACATACACCACCACATTACACTACATTACCTTAAATATCGTTACATTACATTGCATTTCAATCATATATGCACGCACACATCACACACACACCTACACGTACACACACATTTGTACGTCAAGTGCCGGGCTCCAGGTGGACAGGCCCTACGTGAGCATGAAGCGCTGGACCGCAGATAAACATGACGGGCCGGGTCCCTGAGTGTAATGTACTGTTGTGTTTTGCACGCAATGTATGTATGTGTGTGTACGCACTTGTGTGTGCGTGTATGTGTGTTATGTACATGATGTAGGCATGTGTGTGTACGCATGCGTGCGTGTGTGTTTATATGTATGTTGTGCAGTGTGTGTAATGTATGTAATGTATGTAATGCGATTTATCTATGGAACGGTTGCGCTGTATGTATGTATGTATGTATGTGTGAAGATGTTGTATCGCATCGTGCTGCAACATAATGGGATGTAAAGCAACGTAGTGCACAAATCTTATGTATGTGTGTTATGCATGTGTGTGTATGTATTACGTGTGTGTGTGTCATTTGTAATGTGATGTGTTAAGATGTGTTGTGATGTGATGCGATGGATGCGCGTATGTGTGGCCAATTTTTGGCAAACAGTTGATCAACTTGACTCATGACTCACGGCAAACCATGCATGTTGTTTGCATGTTATTTGCATGTTGGTGCCAAATTTTGGCAAAATCTGGCAAGATCTGGCAAAACTTGGCAAACCTTGACCAAAAAACTGCAACACGAGAATTCATGTAATGATATTCATGTATGTGCAGTACGTATGTATGTATGTACGTATGTGTGCTTGTCTGTGATGTATCTATATATGTATGTGTGTTTGTCTGTAATGTATCTACATATGTATGTGTGTATGCCTGTATGTGTGTATGTCAGGATGTATGTATGTACGTATGTGTGTATGTGTGTATGTATCACACGAATGTAACGTGTGTATGCATGTGGGTATGCATGTTTGCTTGTGTATAATGTTAGTATAGTATGTATGCTTGAATGTATTCATATATATATATATATATGTGTGTGTGCGTGTATGTATGAATGTGTCTGTATGTATGTAAATGTGCATGTGTGTGTGTATGTGTGTATGTGTGTATGTGTAAGTAATGCATGTATGTATGTATGTAGGTATGAATGTGTGTGTCTGCATGTATGTATGTGTGTGTATGTATGGAATGTGATGTAATGTAATGTGATGTAGTGTGATGTAATGTGTGTAACGTATGTATGTACGTATGTGTCTATGCATGTAGCGTAATGTAATTTAACGCAGTGTCATGTAACGTAGTGTAATGTGATGTGATGTGATGTAGTGTAGTGTAATGTCATGTATGTATGTGTGTATGTATGTATGTCTGTATGTATGTATGTACTCATGAATCATACGTACGCATGTGTGCACTGCATGTATGCATGTACAGACATATTTGCAATTTGTGTGATAAATGAATGTATGTAATGCTTGCAGTGTATGTTATGTATTTATGCGCGTAATGTATGTATGTATGCATGTATGTATGTATGCATGTATGTATGTATGCATGCATGTATGTCATGTAATGTAGTGTAATGTGAGGTAAGGTAATGTAGTGTATGTGTGTATGTAATGTAACGCAATGTAATGTAATGTAACGTAATGTAATGCAATGTCGCAACACATACATGCATATGCACACATGCATTCCCCCTTTGACAAAAAGAAATCCTTCAACAAGTTCAATTGTTGGATCAAGTGCCCATCTTTCACAACTTGAAGCCACAGTTTTTTCGACACAAAACCTGGCAAATATTTTCTCTGCCAAAGCAGCCAGAGAACGGCACAATGGAATGGACTCAAGTCGAGTTGTAAAGGGGGATTCTTTATGACCCATTTCGGCAATGAAGAGTTCGTCATATGGATCACGGATTCTCCCATGAATTATCCACGCAATAGCCTGATTTTCCATAACACCCTACAGCGCATGAGCATTAGATGTTTAAATCAGATACATACTTGTGGCAATGATGGAGGATTTTCTCTGCCCGTTTCTTGGTTCTCGGAAACCCTTTCTTGGTCTAACTCGAGAATTTTGGCTCCTTTGAGCTTGTTATTTTCAATCTGACTGATCATGTCTTTGATCACTGGAAAGGCTTTAGAGTATTCGGCAAGTTCATTGAAGAACTTATCAAAGGGGATAACTCTCAATTTCGTGACGATTTCATACCGGTTGTTTGCTTAAGAAATTGAGAATAAGGAATCTGCCATGTTATGGGCTTCTCTGTTTGTAGCACTATTTCTTGTTCAGTACTTCGGTTGTTTGCGTTGGGCTTTCAAAATCTGAAAGCAACTCTCTTCCACTCAGAAGTGATAGTGTCCTTGATACGAAAATCCAGCTTATTGTCTTTGCTGCGTTCAGCTTAGCCCAAAAACGAATTCCCAATTTCCTGCGCAAACCTGAGAGCTTCTGATGCGTACTGGCCGCAGGAAACACTAGTTCATGCACATGTTTTCGCATATCTGTGCATGCAATCGTGTAACATATGCATATGCTATAGATCTAGATATGTATATATATATATATATATACAAAATAACATGTATATATATACACATTGCAGCACAGCACATACTTACAAACATACGTTCAGTGCAGCACTTAAGACTACACTACCTTACATGACATGCGTTCCCCAAATACATTACATTACGTCACATTACATTACATTACATTACACTACAGTACACTACGGGCGCAAGCCAACAACGACCCATATAACACAATCCCCTACTAGAACAAAAACACAGGACATGTGTAACAAAATCTTTTGCTAGGACAAAGCCCCGGAATATACGAGTTTCCAAATTCGCTCACCAGTTGCCATAGTTTTGAATGATGTCTTTTTACATTTACTCAGGCATATACGTACACCGCTTTCTACACCCCTTCCCTTCGGGTAAAGCTGCTATAAAACAATCCTGTATCCAAAACTTTTGGCAATACCTTTTGTTGACCCAAAAAATTTGCCACATAACCTTCCTGCACACGAAACAAACTCTGACGGGACATGCTCTTTGTACAACGATTTCGTTGCTCAGGCATCCCTATTTGGCATCTATATTTGTCCCATTCTCTGCCTTGTACATGCTGACGCTAGTTGTATTTTGCAATCACCGGTGTATCTGCAGGTCGTGACTTGTGGGTGTTATGCCAGAAGGAGTGACTAAGACGGGTTGAGGCTTAACCTGCGAACATGAGTTTGGGCTAGGGCCTTAGGGTTGCAAAATACATGGAATAGGCTCGATATATTTTTCAGTTTGCGAAAGGGCGCCCCAATTGGAAGGGCGGGAGGTTTTCACGAGCAAGTTCAAAGCACGCGGCCACTTTGCTTGTGGCCCAGCTTGTGTGAACACATCAGCGATTCGCTTGTCAGTCGGAATGTGCCTGAGGGTCATGCCATCATTGCTACTGACAGCTTCTGATAACCAAGAAATACTTACCCCACGCATCTTGCACACGCGCCGTTGTCTTGGTGGCAGGAAATGATCTGCTTCGGTAGTGGGTCTGCCAAGAGCAGGTAGCTCCTTACCCAATCAGGCCAAAGACCATGGCCCTTGAAGGGAAATGTGAGCTCCAGAAATGCTTTGAGCACGCCCAGTCTTGCTGGCATGCTCTGCGTGCGTGTAAAGTGCGCGGCGCGGGTTCGGCGGGTTCGGCGCAGGTGCGGCGGGGCCTCGGCGTACGGCACATTGGCACGGCAACGCGGAGGTTTCGCAACGTTTCAGCCGTGTGGGCCGCACTCTCGCAAGGCCATGTATTTTTTGTGGCAGGCGAGAAGGTACCGATTTCAAGGCAGGCGCAGCACTTTCGCAAAGGTCAGGCGCAGATTTCGAGGCGTAGCACTTTCGCAAAGTCAGGTACGACTTCGTGGCAGGCGCAGCACTTTCGCAAGGCGCAGCACTTTCGCTAGGCGCAGATTCAGGAAGCTGCGCTGAAGCCGATGATGCTGGGTCCGCATTTGCACGGCCCCGTCAAGCTTAACTTGGGCTTGCTACTTGGAAGGCAGCTGCAGAGGGCCTGCGCGAAGTGTCAGCGCTAGCGCTGGACTTTTTAGAAGGCGCTGGCACAGAGTTCAAGCTCAGATGGCTGGGCTGCCTAAGTCAGTTCGCGCACTGCCTGGGGCAAACAAACGCTGCTGATTTCGCTCTTCATGGAATGCCCCAGCTGGCCTGTCAGCCTCGCCCTTTTGTTAGGCGCCAAGCGCTGCAAGTGTGTATGGCTTTCCGGCGCGTTGAGTCTTGGCACGCGTGCATTAACTTTGGCGAAAGTGTTGTCTGCGCTGAGATGGCTCCCGAGCTCGCGGCAAGCTGGCAGAAGACTAGCTGGCGCGCTTGCGTTGCCGACTTGCCGTCACAGGCGGGCGTCGAAACAAGCAAAGCCCCGCTGCGAGCGTAGCCGCGGCCTGCCATCACAGGCGGCCGGCCCGTGATGCATCAATAACAAAGATGGCGCAATTAAAACAAAAAACATCGCATAAGCACATAGAGCTGTTTGCCCTTCACAGTCCTTATGTTGCTGGCCAACATCACAGGCGGCCCGGCAAAAAGCAGCAGTTGCCAGCCGAGCAACACTGCGCGCGTGTCAAACAGAGCCTAAACATAGGACCCGAACACAAATCGCAGCTCACACATTTCAGTCTAGATCCAATATGGGCGTGTCCAAACCTCATTTGGGATGGTGGGTAGTTTCAAGGCTGGTGCCGAAAAAGACTGGTGTGTTTTGACACACGCCGATAGGGCCTGCCTTGAAATCCCGTCTGCAGCTTTTACGCTCTCGCCGGTGCTCGCACCGAAGTCGAAGGCAACGTCTCCTTTCCCGTGTCCGTAGCTAGAACTTGAATTTGGCATGCCTAGGTTCTTGGGTATTTTCGGACATCGGCTCCTTTGAGCAAGGGGGCTCCTGATGTTTGAGACTGTGGGGTCACAGTCTCATGCCTGGGGCCGCGCGGACTGGAAGTAGAGCAGCACCGGGTGGTCTGGGAACCTGCGCGAAGAAACAAGCGTGAGCGTCCTTGAAGCCCTATGGCAGCCTCGGCAAAGGACACCTTAAACCTCACATCTTGAAGCGCGCCTTTTGCGCTCGTGCCCGACCATTGCTTTTGTTTTGCGCGTTTACGCGGGCCTCTTCAGGATGGTTTCCTTTTCAGTTTCCGACAGCTCGATCCAGCAAAAAGTCCATCCGTTTTGGGACAAGCACACATCTTGTCTGACTTCATTTTAGCCTGCCAGGTGACCATCAGCAGTTGCCTTGACAAGTAGGTCTGTTCGGCTTCGCAATGATGTTTCCAACCAAGTTAGATGAGTCGGGCCTTGCTGAAAAGCTCTTGCCAAAGCCTGGGGCCAGCGAGAGACCTGCCTGTCGCTGTGCTCAGCAATAGCAACGTCGAAGGCAGTGTCCTCTACACGCAAGCTTGGAGCATAGCTTCCCGTAACCTATCCTGAGAAGTGGCCGGACATGTCGGCCCTACTAAGCCCTATAACGTTCCTGTCGCGTGCTCGCAAAGATGCATTGGGAGGGTTGCGCCGCGCAAACATAAAAATCTTTGCGCGCTTGCTGGAACCCTGCAAAGGGTTCATTTTGCACTCGCATGCAACATGCGGAAATGTCAGAATAACGCATCCAAAAAAACACAAAGTTTCTATGTCGTTGCAAACCCTGAACTTTACCGGGCCTGCAGCAAGATAGAAACTCTTGCAGCACCTCATATGCACGGAAGACTGAACCTAGTACTGGCAATCCTCAATTTAGCACTTGCAAGAATATAATTCGACTTTTCTGGGCCATGAGCCGACGCAAAGTTCTATCTTTCCGCAAGGCCTGAAAAACACAGCGCTTGCGCAAAGATAGAAATTTTGGGGATCCGTGCCTGGAACTGCAAACGAAGCTCTGTCCGATTTGCAAAGGGTGATTGTAGGAAATTTGAGCAGTTCAAACCCGCGTTAAAAATCAAGTACTGGCAATGCTCAGTCTGGTCCTGGCAGTTCTAAGTTTGACACGGGCAATACTAGATTGGGTACTGCGACCGCGGGACTTTTCCGGGCCATCAGCCGGAGCAAAAGTTCTATCTTTCCGCAAGGCCTGAAAAACACAGGGCTTGCACAAAAATAGAAACTTTTGACGGAGAGTTTCTATCTTTCCGCGGGGCCGCCGCAACCTGCAGAGGGTTGATTCCGTTCTGCAACAAAGACTACATTGAATAGTGGCAATACTAAGTTTAGTACTAGAAATACTCAATTTAGTACTTGCAACACAAAGGGCACACACAATTAAGTACTGCCAATACAAAATTTCATGCTGGCAAGAAAAAGGTTAGTACTGGCAAGCACAAAGATAGAAACTTTTGACCGGAGAGTTTCTATCTTGCCGCGGGGCTGCCACAACCTGCAAACCGTTGATTCCGTTCTCGCACGAAAACTAAAATAGATAGCGGCAATACTAGGTATATTACTTGCAACACAAGGGGCGCACACAATTAAGTACTGGCAATACTGAATTTACCCACGTCACGGTTCGCCCAGAACCACCTTGCTCCACTTTCTGGCCTCATTCCAGCCTTAGGTTTAACTTAGGGTTCAGGTTTAGGGTTTAGGTTTCAATCCACCCGTGTGTTTAGGGCTTAACTTGCCCTGAAACCACCACTTTAGGGTTCAGGTTTAGGGTGTACGGTGTAGGGTTTAGGGTTTAGGGTTCAACGATTTCAAGACGTAGGTTTTTCAAAGCAAAGCTCACCAAAAGTTTCGATCTCAATCCCACCCACCCAGGTCCCGCTTCCAAGCGCCAGCTTCCACACGCGGCCAGCGCAACTCAACAAACCAAGCGCAAAAAAAGAGCGGCGAGCAGCGGGCCACGGCAAAGTGACGTAAGGCGGGAACAGCAAGCGGCGACCGACGAAGAGGCTGACAAACTGCATTCGACGGCGAGCGGCAAACAAGAAGAAGTAGCAGGCGGCAAGCAAGGGCAGAGAGTAGCTTCTTGGCCCGAAGCCACGGACTTCGGGCACAGGCGCCGCGGCGGGGCCCCGCCGAGCCCGTGACTGCGCCGCGGCCAAAAAGCCCCAGGTTCAGGTTTAGGGTTTAACTTGCCCCCAAACGCCCGTTTAGGGTATGGTTTTGGGGTTTAACTTGCCCTCAAACCCCCACTTTAAGGTGTGGAGAGCTTCATTTGTCACCTTCTAATTTCTGGCTGAGCCTAGGACAGTCCCAAAAAATGAACATTGCGAACAGCGAAAAGCCGCACCCTTCGCAGTTGCGCGCGTCGGCAATGGCTAGCTGATGTTCTAAGGGCCGACCGCTCGATTTCAGGCGCGGGTGCTAAAACGCCGGCAGGCGCTGAGCGTGTGAAGAGAGTCTCCGGGCAAACCACAAGTGCTGGCCGTAAATTTAGTACTGACAATCCTCAGTTTAGTACTTGCCAGCATAGAATCCGACTTGTCCGGGCCATGAGCCGCAGCAAAAGCTTCTATCTTCGCACAAAGACAGAAACTTTTGATCTCCCTCCCCGGAACTGCAATCGAAGCTCTCTCCAATCTGCAGAGTGGTGACTGTGGACTCGCAGAGCTACCCGCCCCTTCTGGAAGCCAAAACCATTCCAAAATGCATTTAGTCACAAACAAAAACAATTCGAATCCTCGCTAGAAATTAAGTACTGGCAATGCTCAGTCTAGTCCTGGCAATACTAAATTTAATACTGGCAAGACTAGATTAGGCAATGCGACCACTAGACTTTTCCAGGCCGTGAGCCGTAGCAAAAGTTTCCCTCTTTCCGCAAGGCCTGAAAGTTTCTGTCTTTCCGCGAGGATGCTGAGATAGAGGCGCCGCTGCCGCTTTCTTGTGTTGTTGCTGCTGCTGTCGCTGCCGCCGATGTTGCTGCTGCAGCATGTCGTCATGACCACTGCAATCATCCACCATTGTCCTTGTATCACCACCAGCGCCGGCGCCAGCGCCAGCACCAACACCAGCACCACCATGATCGTCGTCGCCATCAAAATCAGAATATATCCTCACAATGGCCACGTCGTCATCATGAGCATAATCACGCTCATCACCATCATCATCATCAACACCATCCTCGTTCCCATCATGATCTTCTTCAACATCATCATTGTCATCCGTGCGTAATCCTGATCCCCGTCAGCCATCAATGTCATCGTTGCCATCACAATGGCCGTCATCATCATTCACCAGCATCATCATCATCATAATCATCATAATCATCATCGTTCTCATCAAGCACGATCATCACCATCATTAGCGGCAGCAGCAGCTGATTGTTGCTCCTGTCATTGATGTTCATGCTGTTTGTTGCTCCTGCTATTTCCGTTGTTGATCAGTGATGTGTTTGTTCGCGCGTGGTGTCTGTTTGTTGTCTTTGCGACGCCAAACTTGCCGGCAGGCTGCGTCGTCGAGGTCCCAAGGACGACCTGCCACTTGAAGCGGCTGCGCTGTCATTTGTCATTTGTCATTTGTCAGTGTTTGACAATGTTTGTCAGGCTTTGCCGGTCTTCTTTCTGAACTTGCCAAGCATGGCCACGGCCATGGCTCAGGTCACCCTGGCCGATTTTGCTTGCGTGCTGTTGCCGCAGTTGCGCAGCCCATGATGAATGTCGTGCTTGTTGCGGGAAACATGTCGGCCACCGTAGCTGGTCCCCGGCCCAGTGTCATTTGTCAGTGGTCATTGTCATTGTCGGCAGGATGCAGGCAGGCCGCTTCTTGTTGTCCTGGATACTTGTGATATCAACCATCAATGTCCATCCGTCATTGTCAGCTGTCTTGCCCGCCACTGCCCCGCACAGGACATGGCAGAAGAAGAAGACGCAGCGAGTTGTGCCTTGACAGCACACTTGGCTGTCAGCACTGTATTTTTACCGCTTTTCATTTTCCCAGCACCATGTGTGTCATTTGCGTTTGGTTGCCACTGTCATATCCAAATTTGCCAGTGTCATTTAGTTTGTCACTGTCGCTTCCTGGGCCGAGTCGATGGTCTTGAACGGACGGACGCTGGAAGTTCCCGGCGACCTGTCGGTGCTGGGGCAAAGCACGGCCTGCCACGACCTGCTGGAGCTTCTCCCAGAGTCGCAGAGAGGTGAGTTAGGGCCCACTCAGAAGAGTGCGGCCCGCTAGCATTGAAAACAATTTTCTTGTTTTTGATTTACAAGAGTAAATTGACCGAAAGCTACGTCGATCGTCTGCTGACAGGTGTTCAGCCATGTTGGCTATAAAAATTAAGGATTTAAGGGCGTGCCCGTGTACTGAAGGGTGGGGCTGTTTTCAGTGCTGCCGAAACCCAATGGTTTTCAAACTTGTGTGTTTTCGAAGTTGGACAGCCCGAAAAGGCTATATATTTTTGGAACAGTGCAAAATACGGACTTGATGTCATTGCCTTCTTTGAGCCTTTGAAATTCACACCCGGTGAATGTGTGTTTTGCACTTTCTGACTCAGATCACACATGTTGCAAAACAGAGCAAAATCAGTATAAACTGTGGGTGGCACACAATAGACCATTTCAAGGAATCAGTGTGTGGGGGCGAATTATGGATTTAAGCTAATTATCAAGGTTGCCCGCTGCACTTAAGCACGTGTCTGGCGCGTTTAGCCCGATTGAAGCAGGGTGTGAGCAATTGGTGAGGATAGACATGTTTTCGGGATGTGGCGAGGTCCAGCAATGAAAAACGTAGCACATACCCCAGTTTCAGCACCAGCATTCGTCCGAACCCCCACGGAAACACCCATGGATCCAAGTTATTCAGCGCAAGGCCCAATATCAAATTAAAATGTACTCACGTGTTTCAAGGTCAAAAAAGGCAGCCCCATACATCAAACAAAGTGGCGTGGGAACATCAACAACTGAGCCCATTTATCAAGAGACAATGCTAATTGCTACTGTCACGCAACGTGCCTTTACAGTGAGACCAGCGTTCTCACGACTTTGCTCTGCCGGCTTGAGATTCAACATGCGCCGCAACGCAAGTGACTCTTACTTGGGCCCAGCCAACAAAACTTTACTGCAAAACTCAACCAACATGCCTTCAGTGCGGCTAAAGGGCGGATCAAATTCCTTCATTACACCACCAAAACCTAAGCTAATTAACCGGCAGCCAAAATTCCATAAGTGAGAAAAATTCCTTAAGTGCAGCAAAAATTCCTTACGTGCAGCCAAAATTCCTTAAGCGTAGCCAAACTTCCTTAAGTGCAGCCAGAATTCCTTAAGTGTTCCTTACGTGCCGCAGTGTTAGTTAGCTTAAATTCAAGGGGGGTGCACCTAAGGGTGTTGACCCTGCTCGAGATGAATTTGGTGGTGAATTTAGTTTTCGGGCTCAAAAGCGCTGTTTCAGCATCTAAAACCACTAACTTCACCAAATTCATCTCGAGCAGGAGCCAAAATCCTTAAGTGCACCCCCCCCTGAATTTAAGCTATTTAACTCTGCGCTTCAGGAATTTTGCTTTTGGCTGACTTAAGGAAGTTTGGCTGCGCTTAAGGAAATTTGGCTGCGCTTAAGGAATTTTGGCTGCGCTTGCGGAATTTGGCTGCCGCCTAATTAGGGTTAATTTGGGGGGGGGGGGGGGTGCGCTCACTAACATTCTTGGCTAGCTATACTTATGGAAAGTGCCCGGTGGTCAAGACAGGAGCAATGGTGGAGTCGCCAGCGGAGGTGGCGCTGATCAACTGCCATGCTGCCTGCCGCAGAACACTGGCCTCCTGCTGCACGCGCTGCTGACAGGAACTTTTCGATAGTCTGAGCTGGCTTCACTGTCACACTGTCAATGTCATCGTTGTTCAAAATAGTAAGTTGTCATTGTCATTTGTCAGTTGTCGTTTTCATGTCTGTCGTTGTCGGCTCAACACTGTCCGCTGAGGCAAGCGGTGTCGGCTGCCTCTGCCTCCTCCCCAGCCTGTCGGAGGACCTGGAGTACGACATTCGCATGGCAGGGCAGTTGGCGCGGGATGTGAACTTGTGAACAAGACCGTCGACGGCGCGCTTCTTGCCCGCAATCAGCCAAGTCAAATAACTTAACGATGTGTTGAGTTGAGTTGAGTGTCAGCGTCAAGCCATCCGCCATCTTAGGCTTCGTTGGCAGGACTGGGCAGCCGCCTGCACGGGAAGGTTCCTTGGCGCCATGCCGCGGACCTGGCCCTGGGCAGACGCGCAGCTCCAGGAGGGTGTGGGAGGAGATGCACGGACAGCGCCCTGTCCGTGACAAATGTTTGTATTTTTACGAAACGGGTATAATTTTGATGATCCTTGTTGGATTCAATCGCCACCTTCGAGCAACTGTCACCGTTGAGGAACTTGGTCAGCGTCTACTACGAGAAGGACTTCAGCGGAGAAATCACACCGAGGCAGCGCTGAATCAGATGCAGGTTTCAGTAAGCAGGACTTACCTGCAGCGGGCTGCTGCAGCTAGAGGCTGGCTCTGCACGCCAGGTTTCAGGCACATCTGGACTCGTTTGCTGCCGCCGGTTTGTGCGGGGAGCGTTTCAGCAGCAAGATTTTTCATACGAGCCTTCACTTCACATGTGATGTCTGTAAAATGGAACACGCGGGTTTCCAGGGCGAGCATTTCGGAAGCAGAACTTTTCCATGGGAGCCTTCACGTCACAGGTGATATCTGTAGGATGGAACACGCGGGTTTCCACGGCGAGCATTTCAGCAGCAGGATTTTCCATGGGAGCCTTCACTTCGCATGTGATGTCTGTAGCATGGAACAGGCGGGTTTCCACGGTGAGCATTTCAGCAGCAGGATTTTTCCCATGGGAGCCTTCGCTTCATGCGCAACATGGGAGTGAAACACGATTTTCGCCACGACTGGTTCCGTGAGGCCTCCCGGGCAGCAGCTGCTTCATGTGCATCTCTGCAGGAAGCTTTCGCGTAATCCGCTTGCTTCTTTCTGCGAAGTAGTTGATTTTGCTCTGCGACAAGTTTCTTTTGGCCAGGAATTTTGTTTTTGACTCCGCTCGCAAGTTTCTAGCCCCAGGATTCTTCTGCGCATGGGCTGCTCCGCAGAAAAGCCGCGGCACGTCGCGGCACGTCGCGGCATATTCCACGGCCCCCCCCCCCAAACAAAAAATGCGCCTGTACATATTGTCAAGCAAACGAGGCCGCGGCACGTCCAAAAACAACGCTCCGGGCAAACGCCGCGGCACATCGCGGCACGTTGCTGTTTTCGGCAGGCCTTCTGCAACAAAATCCAACCGAAAAAATGCAGGGAGCCAATTGGAATACAAAATCACCACCAAAGGGCATGGGGAGAAAAGCGGATGTGAGTCCATGAGCCAAGCATCGCGCCTTCAAAAACTGCATTGCAGACAGGGTCGGACAGTTTGCGGGCGGAGGCATTCCCGCGGCGTCTCTGCCGCGCTTGCTGCTCTCACATGTGCGCGAGCTTGATCACCGCAACGTCTTCCAGTTGGGCCTGCGAAAGCCGACGGAGCGCTCAGCCCTACGGCAACACTTGCGCCCGCTTGCCGCACGCTCCGGTCGCTAGCAGCGATGTGCTTCTTACTCGTGACGAAGCTTGCGTATCGCGAGCTTGCTGCGACAACGGCAGCCTTCTCTTCACCGTGCAAGAGCTGCAGCTGCGCTTCGACCCATGCATGCAACTGGCACCTTTTGTTTCGCTTTTCTTTCGCTCGGCTTGCGTTGTTGCAAGTGTATGTACGCATGCTGCGTTGTAAGGCACGCGCTTCGGCTGGCGCATCGTGGTGGACACTCAGCGCCGACATGAAGACTGTGACGGAGCTGTGTGTCCGGGAAGCTTTGCACCCGTGTTGGTGGCTGTGGGAGACGGATCAATCGCTGCTGTGCCTGGAGTAAAAATTCGCAGCGCTTGCGCAGCCGCGACGCGTAAACAGCGTGGTTGTGTAGTTACATATTTAGCGCGCGCTGTATTTGTGTAACTGATGTGTGTACATATATATATATGTACTATTTCTATTTCATGGTGTCAAGCATTTTCTATTGCTGAAATGCGCGGCTCAGCCGCGCAGCCACACGAACCAACTACACTCCAACAAGACTCAGAACAATCAAAAAATAATATATAAACGTCACCGCTTACGCGTGAAACAGCATTTTTGTTTCAAAGTTGTGCTTTCAAAAGCTTTTCACGCTAACATGCTTTTGGCAGAAATGTTCATTTTCGGAAAACTAATGTAACCAAACCAACTAAACTAAGTAAAATGATAAGTCAAGTTAACTGATGTAGTAGACTATAACTGCATAACTGTTGACAAACGCATGTTGTGGTCAATGTAGAGTGTTGGATGGGCTTTATTGTGTTGTCATTTGATAACTGTCATCTACCAAACAGCACCCATCATCGTCGAGTGTTGATCGTGTCGCGGGAGTATATCTAACACTTGTCACTGGCAGCTGTGACGCTTGAGTGTGCTTTGCAAACTTCCTGCCAGGATCACCCCCCGCATCAAGAACCAGTCCCTCTTTGATAGGAGCATGGCGGCAAAGCAGTCAGAAGCAGGAGAAGCCGCCCGTGTCACTGTCAATGTCAGCGACGATATGGAGGAGAAGCCGGCCAACGTCAATGTCAACAACAAGCCGGCGGAGGCGGAGGAGGAGAAGCCGAGCAGCTTGAGCGGTGTCGTCGTCGTCAATGACGCGGAGCCGGAGTGGGAGGAAGTTGAAATGACCCACCGGCGCAGCGACCAAGCCCGCCAGCTCAGCAGCATGACCTGCTGGAGGATGAGGTTGCGCCGCCCTGCAGCAGCTGGCAGCTATTCAACGTTAACGTAGTTGCCGACATTGACATGACAATGTGACGACGACTGCAATCTAAGTCTTGCGAACTCAACAGTTGTTGAACCAATAAGCCTCACTTGTCTGCCCTTCACCTCAATCAGGCAATCAGTGTCATGTCAGGTTGAGTTGTTGTCGCAGGATGGGCCCAAGGTCAGGTCAGTGTCAAGCGCCAGTGCGCCGCCCCTGCGGCGAATGAATGGACATTGACAGTGACAATGGCAAAACCGCACTGACAATCAGACTTCAAACCACATTTTCATGTTTAAGATTCAAGGCAAGGCATCATCGTTAGTTGGTTCCGCAGTCATTGCGACCACTGCTCGCCACGCAAAGCCTCGATGATGCTGGCGCACAGCTGCAAAGCAAGTGGCTGCGGAGGTTTCCTTGGGTAGGTTCTCTGCCGCCGGCGCTGCCCACGGCTCAAAGTGCGTCTATGTCTCGAAAAGCCCGACCTCCTTCAAGCTAAACCAGCATGAGAAATCCTTGGCCCAACTTTCAAAAACCACTGGAAACAGTGACAAGCCATCCTTGGCACGGGCGCCGTGAGTGGCGCAGTTCCAGGAGTGTTGAAGAGAAGCGCAAGAGCATGTCCGCCCGCGGCAGCGGATTTGGCCGGAAGAAGTCAGCCAAGATGCTGCGGTGCATCAATGAAGCCACACTTGAACGGCGGCGGCGCCGCTTCAAGAATGCCACGTGTAGTTGTGTAACAAGATGTCCGTGAAACAACACTCAGTGTCAGGTTAAAAACCCATCATCTTAGTGTCACGGTTCATCCGTCGACTGCCATCCGAGGTCACGAGTTGCAGGCTGAGGCGAGCTTCATTGTGGGCAACGTTAGAACGATCGGCTGGTATCTGCAGTCAAGGGGCGCCAGCAGCTTGGCAGGGCCCTCAACCCCTTTTTCTGATAAGCGATTACCAGTCATTTTGCCGGTTTGTTGACACTCAAGCTCAAATTATTTGTGTTTCGCTCAGATTATATCATCGTCGCGCTCGGTGATGACTGGTTGAGCCGTAGCCTCTTAGGAGTGCTTTGCCAGCGACACTGCAGCCGACGAGCAGAAGGCAGGCAGGCTGATGCGCTTTGGCCAAGTGGCTGGACAGCCTCCTCTGTTCCCCGCTTGGCGGGTACGTGTGAGGGGCTTCGCTGACGCGGCTGGAAGGCCTCCTGGCAATAATCTAAATTTAGAACTGTCGCACTTTCTTGCACCCTCCGGTTGACCAAGTGGAGCACAGATCCATATTTGAACTCCTGCTTTCAAAAGTTGGTTACGGGCAAAGGACCGCTGTGTGAGGATTCAGTTTATCAAAGCGAAACGATTTGCGACGATCGCTTCAGACTTCCTCAGAACCATCGACAGTGAGCGGATTCTCCAGCTATCCATGATGGCAGACGCTGCCAGCGAGGAGCTTGACCTGACATTCAGCGCTCGAATGTCATTGTCTTTCACTGTCTTGATTCAGCTTGCTAAGTGCTGGGTGTCGCTGGAGAAGCTAAAGATCAGAGCTGCTGACGCGAATGACATTGACGCCGTGAAGTTTGCCAGTGTGGCTGAGCAAACCGTGCAACGTCTCCACGCTTGTTTGTAAATGGGACAGATGCGTCAATCCCAGAATACACATCCTACTTGGCTTTGGCCTTGCCCGTGCAGGTGTTTGGCAGTCAATATCCGCCGGCCCCTTCTCCTAAGGGGGGGCGAACGGGAAGGGCGGCGACAAAATCGTCACCATGATGGTCATCATCACCTCGTTTTTTCGACTTCAACTGTACCTCCGATTTGAGATGCAAAAAATGCGTGGACATGCTAAGCAAAAGATGCGTGGACACGCTTATCATGATGACTCCTGGTGGTGCTCAGGATGCGTCACGATGCTGATCTTCCGATTCGTCATCAATACCGTCATGATCATCATCGTAGTCATCAGCGTCTCTTTCTATACTATACATTTCAGCATCAGCATCTCTTTCTATTCTATACTGTACATTTCAAGTGTGGCGTTAGACACCAATGGTGATGCAGAGGTGCGTAGTCATGACTATCATCATGAGTGCTGGTGATGCTGAGGATACGTCATGATGATTATCATTCGATTGGAGATGCGAACGATGCATGGGCATGATTATCATGACGACTGCTGATGATGCTCAGGGATGCGTCATGATGATTATCAGCTGAGTTGAAATGCAAAAGCGCGGGCATGATTATCATGACAATTGCTGGACTGTTACGTGAGTATCATGATGACTGCTGGTCATCATCATCATCGTAGTCATCAACATCTCTTTCTGTTTTCACACTAAACATTTTAAGTGTGGCGTTAGGCACCGTTGGTGATACAGAGGATGCGTAGATGATTATCATCATGACTGCTCGTGACGTCGTAGTCATCAGCATCTCTTTCTATTCTACACTGCGCATTTCAAGTGTGGCGTTAGACACCATTGGTGATGCAGAGGATGCGTAGTCATGATTGTCATGATGATTGGTGACGATGTTGAGGATGCGTCATGATGATTGTCATCTCATTTGAAATGCAAAAGATGCGTGGACGTGCTTAGCGTGATGACTTCTGGTGATGCTCAGGATGCGTCCTGATGCTGATCTTCCGATTTGTCGCCAATCTCGTCATCATCATCATCGTAGTCACCAGCATTTTTGTCTACCACCCTCGTTGTCAATAACATCATCATCATCATCGTCATCAGCGTAGTCATCACCATTTTTGTGTATACTGTGCGTTTCAAGCGTGGCGATAGAGACCATGGGTGATGCGGAGGATGCGTTATGATGATTATCATCCTGATTGAAACGCAAACGATGCGTGGACATGCTTATCATGATGACTGCTGGTGATGCTCAGGATGCGTCGTGATGCTGATCTTCCGATTTGTCATCAAACTCGTCATCATCATCATCGTAGTCATCAGCATCTCTATTTCTATACTATACATTTCAAGTGTGCCGTTAGGCACCGTTGGTGATGCAAAGAATGCGTAGTCATGATTGTCATCATGAGTGCTGGTGATGCTGAGGATGCATCATGATGATTATCATCCGATTGGAGATGCGAACGATGCGTGGCCATGGTTATCATGACGACTGCTGGTCATGCGCAGGATGCGTCATGATGGTTGTCAGCCGAATTGAAATGCTGCAGATGCGTGGACATGATTATGATGATGATTGCTGGGCTTTGTTACATGATTATCATGATGACGGCAGGACAATTACCATCACAGTCGTCATCCTTGTCACCCTCGTCGTCAATATCATCATCATCATCGTAGTCATCAGCATCTCTTTCTATTTCTACACTACACATTTCAAGTGTGGCGTTCGGCACCGTTGGTGACGCAGAGGATGCGTAGTCATGATTATCATGATGACTGCTGGTGATGCTGAGGATGCGTCATGATGATTATCATCCGATTCAAAATGCAAACGATGCGTGGACATGATTATCATGACGACTGCTGGTCATGCTCAGGGTGCGTCATGATGCTGATCTTCCTATTCGTCATCAATCTTGTCGTCATCATCATCGTAGTCATCAGCATCTGTTTCTATTTCTACACTATACATTTCAAGTCTGGCGTTAGGCGCCATCGGTGACGCAGAGAAGGCAAAGTCAGAAATATCGTCATGACTGCTGGTGATGCTGAGGATGCGTCATGATGATTATCATCCGATTGGAGATGCGAACGATGCCATGGTGATTGCTGGACTGTTCCATGATTATCATGATGACGGCAGGACAACTACCATCACAGTCATCATCCTTGTCACCCTCGTCGTCAATATCATCATCATCGTAGTCATCAGCATCTCTTTCTATTTCTATACTACCCATTTCAAGTGTGGCGTTAGGCGCCGTTGGTGATGCAGAGGATGCGTCGTCATGATTACCATCATGACTGCTGGTGATGCTGAGGATGCTTCATGATGATTCTCATGCGACTGGCGATGCAAAAGATGCGTGGACATGATTATCACGCTGACTGCAGGTGCTGAGGATGCGTCATGATGTTCTACACAAGGGATGCCTAGGCCAGTGTCACCTCTGCAGTACCAAGATCATGAGAACATCAACATCGACAACAAACAGGAGTTGATACTAATAATTTCCGTTGGGTGCTTAGTTGGAATCGGCATGGTGGCATGCTAAAGGCAGCCCGGACAAGTCTGGTTCAGATGGTGTTGGTTCCAAAACGGTCTGCAAATCTGCTGGCAACTTCACCAAAGCCAAACAGTCCAAGAACAAAGTTCACTTCCAGCACTCGGCAACACCGGAGGGTTATTCATGTATGCTTCTGCGATGTGTGTGTGTGTATTGTGAAGGGAGCGTAGCAGCGTAGTGGCAGCAGCCACGCAAATTTTACAATCCTTCAAATGTTCCGCAACGCAGTCTCTTGCTGCAAAGCCTCACGCGCACAGCTGGAAACTGCGTGTCATGCTTTCTCTGATACGCCCTCCAGTGGCCACGGGCACCCAGATCTTCATGAAACCCCCTGCAAAAAAAGGAAACAAGGAACCGACCGCTGGAGATCCGGGAGGTTGATTTCACGCCGGTTTCGGAAACGCGGCGGAGCCGGTATTCGATGCCTGTCAAACAAACGTCCAACTCCCCAATGGAGAATTTTCCTGAAAGCCGTCAAATGACTACCGTGGTTCCTTGTACACTGCGCTGAGACCCAAACAACCAGTGTCCAAACATGCAGAAAGCAAACATAGCCTCTCAATATGCCACAAACTGGGTCGTTTGCTTTGTTGTATCCACCATATGGTCCTGGACACAACGAACTTCCAACTTTCCTATGGAGAAAAAAGACCATCCTCAAAGCCCTCCAGGCCTACCATGTTTCTCGAGATACTCCGCTGGAGACCTACACAACCAGTTGCCACACCTGCAGAGAGCCAACATAGCCCCCCCCCCATATGCACAAATTGCGCCATTTGCTTCGTTGTATCCACGACCATGTTGTGGATACAACAAGGTCGTGGATACAACGAACTTCCACCTCCTCAATGGAGAAAAAACACTTTCCTCACAGCCCTCAAATGACCACCATGATTCCCTAGATACTCCACTGGAGACCTACACAACCAGTTTCCACACCTGCAGAGAGCCAACATAGCCTCCAATACGCACAAATTGCGCCATTTGCTTCGTTGTGTTCACGACCGTGTTGTGGATGCAACATCACAACGAACTTCCACCTCCTCCTTGGGGAAAACACTTTCCTCACAGCCCTCAAATGACCATCATGATTCCCTAGATACTCCGCTCAACCAGTTTCCGCACCCGCAGAGAACCAACATAGCCTCCCAATATGCATAAAATGGGTCGCTTGCTTTGTTGTATCCACCATATGGTCGTGGATACAACGAACTTCCAAATCCCCTATGGAGAAAAAGACCCTCCTTAGCCTCCCAATATGCGAAATTTGGCCGTATCCACCCATGCTGCCCAGACAGTGCACTGGAGACCCAGAGCCAACATAGCCTCCCAACATGCAGCCATTTGTTTTGTTGTATCCACAGAAAGTCGTAGGAACACTTGAAGAAAAGAACTGATCACAGGCTTTGTCCATGTCCCTGCTCAAGTAAGTGACGATATCAGTCTCGGATAGGGTCGTTCGGTGTGTTAAGAAATCTTATCAATCAAGATATGAGAATCTCGCTTGGCCGGCAAGTAAAATTCCCCGAGTCTCGGAGCCCCCCAAGAAAGATTTCTGCTCAACCATGCAGTGTGTATCTACCAAAGTTACAGATTGTCAATTAGAAACGGGCACCTCCCAGCTGCGAACAGCTTCATTAAGCACATGAAGATAATCAGCCCATTCACCAAGGTACCTCTACAAATGGCAACGGTTTGCTCTTGGCTTCCCTTTCAGGCGTAACAACTCAAGAAAAACAACAGACCATAACAAAACCATGTCCAGTCAAATCATCACTTGCCCACGTCGAACTTCCAAAAAGACCGTCCTCAAAGCCCTCCAAACCTGGGGACCTACGCAGCCAGTTTCCACACCTGCAGAGAGCCAACGTAGCCTCCCAATATGCACATTTGCTTCGTTGTATTCACGACCATGTTGTGGATACAACATGGTCGTGGACACAACGAACTTCCACCTCCTCAATGGAGAAAAAAAACTTTCCTCACAGCCCTCAAATGACCACCATGATTCCCTAGATTCTCCGCTGGAGGCCCACAACCAGTTTCCGCACCCGCACATAGCCTCCCAGTACGCATAAAATGGGTCGTTTGCTTTGTTGTATCCACCATATGGTCGTGGATACAACGAACTTCCAACTCCCCTATGGAGAAAAAGACCCTCCTCAAAGCTACCATGGTTCCCTAGATGCTGCGCTGGAGACCTGCACAACCAGTTTCCACACCTGCAGAGAGCCAACATAGCCTCCCAATATGCGCAACTTACGCCATTTGCATCTTTGCGACCATGTTGTGGATACAACGAACTTCCACCTCCTCAATGGGGAAAAACACTTTCCCTAAATCCCTCAAATCACCACCATGATTCCCTAGATACTCGACTGGAGACCCACATAACGAGTTTCCGCACCCGCAGAGAGCCAACATAGCCTCCCAGTACGCATAAAATGGGTTGTTTGCTTTGTTGTATCCACCATATGGTCGTGGATACAACGAACTTGAAACTTTTGCATGGAGAAAAACACTTTCCTCAAAGCCCTCAAATGACTACCATGGTGCCCAGATAGTCCACTGGAGACCCAAGCAACCAGCTGCCACACCCGCGAAGAGCCAACATAGCCTCCCAACATGCACAGATTGGGCCATTTGTTTTGTTGTATCCACAGAAAGTCGTAGAAACCAGAGGACGAAGGCCCGATGTGTATGGTCACATGAGAGCTCCACGTGGCAGTGTCTGCGCAAGCTGCAGTGTTCCAGGCTGCTGCGCGCAAGTTGCTCTCTGCAAGCTGCTGCGCGCAAGTGGCTCGACATCTGTCTTCAAGCTGTTCTGTGCACGTTGTGCAAGTTTCTCTCCGCAAGACGCTCGGCACTTGCGCAAGATGCTCAGCCTGAGCTGAGCTGTGGAGGTGCTCCGCGCACTATACGTCTGCGCTTCAGGGTTGCGATTTTCTGGTTGGAGCCGCCAGGAGTACACTCCACATACTACGGCTTCTTTGCTTGAGCGGACCGCGGACCAGGGGGGAATCGAGCCCGCAACCGCGCGATTGCGCAAGCAGGCGCGCAAACCACGAGACAACTTCCAAAGCCCACTTCGCGAGAAATAAAATCGCACGGCGCCGCAGCGAGAGCGCTGCACGGCGCCACAGCGAGAGCGCGTCGACACGCACGATCCCCGCGCAGGGATGAACGCAAAAACGCAAAAAACCTCGAGCTTTTGCGCCTCGACCACACCGATCCCCACAGAGGGTCACGCGGGCACCGCCAAAACGCAAAAAACCTCGAGTTTTTGCCGATCCCCACAGAGGGTCGCGCGGGCAGATCAGAAATCGTAAAAAAACACCTCGAGTTTTTGCACCTCGACCACGCCGATCCCCGCAGAGGGTTCATCCGCGCAGCGCAAAAAAAGCAGACAAAAACCTCGAGTTTTTGTACCTCGACCACGCCGATCCCCGCAGAGGGTCGCGGGGGCCGATCAGAAATCGCAAAAAATCTCGAGTTTTTGCACCTCGACCACGCCGATCCCCGCAGAGGGTCGCAAACCCGATCGATGATCAAAGTCCTGCCCCGGCGCCCTAGAAAGCTAAACTTAACTTACATAGCTGCTAACGTCGAAGCGCTGTGCGCTTGGCTGGCTCTATGCGCTCGGCTCTATGCACTCGGCTCTGTGCACTCGGCTCTATGCTGTTGGCTCTATGCACTTGGCTCTATGCACTTGGCTCTATGCGCTTGGCTCTATGCACTTGGCTCTACGCACTTGGCTCTATGCACTTGGCTCTATGCACTTGGCTCTACGCACTTGGCTCCATGCACTTGGCTCTACGCACGGCTCTACGCACTCGACTCTGTGCACTCGGCTCTACGCACTTGGCTCTATTTGCACTTGGCTCTATGCACTTGGCCCTATATAATGTCCAAATGGGATGAAAAAATGCACGCGTAATAAAGACAAATGGGGGGCCCAAAAAGATTGATAAATGCACCTGGATTAAAGACAAGCGCCCGCCACCCGCGCCAAAAAAAACGAAAAAAGGAAAAGTAAGAGAGAAAGGAGAGGAGAGATAGCCAAGCCAACACCTGGTCCTTCGATCTTTGGTACCTTGTTCCTTAAATCCAAGACTGTCAGCTTTGCCAAACCCATGTTTTCTTCCATGTCTCTTGTTTAAAACCTGCCCACCCCCAACTTGACATTATTTCATGGGCCCCCAAAATAAAGTCTTGCTGCCTGGCCCCCCCTCTTAGCTAGTCAAGTGCCTAGGTGAGGCTGGCAGTGCTGCATGCTGTGTTGTTAGATTTGGGCCTGCTCCTCAAATCCAAAATTGTCAGCTTTATCAAACCCATGTTTTCTTACATGTCTTTTGTTTAAAACCTGCAGACAATCAAACCCACAAAGGGGGTAGTACTTCAGCCCCCCACTTGACATTATTTCAGGGGCCCCCGAAATAAAGTCTTGTTGCCTGGCCCCCCCAAGAAAAACAAAAGGAAGCTCCCCGTACCAGATCTTCATACCGGAACCAACTAACACGGCTATCGAAAGATTGATGCCCTCCTCATTGGTGGACATATCTCCGCCATGGCGGCCTGCAAAGGCCCATGCGGAATCTGTCATCGAGAAGTCTTCGTCGCCCGACATTCTTCCGGAAAACCTGCTCCGCTACCACGACTGAGGTTGGATTACCGAGGCCTCAATCGTGGCCCCAATAAAGAATACCTCGTGGTTGTCCCTGAACCTATTCCGGCGAAGTCAAGTGTAAGGGCCACGTAGTTGGTGAAAGAGATAATGTTATATGTGCTGCAAGCATTTTTGTTTGACCGCAAGGTAGTGTCAAGCCACACCAGGCCTGCACATATGGTTGTGAACCAAATGGCAGCGGATGATCTGCGCATTGTACATGTTGCTATGAGTGGAGTCTTGATTCAACAAGAAGCAAAACAAGAAACACCTCCCCCCTCAACGATGGGGGTGTCTAGAATAGTATCTTGAGATCCAGGCGAAGTGAGTTTCCATTTGATTTAGTATTGGTAGACTTGAGTTTCCATTCGAGACTCATCGGCAAGGACCGTTGTTGAAGAATCGACTTACCCATGATGCCCTTATTTACAGAGAGCTCCTGGAAAACAACAGGCTTGTTGATCCTACAAATGGAGTTGAATATTTCCTCACGACATTGAGAGGATATTTTCTAGAGGGCTCCCAGAATGTGTTCCTGTACACTGGTGAGTTTGTGACTTTCATAAGCAAATTCGAGATTCTCTTGCGAAGATTGAGAGCATCTTGGGAAGACACAGCACCAAACTACGCACAAGCCAGCCCTGAATATGTTCAGGCGATTCAAGAGGCGAACCAGCGACGGCGCGCGCAACACGCTGAACAAGTCGCGCAAGCTCAACAGATGATGGCAGGACAGGCGCGAGGAGCGGCTGCACCCTATCATCCCAGATGCAGTCATCCGATCCAACAGATCCTGCAGTGTTCCATCAATTTGCTACAGGACGACAGACGCAGCGTACACAGGCTTTTCCTTTGTCAGACAACCTTATTACCTTGTTTTTCATCATCCAGAGCGAGTTGACAGAGAGCCAGAGAGAACGATTGATCTCAGCCAATGCGTTCAACTTCCACAGTTCACATATGAAGCTGTCAGGGCACAGTCTCATGAACTGTTCATCACAACTCAAACCACCATTCAGGATCCGAGTATCCGTCCTAGTGACGGAAGTCAATCCCGAACCTTCTACATTCCTGGTTCAGGAAAATATGAAGGAGAAGAAGGACTCTGTGTTGAAGATGAAGAAGGAGAGGAAGGTTTTTGCCTGCTGGACGATGAAGAGTCATTCTGGCAGTTAGAAGACCATGATGCGTTTGTCCTACAGAAGATCAAACGACGAACCTTAGACCCGGAAAGAATGGAAAAGGAAGAAAAGGAAAAAGCAAGGGGGGCGCCGACGAGGCAGCTTTAACCTTTTCAGAACAGCACCGACCGGCGGCAAGGCCAACGTGGCCGATGAGATCACCACCGATGAAGCATACTGGGGAAAGAAAGGCTCAAAGAATCCATGGTCCAACAAAGGACAAGGAAAGTCATGGAACAAGTCCAAGGACCACAAAGGAAAGGATTCCGGCAAGGACATCAACCAGAAAGGAACAGGAAAGACAAAAAACCTTTGCCACGGAACACACAACCGAGATCCAGGACGCTACACAGCATCCTGCGATTCACCCCTGAGGATTGGAATAATTACACTTGGTGGTCCACAGATTGGCGCAACAGCTCCTTTTACACATACCACGAAGATGGTCCGAAGGCACACATAGCAAATTCAACTGAAGAAGTTGATGCTAGCAGAAGTAGAGTCACCGAAAATAGTTTGACCTACGACATGGTTGGCCATCCTGAACCAGGCCCATCCCTTCCAACACAAGGTTCACCTTTGCCAACAGTCAACAATCCAAGGTTGACTGGACTCTCCGACTGTACTTCAACACTCAACCAGCTATGGTTACCTACGTAGACATCCTAGAGCAAGGACAGGTACCAATCTCTCCTGACATGTGGCGGTGTTTGAGGTGAAGTTTGCGTAGCTCTTTTGGTTTTCCCAGTCGTTTGTGGACTTGTTGAAATGGAATTGGTAGAGTTGCTGGTGGTTCGTGCGGTGCATCTGGCGACGCATGCGGTGCTGGTGGAGCAGCAGGGTCGGCTGGCTCAGTGGCATGCCGGCCTGGTGTGTGTATGATCCTGTCTGCTGTCGTTTGTGCCTTTAGTTCGTCTGGTGAGAGTGGTGTCTCAGAGAATTTGAATATTGTTGAACCAATCCACAACTCTGGTGCTGTCTTTGTTGTTGCTGTCTTGAGTCGCCAATTGTCCTCTACTGTGGATAATGGTTCTTCTGTCTCTGGTATCTTTTTCTTGGCTATTCTCGTGCTGTGGATCTGTCAGCGGGATTGGACAGGTCTTGCTGGTGTCAGGTGCGAATAGTGCTCTCCTCTTGCACTTATGAACTCTGTGGAGTTCATTGGTTGTGCGATTGGTTATCCAGTGGTCGTTGTTCAAATTCAATGCCATTTTCTGCCGGCGCCTTGGCTGCTGACTTCTTCTCGGATGTCTTGGCCGGATATGCAGCGGCAATCAAAGATGGTTGCGCAGGTGGTTTGGCCGTGTCGTCATCGACTGCGTTTGCTGCTGTTGTGATGTCGTACTTTTTGCAAAATGCTGCTAGATCAAACATGGCGTGACCACTACTGGATATGGGCACTAGTTGCTGCGCATGCCGAATGCTTGGCATGTGATCTTGTCGCATTGAGGTGTGTGCTCAATGGTCATGTGAAGATGTCGCATCCGCGCACTCCGTTGGGCGAAGGAGATATATGATCTGTACGACAAGATCCGCGCGGAGTGTGAACCCTCAGGCCAGCGGTCTAAGATGTCAAGTTTTCTTAGGAACGGGTGAACCCCTCAATGTGCCAGTGATCCTTGATGGAGCCACGACCCTTCTCACTACTGAAGTAGTCGAGAGAACGACTGAAGAATCCAACATTCCACTGTTGCGCAACTACTTTGACCAATATCACTTACAACCCAAATGTCTTGTCGGAGACCAAGCATTCATGACTCCAAGCTGGGAGGTATTCTACAACAGTCTTGGCTTTTGACCGATTTCCTTTGGTCCCAACACACCTTGGCCGAACCGAGCAGAGACAGCTGTCCGTCTCATCAAGAGACAAGTCTCACTGATGCTGAATTCCATCAAGACAGGCATAGCGCCAGCATCCTTGAAGGCAGTAACACACAGACAGCTTGTCAAAGCAGCAGCAACAGCAAGGAACCTATCAGTCACATATGGCGGCGTGACTCCACTTGAGCTAGCGTTCGGCAGAAGACCAGCAGAGCTTGTTCAACTTGATGTAGCTACACCACCACAGCTTACGAATCCTAAAGCACAAGAAGAACTGACAGCAATTCAGACCCGACACCTGGCACAACAATCATATCAAGAAGCCAGACAATCAGAAGATGTCCGAAGAGATCTTGCTCGACACCTTCGACTAAGTTCCAAGCCTATTGCGATCGGTGACAAGATCTTCTATTGGAGTGAGGACAAACCCAAGATCAAACCTGATGCGAGTAAAGGATCCGGAGGTATGTGGTTGAAAGGAAAGGTTATTTCCACTGATGGAACCATGGCTGGAATCGACCTAGGAACCCACCTACTGAAGGTCAACGTCACCAAGATCCGGAAGGATGAAACTTTGTCTCCTTCCAAACCAGGACTTGATGCACCTTCACCAGAAGATGACCTTGTCAAGGACATTATGGTGGAAGATGAAATCTGAGGTTCCGAAAACACACAAGAGACTAACCACCAAGGCAGCACCTCTTGAAGCTGAACCCTCATCCTCATCAGGCGTATTTACTGAAGATATGACCTGTGATTCGCAACATGCAAAGGGCAAGATCCATGTGCTTGAAGTTGTTGCAGGTAGCGCTGGACTCAATCAATGTTGTGCCCTAACAGGACTCAAGGTCGGCATACCGATCGATATCCGGACAGGCTTCGATGTCATGACTTCCAAGGGAAGACAAATGGCCCTGGACATTATCCGTGAACAACAACCAGATGTTGTTTTCCTAGCTCCTGTATGCGGACCATGGTCGATAATGCAAAACATCAACAACCAGAAGATCGTTGCCGAGAAGAGAGCAAGATATTTGCCAATGATAGGTTTTGTGGCATCCATTGCTAAAACTAAATGAGCAAGGGGTTTTAATTTATCATAGAGAACCCGCAGACGTCCAAGATTTGGACAGTTTATTCCATCAGGAACCTGATGAGGAGCCCGCAGGCCACCTGGAGTGATCTGCCGCTGTGATTGTCGATGACCAACAGTCACTATGTTTGCTGGCTGCCAACTTGTCTAGCAGGCAGCGCAGGCCCGCATGATGAATTCCTGAAAGCTGTATCTGAAACCAATGCTGTTCCGTTTTGCAAATCAACGCTCAGCCCGAGCAATAACTCAAAATGCCATGCCCCTTCAAAGCGAACATTTCTTGGTAAGGGCGAGAACTAGCATTACTTGCAAGCTTCAGAGCGATCAAAGTAAAGAGCGGCGCTGGCACGCTGTTCACAGCGCTGGCGCCGCTCTTTTCATTTGATTGCCAGTGTCGCAAAGGCCATGTGTTGGTGTCCTTTCAATTCCTCTCAAGCTGTTGAGGTCCAAATTCACTTTCGTTTTGACATTGCTGCGTTAAGTTAATCGTGCCATGTCAAACTTCTGCCGTCGCGTTGGTTGTCAGCGGCAGTGGCTCCAGCCCAGCTGCCTTAGCCATCAGTCATTGTCCTGCTGTCGCCCACCAACGCCGTCTCCGGTGAAGCAGCTGCACCTCAAGCAGATTCGAAGTGACCGCCTTCAACTCTTGCTGAGGCCCGAGTTCCAGTCAGCTGGCAATGGCAGCACTGATGGCCTGGGCAACGGTGGCGGCAGGGACAGTGTTGCCGCTGCCCAGCTGACAGTTGGTGACGCCAATCCTGTCAATGTCAATACGTGTAGTAAAGACCTGGCTGGGAACAGCCCAAAGCCTGACAACATGAAGCTTGTTGTTGCCAATGACACTCTCCTCCCAGACAGTGATGAAGAAACCTGGGTTTTGCCAGGCGCCAGCCCTTGAGGAAAGGGTGAAATCAAGCGTGCGCCTGCGCTCATTCGTTGCGGTCGAGTTGTGATTGATTGACATCATGGTGGGACATCGCGCCCTGTCACGGATTGCTGCACGCAGGTGGTTTGATCTTGTCGTCCTGGGCTAAGCTAGCCCACCAGCTTGCAAGCAGCGTGCAAGAAGCAATCTGCCTGTCGCCAGGTGGCTGTGCTTTTGCGCTGGGAGGAAAATGCTAGTCCGGCTGCTCCGCATGTCTGTGAGGGCTAATCAGGCATGGTTGGTGTTTGATTTGCGCTGAATGATTGAAACAACTGCACTAGTCACGGCTGCGTTGATTGGGTGTCATTGTCGTCATTGACACTGTTGTTGTTGTTGTTGTTGCCTGTTGGCCTTAGCGTGCCACTGATGCCGATTGAAGTGCCACAAGTAGACCTTGCTAGGGGGCGGCCTGACTTGCCGACTGGACCGCATATGTCCTTCAGGAGCGCCCAGTTTAGTACTTGCAAGCAAGTCATCTGACTTTGCCGGGCCATGAGCCGTAGCAAAAGTTTCTATCTTTCCGCAAGCAAACTGAAAAACACAGAACTTGCATTAAGATAGAAACTTTTGACCGGGGAGTTTCTATCTTTCCGGGGGGCCACCACAACCTGCAGAGGGTTGATTCCGCTCTCGCACAAACATTAAACTGCATAGCGGCGATATAAAATTGACTAACAAAACTAAACTCATTACTTGAACCATTAAAGGCACACACATTTAAGTACTGGCAATACCAAATTTGTAATGGCAATACAGCATTTAGTATTGGCAACCCTCAATTTGGCACCTGCAAGCAAATAACTCGATGTTCCGGGCCATGGGCCGAAACAAAAGTTTCTATCTTTCTGCAAGGCCTGCAAAACACAGGGCTTGCACAAAGATAGAAACTTTGGGGATCATTCCCTGGAACTGCAAAGGAAGATCTGTCCGATCTGCAGAGGGGTGATTCAGGACTCGCTACTCCCTCCCCTCTGGAAGCCCAAAATCATTCCAAAATGCATTTGTGAAAGGAGTTTAAACAATTCAACCCCTCGCTAAAAAATCAACACTGGCAATGCTCAGTCTAGTCCTGGCATTACTAAGTGACACTGGCAATATTAGATCGGGTACTACGGCCACTTGACTCTTCCGTGCCATGATCCGTAGCAAAGTTTCTATCTTTCCGCAAAGGCTGAAAGAACACAGGGCCTGCATTAAGATATGAACTTTTGAACAGGGAGTTTCTATCTTTCCGCGAGGCCGCCACAACCTGCAGAGGGTTGATTCCGTTCTCGCACGAACACTAAGTCAAATAGCCGCAACACTAAATTTAGTCCTGGCAATACTACATATAGCACTTGCAACACTAAGGGGACACACAATTAAGTGCTGGCAATTCTAAATCTACTACTGGCAACACTAATCTTCAGAACTGGCAATCCCCAGTTTAGTACCTGCAAGGAACTAATTCGACTTTTCCGGGCCATGCGCCGTAGCAAAAGTCTCTATCTTTCCGCAAGCAAACTGAAAAACACAGAACTTGCACAAAGATAGAAACTTTTGACCGGAGAGTTTCTATCTTTCCGCGGGGCCACCACAACCTGCAGAGGGTTGATTCCGTTCTCGCACGAACACTAAGTTACATAGCCGCAAGACTGCATGTAGTCCTGGCAATACTACATATAGGATCAACGGCCATATAGCACTTGCAACACTCAGGGGACACACAACTAAGTACTGGCAATTCTATTTTTAGTCCTGGCAATACTAAATTTAAAGCTGCGAGAAATTTAATTCGCCTTTTCCGGGCCACGAGCCGTAGCAAAAGTTTCTATCTTTCCGCAAGGCCTGAAAAACACATGGCTTGCATAAAGATAGAAACCTTTTCAGAGGAAGCTCGCCTGGGTGAGTTGAGCATCCTTCTCTCAGAAAGTGCGCGCGTGCAAAATCCTCCGCGCGCGCCCTGCGAAGAACGTCAGCTCTTCGGCAGGCTTGCGCCTCAGTTGCGGCGCTTGAAGAAAGCTGGCCCAGAGCGGACTTGACGCGGTCTCCGACGCCAGTCGCACGGCTACGCCCCTAAGCTGCACAGCCAGCACATAGTGAACCCTCTGTGGGCCTCCTCAAACTCTTGGTTTTTTGCAGTTTTCGGACTTTGGTCCAGTCGAACTTCACAACCCCAGCTCGTTTTTTTGCATTGTTTGCTGCAATTTTTATCCAGCTAACCAATTCAGCGGCAACGTAGCTTCCTAGCTAGCCAAGCTGGCTAACTACTCAACCAGCTTGCTAACTACGGCAGCAAAACAGCTGAACACCTGAGCTACGAACCTTTCGAACTGGCTTGCTGAAAGCTTGGAGGAGTGCTGCGCTACGCCAGACCATCGCCAGAACCTTGAAACACCGCCGCCCGGGAGCGGAGGGCACTTGGCCAGCTAACTTGCCAATCAGCTGACTAGCTCCCTAGCTAACAACTCAACTAGCTAATCAAGAAAAGCACGTTTGTTTGCGCACGGCTTCAACACAGGTTCACCGCGGGCTCGCCGCGGATTCGCCACGAGTCCGGAAAGTTGCCCAACGGCGTCGCGCAGGCTGTTTCGGAGGCGCGCGCCGCGTGACAGGCGCAGCACTTTGGCAACGTGAGGTGCAGATTGCGTGGCAGGCGCAGCATTTCGTTCTGACGCGCATCAGAATTCGTGACAGCCTCTTGGGAGTGTGAGCCGCGCTGTTCACGAATCGCATTGGAGTGGACGCGCGAACTGATTTCGTGGGAGGCGCCAGGCTTTCGCGCCCTGACGTGCAAATTTCGTGGCAGTCGCAGCGCTTTCGCAAGGTCGAGTGCAGACTTCGTAGCAGGCGCAGGTCAAGTACAGATACCGTGGCAAGCGCGGCACTTTCGCGGGCAGGCGCAGCACTTTCTCAAGGTCAAGCACATTTCATGGCAGGCGCCAAGCTCAAGTACAGATTCCGTGGCAGGCGCAGCACTTTCGCAAGGTCGGGTGCAGATAGATAGGTAGATAAACAGACAATTAGATCACATGGAAACAGAAAGAAAGACAAAGAGAAAGAGAAAGAGAAAGATAATGAGGAAGGAGAAAGAGCAAAGTTAAAGAGGAAGAGAAAGAGAAAGAAAGAAAAAGAGAAAGAAACAGAGGAAGAAAAAGAGGAGAAGAAAAGACACGAGATGCTCAGACAAGAGAAAGCAAAGAAGAGAAGAGCTGCTGCACAAACCCTTCATCTCCTATAGGCGCATTCTGGGTAGAAACTTCCGTCTGCCAGCTTTGCTGGAGCATACCTGGTAGCTTACGTGCTGCCTCAAACTGAGCAGAAATTTCGCTGGTTCACATGAGTCTCTGGTCTTCGGAAGTATTATTGAGCTAGCTGAGATCTGAATCCGGGCGGGAGGTTGATTTAAGGCAACGCCCGACAACTAACCCCGAAGAAGCCCACCTTCACCCAACAGCAACTCAAAAGCAAGTCAGCCCCAAAAACAGCCCGAAAGCCAACCGAAACTCGCAAACGGGCCAGGGACGCGGCCGCGCCCACCAACCCACCCAACCAAACCCGCCACCCAACCAGGGTCCCCAAACGGGCTGCAACGTCAGTTTTGAAGTGAGGCGACCACCAAGTCCTTCTGCCTGTCCACGGCAGCAACGTCTGCCCTCGCGTCCACCAGATACTCCACCTGCAGACGCAACAGTTCTTTGTGTTGGCGCAGGGCTGGCACGCTCAAAACTTTCGCAGCTTTGCTGCGGCAAATGGTTGGCCGGATCAGCAGCCCCTGTGGCCGAATGGGTAAGGCGCCTCCCTCTTAAGGTTGCGGGTTCGAGTCCCGCCTCAGGCAACAAAACCCATCTCAATTTCGAATCCGTATTACTTTTCGCCAATGAGTGTTCGAACCCACGCACTTGCGCGCAGTGGGATCTTTTGTCCACCCCCTTCCTGGACAACCCTAACTCTGCCTGGGATGCATTTAATGCGACTAGTTGCGTTTTATGGTTAGTAGATGCGTTATGCCGTTTCGTTTTGGTCGGAAAATGCGACTAGTTGCATTTTGGAGAGGCCGGCAAGGACCAAAATGCGTTCGGCGAGGCCTGTGTATGGAGCTATTGCTTTTTGGAGACTGTCTTCAGCACAATCTGAGTTTGCTTGGGTCCCAAACATGTCAACTCTTGCCCCTTAATGCGCGCGCTTGCGTGAAGGCAGTCAAACAATAATGTAGGTGTGGAACGCAGTGACTAATGCAGAACACATATGTGCCCTTGGCCGCACACAGTTTTTATTCGGAATATGACACATGCTTAAAACACATTCAGGCAACAATGCATATTCAGGCGACATCAACCATGTTTGGGGCGACTTGTTCTTGTCCCTCGCGCTTGCGTGCGCAAGCAATTAACTAGGGACTGTCACGCAATGGTAAACTGAATCGTTGCAATTGCACACACATGTCAAGTCAAATCAGAACATCACTCACAGCGTGCAGCAAATCCAATCCGTGTTCCTCAGCTTTGGGGCACCCCGCATCAAGACGCAGTTGAAGTTGCGTTGTCTTACACACACAAAGAAGGATGTGCAGAATGAATACAGTTATTTTCGTTGATAGCTATATATACACGCAATATTATACTTATTATATGCACATATATGTTGACATATACCAAATTTTTATATACAAATAAGCACAGATATACCAAATATAAGTATATATATACACCAATTTATGTATAAACCGTGTAAATATATATATATATATGTACATATTTCTGTATATAGACGCAGTCATGTCATTACAAATATGTAAAGTTCTATGTGTGTACAGATATATAGTTTTTTACCATTAGATAAATAGGTGATGTTGTTGTTTGTTGTGGTTGTGGCGCCAGTATTGGTTTTGTTGCTGTTTTGTTGTGAACAAGGTTATCACACGCGTCCCCCTGATCAAAGGTGGCCTGTGGCTCCCCCAACATTATGACGCGCCCTCAAAATTAGGGGTGCTTTTCATTCCCACATTTGCAAGAAAAGAAGGGGGGGCAGTAAGTGCTCTTTTCGCTCGCTCGCGCATCTCGCCGCCCATCAGGCACCTGGCATGTGGGGAGATGCGGGGGCAACATCATTTGAATTCAATCAGGCTAGGGGCTCGACTAGGCACCCTTAACAAGCTGGGATTCCCATGCAGCAAATCCCGGTGAACATGCGCCCCTTTGGGCGTCCACGCGAGACGTCATAACCATCACGAACAACATCCTCAACAGCAACAACGAATGCAAACAGCGTCTGCCGCCCGCAAACGCTCGCTGGCAGCGTGGGACACGCTTGAGCACTGGCGGGGCGGGCAAGCTTTATAACGCAATTTAAATCTATGCCCCTGTCACAACCCCACTTCAAGATAGAAACGCATGACCAAGGAATGTCCCTTTCTGCTCCATCCACATCCCAGAGCCTTGAGACCGTTCACTGATGCTGAATTAATTGAATGTGGCGCCAAAAGGCATCCAGAATGGATTTTTCCTGTCTCTCCCAATGTTGGATATTGCATTCCAGTTTGTTGCATGTAGGCCCGCCCTGGCTGTTCAATTAGTGTAAAAATGGCGGCCTCCAAATGCTTCTCCCTGGTTGCTTATAGTTGCATGTGTGTTCGAGGGCACTGTGTAGCGGCCAAGAAATGGCAACATGTTTGAAATTATTGGTGCGAAAGCTCGCGTGGTAGTCACGACGCAGGTCCGTATACGCTGGCACGGTTGTTGCTGGTGTTGCCGTTCCGGCTGTTGTTGATGTTGTCGTTGTTGCTGCTGCCACTACTGTTGTCGTTGATGATTGTTGGTGTTGATGTTGTTGCGGTTGCCGTTGCTGTTGCTGTTGCTGTTGCTGTTGCTGCTGCTGCTGCTGCTGCTGCTGCTGTTGTTGTTGTTGTTGTTGTTGTTGTGGTTGTGGTTGTTGTTGTTGTTGTTGTTGTTGTTGTTGTTGTTGTTGTTGTTGTTGTTGTTGTTGTTGTTGTTGTTGTTGTTGTTGTTGTTGTTGTTGTTGTTGTTGTTGTTGTTGTTGTTGTTGTTGATGTTGTTGTTGTTGTTGTTGTTGTTGTTGTTGTTGTTGTCACGGTCGTGGTCGTGGCTCTAACAGGTTGGCCGCGGCTGTGGTCATGGTTGTGGTTATGGTTATGGTTGTGGCTGTACGTGGTCATGGTTGTGGTTTCTGTTGTTGGTGATGGCGGTCGAGGTGTTACCGTTGCTGTTCTGCTGTTGTTGTTCGGCGTTTGCATTGTAGGGTTCAGCGTGTAGGTTATCCGGACACAATGCTGCCATGATTGACCGTAAGGAAGAAGGCAGCGCCTAACCCCCAACACTTGGCAGTTGGTGGTGTGCGGATCTCGTAGTTTGCGGACTTTGCGGCTTACGGATTCCGGGTTGCGTGCAGTTTTTCTGTGCTCCAGCAGGAGGCTCTGACACGCAGTTTAAAGCTCGGAGAAGATTAAGGAAATTGCACCCCCTTCAGGTTGGCACTAGCACGCATCAGTAAGGGTGTTACAAACCAGAACAAGGATTGGAGCAAGGATTGGGATTGTGATTGGGCCTCGCAAGCTAGAGCTGGCACATCATGCCTCCAAAGCGGTGGGCCCGCCGCATGGATCGGTTGGCGCGCTGCTTGCGCGGAGTCGTGGCCGGCACACCCCGCCACGGGCGGAGCGGTCGGCGCCGGTTGGAGAGCCTCAGCACAATGATATCAAGTTGTGTGCTGTGTATTTGTTTTGTGTGGTGTGTCGCAAGTTAGCATGTTTGGCGATCTAGGCATAGATTGTGAGCATGTGCGTTGTTTCTTGCGGTAGCAGGTGTTGTGTGGCAATTTGTTTTCTATTTTCAAAAGACATGTGAGAGAGATTTGTGGCATTTTTGACGGGATACGTGACGGACGGACAGTGTCATGTTTTTTGATGGGTGACGACGGGTGGCGACGGGGTTACGGAGCGACGGCAGGGCGAGGACGGGGTGGCAGCGGGCCGTGCCAAAATCAAAAGGTCTAGTTTGGCCAAACTAGACCCCAATAAGGTCTATTTTGGCCAAACTAGACCTTAAACTAGACCTTATTTTTGGCGCTCCCCGCTGCCACCTCGTCGTCGCCCCACCGTCGGTCCGTCGTTGGTCCGCTGTCGGTCCGTCGGCGGTCCGTCGCCGCTCCGTCGTCGCCGCCGTCTTGCTGCCGCCAGCCTGGCGTCGTCCGTCGCCGAATCGACCGCCCATGTCATTTTAGGCCGTCGCGGCCCGTCGTACCACTTTTTACCTATTAACTAACACATGTCTTTTGAAACTAGATAAGCTATTTGCATTTTGTGTTGTTTCACTAGTTCAAAGTTGACCTGTTGACCTTGTGTTCTCTTTTTTGCCCATTGCCAGAAAAGGCCCCGACAGGTTAAAGCGGCTCGAACCATGGGCAACCATCGCTTGCTAGCACTTACATGAACATCATCATTCCTTGTTTCTTAGGCGGTGGTCCATGTTAGATTGGTTCCTTGTTGAACATATGTTTGTCTTTTGACCCAGTGTAAGGTATGGCAGTGGCGGTGGAACGCGGATGGGACTTGGTGTTGGATCAGCGATGATTGTGAGCTGGTAGAGGTAGATCACGTGGACGATGACGAGGTGCCTTTGCAGCCGCCTCGGGCTAAAGCCAAAGCTACACAGTGTTGCGTGCTTCTACAATCACTGCGTGGTTCATTGATGCGCGTTGCTGAACACCATGATGCCCAGTGAATGTGGTGCGGCACTTGTTAATTGAGTAACACATCCCCACATCCTGACACCACTACACCAATAGCACGAGTGATGTTGGAGCACTGAAAGCATCGCAGCCCCGTGATCATTCCCGGGCAAGTTTTTTGCTCGATGTGAAATCTGCCAGCTACAAACAGCCATGCAAGAGGAGCACTTCACTTTCGAAGGCGTCTCCTCTACTCTGGAAGAAGAGAAGCGCTTCACTTTTGCTTGTTGCTCGCGACCTCCGGCTTCGCGGCGAGCAGGCCCCAGGCCATGTCCTTCTCTTCTTGCGCTTGGCTGCGATTTCCCCTTCAAGCCGCGCCTGCCTGAAGTCTAGCTACTTCGCACTCCACGATATGCGCTTGAGCCGATGCTGAGATAGCACTGCCACAGATTCGCGAAACCTGACCTGGTCACGAGCAACGCGCAACGACAAGTCCCAGTGTTCCTGCTATCTTGCCAGCTATCGGACCGAGTTTGCCAAGCACGTCAAAGATGACACACACACACCGCCCTCATGCAAAACAGTGACTACAACGCAAAATGACAATAACTCGTGCAATGACTCTCATGATGATTCTGCGCAATGACTCTCATGATGCCTCTGTGCAAGGACTCTTGTGACGACTCCGTTCAATGACTCTTGTGCGATGACTCTATGCAATGGCTGCCATGATGACTCTGTGCAATGACTCTCATGACAATGATTCTCCCAACGGAACAATCTGACTTTTGCTCTGCCCAAGTTGCCCTGTGCTAGCTGCTCTGTGCAAGTGCTGCCGAAGCTTTCGGGAAGCACTTCAGGACTGCACTCCGCGTGCTACGTTTGCACTTGAAAGTTGCGATTTTTGTCTAGAAAAGCTGCCGCGGATCAGCCGGGGCTCGAACCCGCGACCGTGCGACTCCGAGCGCAAGCAACACATTCGTACGGCGCCACAGCGAGAGCGCTTCGACACGCACGATCCCCACAGAGGGTTCGCCGGGCACTTTGCAAATTCGCACGGCGCCATAGCGACAGCGCTTCGACCACGCCGATCTGCGCAGACGGTCGCTCGGGCATGTTAAAATCGTAAAAAGTCCTCAGTTTTTTAACATCGACCACGCGGATCTCCGCAGAGGGTCGCGCGCGCCGCAGAAATCGTAAAACGTCCTCAGGCTTTTTCCATCGACCACCGATCTTCGCAGAGGGTCGCGCGCGCGCCGCAGAAATCGTAACATGTCCTCAGTTATTTAACGTCGACCACTGTGCACATGACTCTGTGCAATGACTCTGTGCTATGTCTCTGCGCAATGACTCTCATGATGAGGATGACTCTGCGCAATGACTCTGATGATGAAAACTCTTTGCAATGGCTCTCATGATGATAACTCCCACGAACCCAACGGAAGAACCCTTCGCCATGCTTTCGGGAATGAATCACAGTACCAGTTACGAATCACAATAAAAAAAGAACCCTGTGACCATTTCTGTTGGACATGAGCATCAGGATTCGGTTACGCTTCAGTCGTATTCGTGTGAATGGCTTGTGTTGCGATCCTTGTTTCATACATCTTGGCCCTCCCCCTTGGACGCATCACTCCCTGCGCAGCGTTGGTGAGGCAACTGGTGAAGCGGTGCAGCGCCTGGAGTTCTTTGCAGGTCGATCGCGGGTGGCTGACGATGTCGTGCTTTTGATGTAGATCGGTCAGCCTGTCACGACCTGGCATCACATGCGGGTGTTGTTGTTGCGCTGACTGCCCTTGAGTGGCTGCGCTCAAGTTTTGTGTGGATCAACTCAGGAACTCATAACAGGTGCATCGCATTTCCTCAAGGCCCACGTGGCCCTTGGAAACAAGCTTGCGACTTGCCAGCAAATGCTTGCCATCTATGTCACACACACATACACACATGCGCTCCGCTCTCAGGTCGCCATCGCAATACTCCTTTGGGTCCGTGGCTGTGTCTGGGCATGGGAACAACCCCGCTTGTCCCTGCTGAAGCAGCAACCGATGATGCAAGCGTTTATAAACTTGGCAAAGAAACATCTGGCTTTGGTAATTGTCGAATGAAACAACTGGACATTTTCCTGGGCGACTTTGGAGCACCTACGAAAAGCCTGTGAGTATCTTCAGCTCTGAAACCTTGGGCTTGATTTTTACTGGTGTAGCCGAGCCAATCCCTGTCTCACGTAGAGCTCCTGTGCGCAGGATGCGCCCCGTCCCAAACTAATCGTTACCGTGTGTGCACACACACACACGCACACACACACACACACACGCACACACCCACCCACCTCTCGCCCAGGTATTTCACGCCAGATGGTGAGATGCGGATTTGTGGAGCTGAAGGGCTCAAACAAAAACAAGAATGTCCGGCCGGGTCCCGCACGCAGGTGTTACAGAGCTGCACACATAAGTTTGGCGATGCTATGTTTCAACGGTGGCGGAGGGAGCGGACTGCATTGAAATCGGCTGGGAGTTGCGCCTGGCCTAAAACATTTGTCATGTTTCTGCTGCTGATGCAAAACTCAGCGTGGTCTATGGCACAGTGTTGGGCTGATCTGCCGTGCCTGATATACTGTGCTTGCATAATGCTATTGAGTGGTGCAAGCGCACCGTTGTAGATGCTGCAAGGTGTTGAGGGGCTTACATCTCTGGCACTGGTTCATACGCCTTCAAAGTGTTGCACCCCAAAGGCAGCAGCCAAATGATGCAGCAGCCAAGGAGGCAGCAGCCAAGGAGGATGAGGCCAAGGAAGCGTCAGCCACACCCTCCATGATGTGGCAGCTGATGATGCGTCAGCCACGGGCAGCATTGTGGAGGCTGAAGGAAGAGCGAAGGCTGCTCCATCCTTGGCTTGGCCGCTGCCTCATTGGCTGGCCTCCTTGGCTGCTGCGTCCACCCTGGCCGCTGCATTTTTGGCTGCTGCCTCCTTGGCTGCTGCTTGCAGCAGCCAAGGAGGCAGCAGCAACAGCCAAGCGTGCAGCACAGCAATTGCAGGCAGCCAAAATTGCGGCTGCAGCGTTGCCGCATCGACAGGAGATCGAAGCGGCCTGGTTGGCGTCGAGGGCGTCGCCAGCGGCTGCGGCAGGCGCAGATGCGACTGCGGGAGCAAACGTGGCAGCAACAGAGGCAGTGCGGCGGCCAAGCAGCGGTAGCCTCTGTTGATGATGACAGGGAGCTGCGCCGTCGCGCGCGGCGGCAAGTGACACTGGATCCGGCCTTGCAGCAAAAAGTCTTGTCGGGCGACAGCGACGACAAGGCGAGCCTGATCAGCGCGTGCCGAGACCACCGCCACCAGCTTTGACTCGAGCAAGGGACACGGGCTCCGCGAAGAAGCTGGTGGAGTTCAAACGCGGCCAAGGTCTGGAACGTCTCTGGCTTGGGGGAGGGATCACGGCACTGTAAACAAAGACGCAACCAGGAAGCATCGAAAGAGCTCACCCAGTTCACGACAATCTGAGTAGTTCCAAGCCCCCTGATCAAAAGGTCGATGCCGTTTTGAAGGTTTAATGGGAAGCCAAAATGGAAGCCACCCGATTTGGGGGGTGCACCAAAAAAGACACGCTCGGCTGGACAAAAGAGCTTACCCTTGAAACGGTAGCCAAAATCAACGCACAACGCTACATGCGTGGCAGAACCCAGCATCCCTTTGGCCACAGAAATGGAAACCTTGCTCAAAATGTCTTTGCCAAAATCAATCCGCCGTGTTGCCAAATCAACCCCTGGGAATGGACAGGGTCTAACATGGTCAGGTCACAAGGGTCCGCAATGGTCATGCGCCCATTCTAGACCCCGCCGCGGCCAACCCCAAGGGTTGACCATGTCAGACCCTTGCTTCAAATCTGTACATACATTGGCCATGTTCAGGACTCCTTGTGTGCCCCAGAAATTATTAGGAAGACCATCATCCCCATCAAGCCCAAGCAAAGGAAAGTGTTGACAATGGTGTATACAGCCCGTTAGCTCTGCCTTAGTTGCATTCTCCGAGGCAAAGGCTGCTTGTCGGCTCTGCTGCCGCTTTGCTGCAGTCAGAACACTTGCTGCCTTTCTTCTGGCTTTGTTCCCACTGTGAATTACTGTAGTGAGGCCTCGACTTCACCTGGCCACAAACGGAACAAACTTTGGTGAGAACCTTCGCCTCTGCATTCTCGGCAGCAACGCAGCGGCAGCACTTGCTAGTGGCGCCGTGGGCCCACTGAGTGTTGGAAAAATCACTACGCGGCCTGCTTTCACCACAGGCAGCACAAATCTTGTTGGCTTTGAGGCGCTTCGGCATCCACAGGAGCACAGGTCAAACAAGTTGGTTGGGCCTTGCGGTACTCTGACGTAGAAAACCCTGCTCTGCCAAAGTCCTGCTCGCACACCAAACATTGCTTCTTGTCCTGGTGCTGCTGTAGCAAGCGGATGGCGCCCAAAACACGGCTGGTTTTCTTGTGGACTCGTACCAACAGGGTCGGCCTCAACAAAAACAACAACCCCCAAGCACTGGCGAAACACCAAGAGCAAGAAAACTCCAATGGCTGCTCGCATAAGCTAAAAACAGAAAAACCAACTCTCCTGCGTTTTCGGCCCAGAAAAACACTGGTCCAAAGCCTTGTCGACCAAGTCCTGCACTAGCTGCACAACGGTACGCTGATCCAGGAGCGCAGGCGCAGAAGCCGCTACCCCCGGCTTGGAAACTGAAATCCCTGCAGAAGGAGCACTGGAAGACGCTTCCCTCTGCGTTTCCGCCCGGCCCAATGAATTCCCCGCGGGAGCAGCACTGGACGACGCTCTCTCTAAGATCTCTGACCGGCCCAACTGCCGGTGCACATGGGCTCGAGCCTTGCCCAGAGTGAGTTCTTTGTAGTACTCCATGTTGGGCCGCTGCGCAGTGAAATCAATGGCAGCCAGCGCGTCATCGACCGAACTGTCGGGGCACCTCTCAAAATACCCGCAGCACAGACGCCAGTCCTCCTTGCTTCGATCTACCACTTGGCCTCGTGGCGGATGAGTTCGAGCCTGCAGCACACCGCCGACCGAAGCCAAAGTCTTCTGCGGCGTGAGCGACAAGAATGTCTGCTCGCACAGATGGTCATGGCTCTGGTATAGAATGGTGGTACGGCGCATCTTGTCCGGCTTCACATTCATGCTACCTGGCAGCCGGCCTTGCTGAGAAGGCGAAGTCGAATGAGGGTCCGACTGGAACAGCTGCTTGACCCAGGCAACGCTCTTCACCTGCATGGGCGGTGGCAACGTAGCCAAAAATTGGTAATTTTCACTGCTGGTGCACGAAACGCATCTCGGCTACAGTTGGAGAAGGGTCTGCCAGTTTTTCTGGAAACCGTCAAGGTCCAGAAACACTAAGGTACGCAGAAGTGGGCGGCAAAACACATGAACGCCTTCCAAGCGTAGCCAGGCATCTAAGTTCTTGAGGAAGGCCGCTGTCGCTATTGACGGTCGATGAACCACGACCCGCTTCTCAGGAGTCAGAGCTGAAATGTGGTACGCCTGTGCCTCTGGGAATAAAGCCACAAACTGCCTGGCCACTTCCATCTTCCAGCCATCACGATGAGAACCGAGACGCGCACGCACTCTCTTACTTGGGTTGTTCACGCTTTGATATGTCGAATTAACTACAGGTCCATCTAGGGCTACCTCAATTCATGGAAGATGACAAATGCATACCCCCAAAAAGACATCCCATTACAAAGCTTCAGCTTAGGACCTTCGCCAAGCCATCCGGATGACAAACGAGACATGCATACACCCTCTTACTCAGGTTGTCTATGATTTGATACGCGGGTCCATCTAGGTACTGTTCTTCATAGAAAAACTAAAGCATTCCCCCAAGGAACATCCCATTACAAAGCTTCAGCCTTCTGAGCTGATCTGAGAGGCAAATGCGAGCGAGATGATCCAACCTCGCTTGCCACATACAGCAAACTCCTCTTCAGTTGGCTAAAGTCAACCCTCCCAAAAGAGGCGTTCATTGAAGGATTTGGTCAACATCAAGGAGCATTCGGGTTCATTGAAGGATTTGGTCAACATCAAGGAGCATTCATGAGTTAACCATGCAGCCTAAGCAGGGATACAACGTTGGCCCCCCGCAAAGAAGGGGTACGTCTTGATGCCTTGGCCCCTAAGCTGACCCAATACTCACCCCGCAGGCCACAGGGGGGGGGAGAGGCCTGCTACCATGACCATGGGGATGGGGGGGGTGTCAGACCTCTACCATATATGTATATGCGCGCAAATACGAATATACATATACGTAGATAACATATGTACATGTAATATACCTGTGTGCACATACATGTATGCATGTACATACGTGCTATATTATTATCCATGTAGATGAGTACATTTGAGCTGTAAGTGTAACACAGATATAAACATATACACATATATATGTGTATATATATATTTGCTATGGACTAAAATATGTATATATTGGACGCTTAATATATAGACAACCAGTTCGCTATTTATACATATATACATATATACTGCCTCAGGAAGTCTGGCGAGGATCGGCAAGAGAGCGATCTGGTTTGCATGGCCAATCAACCCCTTGCCATCAATGTGTGAATTTGAAGCATGGTGCGCTACGCCTCCCGTGGCGCTAGCCAAAGAAAACGTTTGTGCGGCGGAGAGATGAAAGTGGAATCTGGCAACATTCGTCAGATCGAGCCCATGGTGCGCCGGCCTTTGTTGGCAGTGTTGCCTCCAGATTAACAACCTGGTTCGTAATTGGGATGCGTTCATCACTATTCGCCGGTTGTGGATCAAAACTGTCAGTGTGGCATGTGTGTTTAGCAAAGCCTTTGTGCCTGACCCTGAACCGCCACCGGTCCCCTACCTTGCAACCAAGGGCGCCGATTTTGCCTTCTTCGGGCTCAACATTCGTCACTTGCCAGAAGAGGGATCGTAAGAAACTATTAGATGTCCAGAAGCCTAGACATGATGGAACAAACAGGGTGTTGCAATGTTCTTGCGTGGCGTATTCTTTGTGTTTTCCAGCCCGTGTTCAGGCAGCGGGGGCGCCATTGTCTACATCCGCAAACTCGGCCGAGCGGCCGTGATAACTCGCGCGGGAAACTGAAAGGCCGATACTACTCCGGGAAAAAGCCGTGAAAACTCATGAAATTTCACGCTCTGAGTTGTCTTGTCCTCACGACACCAAAAACCTCCTCAGCTCATACGGCCTAAGTAACTCGCAAATCGGAGCCTCCTGGAGGTTCAGCCAACCACCCCTTTGCAGAAAAGGGCCGATCTGGCAAACCAAGTCCTTAAGAAGAAGGTTGAAGCAAGCGGGTTGGCAACCCAGCTTGACACGCGGCAATTCGGCGGCGATCTTCGCGTGAAGCTGGAAGAGTTCGCGTCCAGATTTGAACAGCTGTATGGAAGCTGCCGCAAGCTGGCGGGGGACAAGTGTGACGACAAGGGCAGCAACAAGCCCGTTGTGAAGTCTTTTTTAGACACCTTGGCCGAGTATGAAAGCCCAAAAGAGGCCTCTCTTGGTGACAAAGTTAATCAAGATTCGCAGAGGTGATCCTAAGCGGAAGCTGGCTGCGAAGAAGCCAAAGCTTGAGTAGCGTAACACACATATGGTTGCTACCGAGCCTGGTTTTACCGCGAAGCTGTGCACTGAAGTGTTGACATGTGGTTTTCGTACAGGTTCTGACACTACAGTATGTGCATGTGCATTACGCTTGAGTTTGTGAGCTCTGCCCATCTTCCTGGGTCATGAACTTTGGTTGAGAGTCGAGAGAAAATAGTTTCAAAGTACTTTTAGCAACCATGTGCGGCTTGCGCTCATACATGAGAGCACCGTAGTTATTTGCGACCCTTGCTGAGGCGGGCTTTTGGGTGCGCCACTCTTCACACTGGCTTCCAGCGATTGTGGCGCCATGTCGCGACTGGCTGATTGGCTATGGGGAAACCACGCGCGCTTCGGATAATGAGACTGATTGAAGCTGACTTGGCTACGAGCTTCTTCAAAATTCGTTTCTGGGGCGGGGGGGGGCCATATTACCTTATTCAAAGGCAATCCTGCAGGGTTGCTCCGGGTCATTGTGCTTTGACGGCTATGGGTGGTGAGTGGCCAACCCTCCATTTCCGACAAAACACACACGCTCGGCAGTTTCTCCTTGAGCACTCAACGGCCTACGTCTTTTCTCACTACTTCATGTTATTGCACAAGCATTGAAATTGCAGGGTGAAACCTCTCATGCGCTCCACACTCTGTTGCGTCATCTAGAATTTCACTGACGCTTACTGCGTAAAACACTCCCATGAAACTGACACCTTGGTATCACGCATAGCTATGAACAGCACTGCCCAAAAGCAAATCCGCACACTGCTCTCTCACCTGCGCGTCAATTTATGCACAGCGTCGTCTTCTGCACAATCGTCACAAGTGTCCTGATAGTGGCTGCTGCTCGTGCGCCCACGCTAGTAGTGCTGCCACATCTGGTGCGAGCGCAGTTTGTCTGTGTGAAATGTTCTGCCTTCGTCTGAGCGTGTCAGAAGCTTTTGGTCTCGCGCCTTTCTCTGCTCTGCACATGTTGCGGTGTTCCAAAGTTCGAATACCGTGTCACTGATGGCACAAGTTCCTGAAAGGTCCGCGTTTCGGCTACCGTAACGCGAAGCTCCCTGATGTCACGATCCCAAGCCATAGTACGAATGTACAGGCTTTGGGTTAGCCAAGCACCCTCTGCGTTCTCTTTGTTCGCGTCATTCATATACATGTCTGCGTCATCACCCAAAGACTCTGGAGTATCGTTCACTTGATTCACCCTGGCTTCCGTATCTGCAATCCGTCCGTGAAAAGCACTCAAGCACTCAAGTGAAGGTGCACATGCTTTCTACGTACCAAGAAGGAGCTTTCCCTAACGACGTACTGCTTGGGTGTGGGAATCAATGGCCCTGTTTGAGAAGGGAGAAATGAAACACTACCACTACTCCCTGGTCATTGTTGAAACATGCTTATTGAGCCCTGTGACAAATGCGCGTTTTGAGCCTTCGCTTTGAAGTTTGAAACGGCTCGGGGTTGCTGGGGGAGGTACTTAGCCAACCCTCCCATGGCTGATGGACCTGGCAGCAAGCGACGTTGCAAACAGGCCCCGCGATGGAATAAGAGGGTTCGATTCTAGCTTGGTGGCCGCCCCAAGATTGACCCTTGTATTGTGTGACGCGCGTGTGCTGACAAGTGGCTTTGTTCGAATGCGAAGATTTCTGGCACGCGTGTGTTTTGCGGGTATATCCGCAATGTGACTGTGTGAATGTGTGGTGAATTTGCGTTGCTCAGCCCAGGCATGTGGATGACTTTGACTCGTATGGCTGCTTGGCTCTTGCTGAAGAGACTGGCGCAGGAGCAACTTGACCAATAGCGCTGGCTTTTTCTTGGGCAAACCTTGACAACCGGCCCAGCTGCCCGTATGTCCCAAACTGTATCTAACCACAGACTGGTAGAGGAGATAGAGGTCAAGGGCGGTGGCTCGGGCTGGTTTTTTTGAGCATTTTCTACAGCACCTAGGCAATGTCAACGGTGAAATCAATTGCATCTGCGTTCGTGAGGGATGGGGCGCAAGGCCCCACGGCGAAACAGCCAAAGGTGACGCGGTGATGGAACATTGTTTGCTGGATGAAGGGGGCGCTCTGCCAAACACTTGGGCGAACTTGTCTGCGGACGTTCCTGCATCGTGTGTGTTGCCAGCCGTACGGTGCGACTGCAGACTCGCGAGGCCATCCTCGAGTCAAAGCAGCCCGGACAAGGGTGCTGATTGAGCACTTGACCGCGATGACTTTGCCAATAGATACTTGGCATGGATAGTTACCTGTGGTGAAGTTTCGGGAACCTACCCTGGCAACAATGCTCGTGTGAGCGCTTCCCTTTGCGTCAAACCCATACTCTGAGAAGTGTGGTACTATCACCTTGAAAGGGGTAACTCTACTGTTGCATTGACACTACGTTTGAGCCTTGCTGTCTGTTGCTGGATTTGTTTCCCAGAAGCGACTCAGACCTTGCTAGCCTTGTGTGAGGGCATGTTATGACTCTGCAGAAGTCGTCATAAAGATGAGTCTCGAAACTGGTCACACTCTTGGGTTTCAAGTGGCGCCAACGGTTTGAAACAAGGAATATTTAGAGCAAAACGCCTCTATAGTTGAAATTCGCGGGCTTGCTTATCACCTCTAACATTCGTCCTCTGTGTTGTTTGTCTTGGCTAGAACTGACTAAGCAGCTGAAGCTGTTGATGTTGTTGTTGTTGCCGTTACTTCTGTTGTTTGTGCAACGTTCATGTTCCAGGGGCTGATGTCTCTCTCGAGCAGCTAAGGAACAATCAATGACCTGGAATGAGAAACTGGTAGACTTTGTGCGCAGGCTATCAGCACAATGCTCTGGTCTTTTACAATATGGCAAAAAAGGTTCAAGGCTGGGCTTAGCGCAGAGGCTGACCGAAGTGTCCGCTTGGGTCAATTGTGCACCTCATGTCCTACCAGTGGCTGGCCAGTGAAGAATTGCGTCAACACAAGCTTCTTTGGCACCTCAGTCCTAAGTTTCACTATTTTAGCCACTTGTTGGCTGAAACAGCCCGAACGCTTGAAAACCCTCTTCAGCTTGCCAGGACCACATGAAGGCGGTGAGGTCATCGTTGGGGTGTCACACAAGAAAATTCTTAGCTTCCTGCACAAGGCGCTGCGCGTTAAAACGGCGCTTACCTTGCTGCGGTGGCGGCTCAGTGAATCAAAAATAGAGGTCACGGGGTTGCGCGTGATCATTGATGACTTCATCACACACCCTCTTTCACATGAAACCTACACGTTTAACATGTTTGTCAACCATGTGTGTACTACAACCTTGCTCTTTGAAGACATATGTAAGGCCCCATTGCAACCACTCCAACTTGACAGCGGTCCCCAATTTGTGTTTGAAATATGGGTGCGACTTGCGAAGAGAATAGTGCACATTCTGTTGTTTATGTAGACAATTGTCTATGGATAATTCAATATTCATATGTTGATATAGGTATAAAGGTAAGTATACCTATAGAAAGGAAACTTGTATGTATGTATGTATGTATGTATGTATGTATGTATGTATGTATACGTATACATAGATATAACTAGACACTTAAGCTATATGAACACAAAGGTATATAAAGGTATATGGGTATATTTGTGTACACTATATCCTATCATACTATTCCATCCAATATACCCTATTATACTATATATATCCAACTTTGTAGTGAGATATGTTGCTAGTTAAATATGTATATGTTAACCTGTGTTTAGAATCATAAACTTGCAAACACATATCTCTATACGCCTGTATAAAACTAGATAGCTAAATAAGCATGTGTTCACTCATGTGTACTGCCATATGGGTAAATGTAATATAGATGAATATGCACACATAAGCATAGTTGCTCACAACCACCGGGCGTCGAACAAGCTCGGTGTCAAACTTGCTTGCACTCATGGCTATCCTCGCATGAGGGGCGTGGACTGTTTGTGGTTCACATGGACTGCTGTATGCAAAGGTGATCCTGTGCAAAACGAAGTTGTTTCAGCAGGACCGGTTCTTGCCAAACATCACACAACATAAAAATCATCGTGTTCTGTTATGTTATGTTATGTTCTTCTCGTTAGACCGCGCCCGGCGCAAACCTGGAACTGTCTCCTGGCACGAGCACACATGACATGACATGCGCGCGCGTCCCGGTCGATCACGTGGCTCTGATTATCGCGCGCACCTGTGGCACTGTTGAGTGTGAGTAGTTGCATTCTCGGTAGACCTAAAATGCGACTAGTTGCATTCTCGGTAGACCTCAAATGCGACTAGTTGCATTTTGGGCACACCAAAATGCGACTAGTTGCATTGTAGGCCAACTCGACGCGTCTTAAAAAACCTCGATGCCTTAAATGCGTCCCAGGGTTTGGGTTCTCCAAGTTAATGCGTTGTAACGATCGGGTTCTGGGCCAAAGCAAAGCAGACCTGGTCGCAAACATCAAGGGTGGTTTAGGGCAACGCTCCAAAACCCATCGACCACAACTCGACGAGTAGTAAGCGTAACACAAATCAGATCCAAGGCAACCCAAACCCAAAGTCAACCCAAAACCCACCCAACCTTTGCTTCGCCCGAATCAACCGCAAATCACCCCAAGACCCACCCTAGTGACGATTTAAGGCAGCGTAACCTCCCAACTGCCCAACCAAAGCCAATACACAGCTCCAGGCGGCCAACCAACCAACCAACCAACCAACCAAGCAAGCAAGCAAGCAACCAACCAAGAAACCAACCAACCAACCAACCAACCAACCAACCAACCAGCCCCAAAAACAAAGAGCCCTCGCAGAAAAAAACAACTCGTCCCCGCCAGCAAAAAACCCACGAAAGTGGTCTTTCCAAAACGTTGAAAAGTCCATGAACTCAGAGAGTGAGGGAAACTCAAAGTTGCCCTCCCTGCCCTTTCAACATCACACTAGAAAAACAGGCTTCAACCTTTCCACCCCTGGCCCCCACCCACGGGGCAGCCACACATTCCAAGCTGCCACCCAGCGCCGCGAGCATCAGGGGAGTCCTTCGTACGAAGCGCAGTTAGCTGTGACGAAGTCGCAAGTGAGAAAGCCTACAAGTTCCTCGAAAGAACGGCCAAGCGCTGTCAAACCATGCTCAAATGGATACATCTTAGGGTCAGATCCTTCCAGATAGCCCTGTTTGGTACTCCAGACTATCCTGTAACGCTCAGGACCATTCCAAGCTTTTCGCGGCACACACACACCCGTACTTCTTAGTTCTTGGGCTTCAGGTTCATCACCCACCTCAATGTAGCTACGCAGTGATCCTTTGCAGAGCGCAAAGGGAAACGCCCAAACACACCTTCAGCGGCCAACTTCAAGTTTGTTTACCGCCGTTTCAAAACAAAAGATCAATAGTCCAGCATGGTGCCCCCCAATCACCTAAAAACAAGTGGAAACAATACTCTAAAATGTTCAGACCCTACTTGCAGACCGCGCACGACGGTTGTCTGAAACCCCTTGTTTCGGAAACCGCCATCTTCGCGAGAATAAAACTAACTTTCGCGAGCCCCATCGTGGAACTTTCGCGGGGCTGTTTTGAGAACAGGCAGCACAAAAGTAGTACACGAAGTACACTTCCGCAGCCCCAGCTCGAAAGACGCAACCTTTCAGTTTTAAAGTAGCGCGTGGAGCGCGCTTCCGCAGCTCCAGCTCACAAGCCGTGCGGCAGCACACGAGGGCACCCGTTGACCACCCATGTCTTTCGCGGATCTTACGCCAAACAATCGCGAAAATCCAGCTCGAAAGTTGGACAGGCTGGTTTCTGCTGGCTGGGGATTTGCAGCGGCGTATTCTTGCTGCGACCCGACCAACTTTAGTCTGCGTGCATTCTGCTCGCGCTGCCGGCTAACACACATGCTTCATCATTGCAGCTTCCTGTTAGGCAGCCACCCTTTCACAAAACTTTCGCAAACAAAAAATAAACTTTCGCGACCCCCTTCGTGGAACTTTCGCGGAGGTCAACGCTAAGACCAAAAGGTCTTCCCGTTCATAGATCAATCCAAGGACCTTTCGGACGACTCTCGACATAGTTCCCCCCAACCCTGAAATTGGGTACATGTTAAGTCCTACTGATATACCAAGCGGTACCCCGGAACCATCCTCATGGAGATCATTCGAAAGTGGAGCCTAACTGAGTCCAATGCATTTGAACAAGCATCTTTGCGCACCTCTCCGCCCCACTGTGCGATCAAGCTGCTGCAAGTTGTGATCCCTGCAGCAAACATCCACATCTTCATCCTGCGCTGCTTGGGACTGGGAAGACCCCGCCGGCTTAAACCGTTTTTTCGTTACAGGTCCTGGTTATGTTGGGGCAAAAAAACAGAAGGCATGCGCCTTGTTCTTCTGCCACATCCGGCTTGGCCGAGTGTGGCCCACACTCCGGCAAGGATCAAGGAGTAAAAGACCCTCCGCAACGCGAGGGGAAGGACCTGTTACTTGTGGGGCGAAGACTGGATTTGAATGTTTGTCTTCGGCGGCAGGCTGAAGAGCTTAGAGCCTCATGGCTTGGCTAGATTTGATACGCATGCTCATATAATGGATCAAAACCTGTGCGGGCAACCGCGCAGGTGGGAAGCGCGTGCGTACGGACGTATGTGTGGACACACGTGCGTACGCGCAGAGGGCGTGCGGACGCGTGTGCGCAGATGCGCGCGGACGCACGGGCGGCGTACGGACGTGTGTCCGGCCACACGCGCGGATGTACGGACGCACACGCGTTCGTGTGTATGGAAACATGCGGACGAATGTGCAATGAAAAAACAAGGCTTTATTTTTCAATAATGCGGCCGTATTTGCGGGCGGACGGATGTGCGTACGCCTGTTCGCCTGCGCGCGCGCCCGTACGCCCGTACGTACACCCGCACGCCTGTACGAACGCCCGTACGCGCGCCCGTACGTACGCCTGCGCTCACACCCCTACGCCCGTATGTACACCGTATGTGCAGCCGCACAGCCGCGCGTGCGCGCACACACGTACAAGTGGGCACGTCCATGCCCAATGTGGTGTCATTATGCTCTGCGTGCCAATTAAACAAAGCCAACTCACGCCTTCAAGGCGACTCCGCGGGCTGGCGGCGTGACGAAGCGAGGAGAGTGGATGCGGGGCCGGTCCCAACGGTCCCAACACGTGGGACTTCCAGAGAAGCAGCGAGCTGCACTGCACACAAACGCTCAGGTTGAAGACATCGTTTGGCAACAGACCCGACTCCTACAGAACACATTCTGGATCGTTAACGCAGATTTGCAGGAAGCACACCTGCCAGCAACAGACGAGGAACGCGCAGCATCACACCTGTGGACCACCCAATGCGGCACACTCTTGGAAGGCGCGCATCCGACCCTCCAAGAATCTGTGCGGCTCGTGCTTCAAGTTCGCGGCAATGGCGAACTAGGATGATCTTTCGCACTGTGACTAAAGCAGACGTCGCTTGCAGTAACCGCGCGTGAAACACCAGTTGCGCGACTCCCCCTTTTCTTTAATCAGGGTGACCATGTGCCCTGGGCACTCGCCCGAACGACACCCCACATGGGAGATATAACAAAATTCGACATCCAACAACTGACAACAGCCATCCAGGCAATTCCCGGCGGATCTTGAGTTTTAAAGGGCTCATAGAACAACGACAACTCTGAGAACCTCAATCCATTCGGGAAGACTTGGAAGAATTAGAGACTAACAAGAAACGGATTTGGAATTAGAGGCAAACAGGACATGGATTTGGAATTCCACGCCTTTTCAATTTGCGCGGGTGCGGTTGGCGCGCGTGTGGCTTGTCAGCTTGTTTGAATGTCCTTTGCGCTATGGGGGGAGGTGTCGCAGAGCCGCCTACGGCTGATTACCCGTCAGAAATTCGGGGTGATGTCATTAACGTAGAACCTGCGTGCGACGAACAGATCGCCTCTGCCGTCTTGGGCTTGGGACCAGTCCGGATAACAGTTACGCCAACCAACAGCAAACCAGGAGTGGGTAAAGAGGTCGCAAGGCAAATCAAGGTTGCACCCACCTGCTCGGCAGGCCCACAGCGGGTCCCTCAACGCTCGGCCGTAGCAGTGGCTGGCACGGGGTGTGGCTCAGAGGTTGCTTTTCCGCTATCACATTCGTGCGATGTCTGGTTGTGTGATTCTTGAGTCTTGGGCCAATCAACGCCACCACAACAACAACACGGCATTAGTTTGTTTCGCCGCCGTGGAACGCGGAGCGATTTTAAAACGCAGAACTGTCATCGTTTTCCATCGTTGAGGTCCAAAAATAAAATATATCCGTTTTTGCGGCACCATTTTCTTGACGCGCGTGGGCGGGTGTGCAAGGCATGGATACAATGCTGAGATGACGCGCGCGGGCGGGTGTTCTTATTATGCGCCACGCATGGATACACTGCTAAAATGACGCGTGTGGACGGGTGTTCTTACCTGGATCCAAAGCTGAGATGACGCGCGTGGACGGGTGTGCTTATCATGTGCCAGGCATGGGTGCAGTGCTGAGATGACGCGCGTGGGCGGGTGTTCTTGCCATGCGCCAGGCATGGATACGATGCTGAGATGACTCGCGCGGGCGGGTGTGCTTACCATGCGCCACGCATGGGTACATTGCTGAGATGACGCGCGTGGGCGGGTGCGCTTACCATGTGCCAGACATGGATACAATGCTGAGATGACGCGCGTGGGCGGTGTGCTTACCGTGTGCCAGGCTTGGTGCTGAGGTGACGCGGGTGGGGGTGTTACCATGTACCAGGCATGGGTACAATGCTGACATGACGCGTGGACGAGTGTGCTTACCATGTGCCAGGCATGGATACAATGCTGAGACGCCGCGCGTGGACGGGCGTGTGTACAGTGCTGAGATGACGTGCGTGGGCGGGTGTGCTTCCCATGTGCCAGGCATGGATACAATGCTGAGATGAGGGTGTGCTTACCATGCGCCAGACATGGATACAATGCTGAGATGACCGCGCGTGGGCGGGTGCGCTTACCATGTGCCAGGCGTGGATACAACGCTGAGATGACGCGCGTGGGCGGGTGTTCTTACCATGAGCCAGGCATGGATACAATGCTGAGATGACGCGCGTGGACGCGAGTGCTTATCATGTGTGCCAGGCATGGGTACAGTGCTGAGATGACGCGCGTGGGCGGGTGTGCTTACCATGTGCCCAGGCATGGATACAATGCTGAGATGTCGCGCGTGGACGGGTGCGCTTATCATGTGCCAGGCATGGGTACAGTGCTGAGATGTCGCGCGTGGACGGGTGCGCTGATCATGTGCCAGGCATGGGTACAATGCTGAGATGACGCGCGTGGACGGGTGTGCTTATCATGTCCCAGGCATGGATACAGTGCTGAGATGACGCGCCTGCGCGGGTGTTCTTGCCATGTGCCAGGCATGGATACAACAACAACAACAACAACAACAACAACAACAACAACAACAACAACAACAACAACAACAACAACAACAACAACAACAACAACAGCAACAACAACAACAACAACAACCACAGCAACAACAACGCCGACAACAACAACAACAACAACCACAACCACAACCACAACAACAACATCACCAACAACAGCAACAACAACAACCACAACAACAACAACAACAACAACCACCACAACAAGAACAACAACAGTAGCAGCAACAGCAACCAACCGCCAGCAACAACAAGGTAGCTTTCACCCTTCGCGGCCCTGTGAATTCACACCTTCTTCGCAGAAAAATGCTGGTTCTCAACAGTCATGAAATTCTGACCACATGCCGCCCGACCGAAAAAAGTTGAATCGCAGCAAAAGCAACAACAAAAAACATCAACAGCAGCAGCAACCAACACTAAAGTCAAAACCAACAACACAACAACGACCTCTTCGTTGGCGGCAGTGCCGCTTGATCGGGGGGGCCCTTCCCTAAAACAGCCCCGAAACCCCTAGCCACAAACAGCCCCAAAATACAAACGGGTGCACTTGAGGCAGGCATGGATACAGTGCTGAGCGGGTGCACTTGAACGGGTGCGCTTACCATTTGGCAGGCATGGATACAGTGCTGAGCGGGTGCACTTGAACGGGTGTGCTTACCATTTGGCAGGCATGGATACAGTGCTGAGCGGGTGCACTTGAACGGGTGCAAAAAGAATTTTACAGTGCTGAGCGGGTGCACTTGAACGGGTGCGCCTACCATTTGGCAGGCATGGATACAGTGCTCAGCGGGTGCACTTGAGCGGGTGTGCTTACCATTTGGCAGGCATGGATACCTTGCTGAGCGGGTGCACTTGAGCGGGTGTGCTTCCCATTTGGCAGGCATGGATACAGTGCTGAGCGGGTGCACTTGAACGGGTGTGCTTACCACTTGGCAGGCATGGATACAGCGCTGAGCGGGTGCACTTGAACGGGTGTGCTTACCATTTGGCGGGCATGGACACAGCGCTGAGCGGGTGCACTTGAACGGGTGTGCTTACCATTTGGCAGGCATGGATACAGTGCTGAGCGGGTGCACTTGAATGGGCGTGCTTACCATTTGGCAGGCATGGATACAGTGCTGAGCGGGTGCGCTTGAACGGGCGTGGTGTCCTTTTTAGTCTGCGCTTTCATACTCTTACAGGGCACTGCTTTTTGAAGGCTGCCTTGAGTTTAATAGAAAGCATGGTATAAGGGTTTGTAGAGGTCACAATTGCCTCCGCTGCTTTTTGCTTTGAAAGCGGTTCAGATTCGGGCCCCGTCCCGGGTTCATTGCGAGTCGCCGGGTGGTCCCGAATCCGGGTCCCAATCCAGGTCCCGCATCTGCGTCCATCCCGGGCCGGGTCCCGGACTCACGGATCCCGGATCTGGGTGCAAGATGCTGAGATGCATAACCAAAGTCTTGGGTTGAGAAGCAATCTCGAAACATAGGCTCACGGATTGGCCAACCAGCCACGTCTAGCAGTCTTGTGTGAGTACTTGGCGAGAGCCCGTGTCAATTTTGGCTTGTTTACCTGTTCGTCGTTGCCTTACGTGGTTCATGAAGAAACACCGCACACTACACCAGCGCAATCTATTTCCCTTTTCTCTTACAAAAAGGCCACCTATGCATGGATACAGCGCTGAGCGGGTGCACTTGAACGGGTGTGCTTACCATTTGGCAGGCACGGGTACAGTGCTGAGCGGGTGCACTTGAACAGGTGTGCTTACCATTTGGCAGGCATGGATACAGCGCTGAGCGGGTGCACTTGGGTGTGCCTACCATTTGGCAGGCATGGATACCTTGCTGAGCGGGTGCGTGCGCTTACCATTTGGCAGGCACCTGAGCAGGTGCACTTGAATGGGTGCGCTTACCATTTGGCAGGCATGGATAAAGCGGGTGCACTTGAACGGGTGCGCCTACCATTTGGCAGGCATGGATAAAGTGGTGCACTTGAACGGGTGCGCCTACCATTTGGCAGGCATGGATACAGTGCTGAGCGGGTGCACTTGAGCGGGTGTGCTTACCATTTGGCAGACATGGATACAGTGCTGAGCGGGCGCACTTGCGCGGGTGCGCTTACTGTTTGGCAGGCATGGATACAGTGCTGAGCGGGTGCTCTGGAGCCGGAGCGCTTACCATTTGCCAGGCATGGATACAGTGCTGAGCGGGCGCATCTTCAAAATGTATAGAACTCACAGGGCATGGATACAGTGCTGATTCAAAAAGTATAGAACTCACAGGGCCGCTAAGGGCGAAGCCGACCAACAACAACGACAACGACAACAACGACAACAACGACAACAACGACAACAACAACAACAACAACAACAACAACAACAACAACAACAACAACAACAACAACAACAACAACAACAACAAAAACAAAAACAACCACAACCACAACCACAACCACAACCACAACCACAACCACAACCACAACAACAACAACAACAACAACAACCAACAGCCAGAACCCGAACAAGAACAGGCGCAGGAAGACCGATAGCAACAGCCACAGCCACAGTAACCGCGACCACAACAACCACAACAACAAACAACGAACTATCTTTACGAGTCATGCTTTGGAGAGGAATTAGAGCCCGTGGCGCGGTCACTCGGGCACAGGCTATGCCTTGAGACAGTCCCTTGGGTACGGCCGAGGAGCGCGCGCAATATGACCGATCCGTGACATCTATTTGATGACAATTCTCGAGGACGGAGGCCTTTTCGGTGTCATGAAATGAAATTGCGTCTGACCAATGCGCCGCAAACCCCCCCCCCGCCCCCTACCCTGCGCGCGAATCGCTGTGAACATTAAGCAGCACCAGAAACACCCGAACGCGCAACTAACCAATTAACTAATCAACCACCAACCGGCCGAGCGACCGTGCAACCCATCACTCAACCGGCCCACCAACCAAAGTAAACGAACCAAGCACGAAGGAAAAAAGCAAGAGGCAACCGCGACAAAAGCCATAACAGAGCACTCAGAACAACGAAGCCTTGGGGGATGTTTCAAGCTATCGCGCGCCATTCCCTTCAGGCACCTCCAGCAAGTCAGCCAGCCGCGCCACGTCCCCATCGAAGGCCGCCTGGTACCTACCACGTAGCTGATGAACGCCTGTGACAAGGGAAGGTGGGAACCCAGTTCCCAAATGCCAGAACTCGTTCTGTGAAGCTGTTGGCCGAGAAAAGCGCAAAGCAGGAGGCTCCTGCGCGGACGTGAGCCCGGCCAGGAAAAATGGTAACCCAGGGGCGGTGAACCAATGAAGGTGGAGACCCGAAGTTGCGGCGCGAACAGGACAACCAAACAATCAGAGCTCCATAGTGTGCGAAAACATGGCGGCAAATGCGGCGACACCTTCTGAAGGCCAAGCTTCCTGCAGGTCTTCAATAAAAAATAGTCAGAAACAATGCGCAGGGGCTTGCGAGTTGGAATCACTCAAGCGTGGCGCGCGAGGGCCTGGCTGCGGAAAAAACTGTATAGCTGTTCTCAGACTGCCTACCTTTGGCGAGTTCCTCGCTCCCGGCTTCAATGCGAAACAACAGTTCCGTCATGGGCTCCTTGGGATTCTTGTTCTGCGGAACCGACTTTGCCTTGCAACACCTGAGTCCGGGCGTAGGCGCTACAACTGCAAAGCTTCTTGACAAATCTGTCCGACCACACAAGGAGCCAGCACTCAGCCTCGTAGAAACCGATAGGTTCATGGCAGTTAACTGAGAATGGTGAGCGGACGGTGACGGGCCAGGGACCTACATTGAGAACTTTGTGCGGGCAGCGCAGCGTGGGCTGGCACCAGGTGCGGCTAAAGCCCTGACCAAGATTGCAACAGGCCAACATGGATTGCTGATGGCGCGCGTTTCCTGCAAACGCCTGGCTTAGAAGGCATTGCGGTAGCGCGCTGCAGAATCTGTGGCCCTCGAAGCACGCGCAGACTTCACCCTGGGAGTTCAACGCCTTCTTGGTTACGCTTGCAAGCCGGGCAGAAATAAGGGCTCCTTAACACAAGTCCCAACTAGCCCTCTTCTTGGCGCCGTTCCGCTCGACCCTGTTGCCAACATTGAAGGGAAGGCTGGCTGTCGTCGTCCGACTATTCCCCAGCAGCGCCCGCAGCCACGCAAACCCCGCGGAAAGTGCAAACTGGAGCCTGCGTTTCCTGAAGAAACGCTGGGTCTCGGCCCCTGTTCCGAGCGCAGGAAACGCCCATCAAACACAACTTGCGGCATCCATCAGTGTTTTCCCAGGTCACAGAACCAGCATGGACTCCGGCATAGCTGGTGCCTTCGGGAACCTCACAGCGCGGCAGCCCAATCCCACGGATTCCTGTTGTCTGACAAGAACAAATACACAAAAAACAAAAATCAAACAAAAAAGCAAGCAAGCTAGCAAGCACGCAAGCAAAACAAACAAACAAGCAACCAAGCAAGCAAGCAAAACAAACAAACGCACGAACAAACAAACAAACAAACAAACAAACGAAGAAGCGAGCAATCAACTAACCAAGCAAAAGAACAATGAAAAAACATGTGCTCACGCACTCGCGCATGTGCGCGCGCAACGCTAACACATACAAAAAAACAGCGACCACAACCACAGACCAACACAAACAACAACACAAATACAAACATAGACACAAACACACACGCAACCACGAGCGCAATCCCAAACATGAACACAAACACGGACACAGACACAGACGCAGACGCAACCGCAACCGCAACCACAACCACACACACGCACACGCACACACACACAGACACACAGACACACACAGACACACACAGACACACAGACACACAGACACACAGACACACAGGCACACACAGGCACACACAGGCACACACAGGCACACACAGGCACACACAGGCACACACAGGCACACACAGGCACACACAGGCACACACAGGCACACACAGGCACAGACAGGCACACACAGGCACACACAGGCACAGACAGGCACACACAGGCACACACAGGCACACAGAGAGACACACAAACACACACAGAGACACACACACAGAGACACACACAGAGAGACACACAGAGACACACACAGAGACAAGAGACACACACAGAGACACACACAGAGACACACACAGAGACACACACAAACACACAGAGACACAGAGACACACACAGAGACACACACAGAGACACACACAGAGACACACGCACAGAGACACACACAGAGACACACACAGAGAGACACACACAGAGACACACACAGAGAGACACACACACAGAGAGACACACACAGAGAGACACACACAGAGACACACACACAGAGAGACACACACACACAGAGAGACACACAGAGAGACACACACACAGAGAGACACACACACAGAGAGACACACAGAGAGACACACATAGAGAGAGACACACAGAGAGAGACACACAGAGAGACACACATAGAGAGAGACACACAGAGAGAGACACACAGAGAGAGACACATAGAGAGAGACACACACAGAGAGACACACAGAGAGACACACAGAGAGACACACAGAGAGACCCACACAGAGACACACACAGAGACACACACAGAGACACACACACAGAGACACACACACAGAGACACACACACGGAGAGACACACACAGAGAGACACACACAGAGAGACACACACACAGAGACACACACAGAGAGACACACACACAGAGACACACACAGACACACAGAGACACAGAACACACACAGACACACACAAGAGAGACAACACAGAAGAACACAACAAAGACACACACAGACACACACACAGAACAACACACAACAGAGACACACAGATCACCCGCAGACACACACAGTCAACACACGGACACAGAAACACAACAACAGACGCACACACCAGAACACACCACCACACTGAACACTGCACAGAACACACACAGAACACACACAGACACTCAACAGACACTCAACTTTTTACACAACACACACAGACACACACACAGACACACAGAGACACACACACACACGCATACACGCGCATACGCACGCACGCACGCGCGCACGCACGCACGCGCCCTCACGCACGCACGCACACGTACACGTACACGCACACGCGCACGGGCACGCACATGCGCCCGCACGCACACGCGCACGAGCGCATATGTAACGTGAACACACACAGCCACAGAGAAACAGAGACACACACAACACAGACACAGACACACACCAAAAAACAGAGAAACCAAGACACACAGATACAGACACAGACACAGACACAGACACAACAAACACACAGACGCGCACACACACACACAGACACGCACACACAGACACACACAGACGCACACACACGTGCAGACACACTTGCTATGAGGACTGTCCTGTCGCAAACCCGCATCCCGCGCGCAAGATGTAGGGTGGCCGCCAGGGCGATGGAGTTTCGGCTCATCGTAAGCCTGGTATTTGCTATCCGGAACGCCATCTGCCAACAGGATTACTACACTCCGGCGCGTTCGTCAAGGCGGCGTCCGGCTCCAAATAAAAAGAACGACACAGCAGACAGAAAAGTTCCTGGGAACAGGGGGTCCACACACACACAGCTCGAAGGGAACAACCGCTTGTCCACTTCGCCTGTCCCAAAAAGATGATTGCAGGCTGCGCCCTTCGGACTTGGCAGAAAAACTGACCCTGTCTCTAGCCAGGTTCGTTGCGCGGTTGGACTCCGATGTGAAACACGATCCCTCGCTTGGGCATTTTGGCTCAGGTGGCTGACCTCGCTTTTTGGGGGTTACTGACTT
>CAUJNA010000072.1:75802-83302 GCA_963377175.1 Effrenium voratum
CCAACCAGACTTGCGTCACCAGCTGTTCCTTCGCGGTCTGGCTTCGTGGATGCTTGTTCCACAAACATCTCTGACGTTTGGGGCCTCAAAGGGGCGGAGCGTGGAAGTTGGAAAGCGGTGGCTTCGTGGAGGCTTTGCGGGGGTCGCAGAGGCTTCGCGGAAAAAGCTCCGTCGTTTCTGGCAAAACCAGGCCTGAAACGCACAGTGCTCCCGGTCGTCTTCCTGTCGTCTTCCTGTCGTCTTCCCATGATCTTCCGGCAGTCCGGCTGTCTTCCTGTAGTCTTGTCATAGCCTTCTGGCAGCCATCGGAATTTGACTGAACATCAACCTTTGGCACGCTACTGCCATGAAAGCGCATAACACACACACCAAACACGAAGCGGCTTCGCAAAGTGGCTTCGCCTGTGTCAATGCTACCGGGCTACGCGAATTGGCTTCGCGGCACACAATGTCTTAAAAACAAGAATGTTGGGAGCCCCGTAGGGCTCACGTGACCGTAGCTCGGAAGCAGTGCCGAAACACACTGACACTTGGTATGAGACGGTACAAACGCAAACCCGCATCCCGCGCGCAAGTTGTAGGGTGTCTGCCAGGGCAATGGAGTTTCGGCTCAACGTGACACGTAAGCCCGGTAATTGTACATCCTGCTGGCGATCCAGGGATACTACACTGCGCGTCCGATAGAAGAGACAGCCTCCTTAGGAACAGGGGTGCGCACACACACACAGAGACACAGCACACAGACACGCGGAGACACAGAGAGGCATACAGAGAGACACAGAGACACAGAGGCACACAGACACACAAACATACTAACAAACAAACACACAAATTTAAACGCAACCACGCAGACACGCGCACACACACACACGCATTCTTTGCGTGGGCCAGCTTGAAGGCGGAGGCCCGCTGAAGCAAGAACCGAGAAAGAGTTACACAAAAGAAATGTTGGGCATCCTCACAAAAGGCGGTTAGTCAGGAGCGCCATGCGATCAAACATGCGGTTGGTCAGGATGCTTCAGGGTCACAAGAAACCGTTCCTCCAAGGAAGTCTGTTGTGGCGGAGCATGAGTTGGCGTGAGTGCGGAGGCCTCTGAAGCAAGAACCGAAACACAGAGACCGACACAGAATCCTGAACGCCTCTCTGCAGCCAGTTTCGCTCGAGAGGCTTCCTCATCAGGGGTGCCGTCGCCAATCTCGTGGTACTTTGAGAGCAGTGATCCACATGGTGGCGCCAGGTTCAGTACCGCCAGAGACAGTCGTTGCGGGCGCGCAACCACGCACACACGGACACACGCACAAACGCACGCACACACGTGCACACACACGCACATACAAACAGCAAAAACAATGAACAAACGCACAGACACGCAAACACACAAAGACCCGCCACAAGGACACACAAACCCTTAAAGACAGAAACACAACCTCACCAACACGGCAACACACAAACACACAAACACACACCCACCGGCCCACACCCGCAGGCGCAAGAACGCGCACACACGCACATGCACATGCACATGCACATGCACACGCACATGCGCATGCACACGAGCACGCACGCGCGCACGCGCATGCGCACGCACACGCACCACGCACAGGCACACGCACACGCGCACGCACACACACACACACACACACACACACACACACACACACACACACACACACACACACACACACACACACACACACACACAGACACACACACACACACACAGGCGCACGCGCACGCGCACGCGCACACCACACACGCACACGCACACGCACACGCACACACACACACACACCCGCAGGCGCGCGCTCCCACGCACACGTACATGCACACGCGCGTGCGCACGCGCACGCACGCCCACACGCACGCGCAAACACGAACATGCACACACGCACGCACACGCGCATTCACGGCGCTCGCGCACGCTAGCACACGCACGCACACGCACGCGCACGCGCGCGCACATAGAAACAAACAAAACAACCAATGAACAAACACACAGACACGCGCACGCACACGCACACGCGCACGCACGCGCACACGCACGCAGGCACGCACACACAACGCACGCATGACGCACGCATGACGCACGCATGACGCACGCACGACGCACGCGTGACGCACGCGTGACGCACGCATGACGCGTGACGCGTGACGCACACGTGACGCACGCACGCTTGACGCACGCTTGACGCACGCTTGACGCACGCGCTTGGCGCACGCACGCTTGACACGCGTGACGCACGCTTGACGCACGCTTGACGCTTGACGCTTGACGCACGCTTGGCGCTGACGCACGACGCACGCATGACGCACGACGCACGCTTGACGCACGCTTGGCGCACGCTTGACGCACGCTTGACGCACGCTTGACGCACGCTTGGCGCACGCTTGGCGCACGCTTGACGCACGCTTGACGCACGCTTGGCGCACGCTTGACGCACGCTTGACGCACGCTTGACGCACGCTTGACGCACGCTTGACGTACGCGTGACGCACGCTTGGCGCACGCTTGGCGCACGCTTGGCGCACGCTTGGCGCACGCATGACGCACGCTTGACGCACGCTTGACGCACGCTTGACGCACGCTTGACGCACGCTTGGCGCACGCTTGACGCACGCTTGACGCACGCTTGACGCACGCTTGACGGACGCTTGACGCACGCTTGGCGCACGCTTGACGCACGCTTGGCGCACGCTTGGCGCACGCTTGACGCACGCTTGACGCACGCTTGACGCACGCTTGGCGCACGCTTGGCGCACGCTTGACGCACGCTTGACGCACGCTTGGCGCACGCTTGGCGCACGCTTGACGCACGCTTGGCGCACGCTTGACGCACGCTTGATGCACGCTTGACGCACGCTTGGCGCACGCTTGACGCACTCTTGACGCACGCTTGGCGCACGCTTGGCGCACGCCTGGCGCACGCTTGGCGCACGCTTGACGCACGCTTGACGCACACCTGGCGCACGCTTGGCGCACGCTTGACGCACGCTTGGCGCACGCTTGACGCACGCTTGACGCACGCCTGGCGCACGCCTGACGCACGTTTGAACATGCACTTTGAAAGGCTTAAAAAGTGTTACTGTTTCTCTGAACCAAGCGCCGCGCTTGCCCTCCAAGGTGTCTGACCCTGCTGCTTCTGAGCGGCGCAAGTAGACCTTGGTCAAAGGCAAGCATGAAAGCCCGCGGCCCAGCCGGCTTGCACCAGGTCAAAATGGAGTTGCGCTTGGCGCAACATCACGCTATTTGTGAATCTGTGCCCGTCAGTTCTGGGCAAAGTGGAGAGGAATCAACTTGTGTCTTAAATCCAACCGACTCCACCGATTCACCGGTCGCCTCGCACAGGCGCTTGCGCTCGTGGTCCCAGGCATCAAAGGCATCAAGCCACACCTGTGGCTGCATTGAGGCACAATATTGAGGCACAGGAATGTCAAATTTGCCAGGTTCCGTGATGGGTGAGCGCAGTCGCATTCCCGTAGGCCTGTTTGGGCCCCTCGTTTTCTGGAACCGCGCGGAACTGCCTCGCGCTTTCGCTGCTTCAGAAGAACAGGCTCCATGGTTTCAACCGGAACCCCCGCCATGCGAAGCAGCAATGATATGAGCCGTGGTCCAAAATATGCCTCTCCCAAACATGAGCCCCTGACCGTTCTTGAACGTTCCACGCTTCTTCCAAAGCAACCATATATTACGGATGTGTTTTTTCCGAGCCTCGCACGCAGTACTGGCTGGCCACATGGACTGACCTAGAAGTTTGGAAGAAGCCCAACATCCAAATGGAACAGAAGCCAAAAAAGCAGGTGGCTGGTTTCAGTTGTGTTCCAGAACAAATCAACGCCCAACCTATCTGACCTTTCCTCTCCGGCGCCTGCCAGGCTTTGCGGCCGCGAGCCCACGGGGCATCATAATCCACCGGGAACTCCTCGCGCCGCCCGTGATTTGGCCCCTTGCTGGCTTCCAGGCAGGCCTAGGAAATTTGGGCGACGCCTCCCATGTCCACACCGAAGTAACAAGTGACTGACCATGGCTGATTTGTTGAACTTCATTTGAGCGCCGTCGTGTTGGAGGAGTTTGGAAGAGTCATAAACAACAAGCCTGGAGCTTTCAGAAACTTTTTTCCAAGTGGAACATTTGCATCGATACAAGGAAGTCTCCACGGCAACTCGCAGATCCCTCTGTCCTCGCAGGTCCGGGCACATCAAATGAGTCACAAGTGGCAACCAACGTGGTGGCCCAAGATTGGACGTACATGCGCATGAGCCAGTGACACAATTACCTGTTTGGGGCGTATTCATTCCGATGCTCACGAGCCGCATCGGTTTTACAGCGTTTTCTCAAGTTTGGAGGCTATCGTTTTCTTGGCGGCCCGTATTGTTTTTTCAAGGAACAAGAAGACAACACCTTCCTACATAAAGTAAATGACAGCAAATTTGAAGCTAACTCACACGCAATCCGGGATTGTCCTGACATTTGGCTCCTGGAGAGCTTGAACATTTACATCAGACTTTCAGCTTCTGTTCGCCGCCCGCCTGCTGGACTTTTGATCTTTGGGCATGGTCCAAGGGCCGACCATTAACGGCAGATCTGCAAGCGAAAACGCACGCTAGTGAAAAATGGAGACCGACATTGGGTCTCACAGGTTTAACCAAGGGCCGCCCGTGTAGCGCAAGCGTAACTGAAGGCCGCGCTAAAAGTCTGCTCAGGGCCCCGTTCGTTCTTGGGAACTGCAACGCGCTCATCTAACCTTTCATGTTTAGGTGGCTAGAAAACGGGTTGAGGGTTGGAAAACCAGGATCGGGGCCTCCTGGCGCTATCTACTCAGCTTCCCCCAAATTTGGGCATCTTTGCAATCACAGCTCTCTACATGACCGGGCTGCGCTCTCTTCACTCCGCCCAACCTAAGCCAACGAAACGCAGCAAGCTTTGGGGGGATTCGCGAAACACATGATTCAAAGACTAGCATGGTTCAGGTGGCGCGCGAGTCCCTCGGAACTGCCCGGTGGACAAGCGCAAGCAAAACTGCCAGACCGGCTATGTCAAGCACGCGTGGCCAAGAGAATGATGAGCAACGTCAAGAAAAGGATAAGTTGGCTCTGACGTGCTGGCCAATCACCAAGGGCAACGCCATGCCAACCACTGAGTGAGTGAACCTGGGCCGCAAGCATCCATCCAGTGAATTCCTGAGAATACAAGGGTGAGCACGTGCCACTCAAAGTTTGCTTGGTGTCTTCCCAATCTTCCCAAAAGCTGAAATGACAGTTCCTCCCAAACGCTTTTTTCGTTGCAGCCCCCACAAAAACTAATCCCTTCCCCCTAATAAGAAACACAGGCCCCCTAATAATAAACACTCTCTGGGGGACAAGGGTTCTGTGGGGCCGACCGGATTTCCTCTTTGATCCCCGTCCAAACAAGCTCCCTCCTTTTGCCGGGCACGAAACCCTCAAAACCGCAACTTTGCGAGTAACGAATTTAAATACAGCCGTTCCAGGTTGTTTTTGTTTTGCACATCAAAGTAAAGGGCGCAGTTTAAACTTAGAATTACAACTCAAGAAAAACATGTAAATTAGTAAGAAGTAAGTATGCGTTTAAAATTTTGTGTTGGGTTAGCGCAAGGAGCCCCCTGATAAGGCTGGGGCTGGCCTGGGCGGAGGCATTGGACAGCTTAGTATTGGTATTGATTTGGGATATTCTAAAAAGTAGTGTCGGGGCCCGGCTGTTTCAGCCAGTCTAGAAAAAGTAGTTATTAATAGAGTCCATTTATTTAAATGAGGAAGGGATTAAACTAGACGCAAAAACAACATACCAATAACTGTGAAGAGGCGGGTCACACTGAGCTTGGCGTTCGCTGCGGAACACTTGGCACGCAAGACACATTGCGGTTTTGGCCCCGGAATCATCGCCACCAAAACTGCGGCTGCGAGCCGCCTGATGCCGCCGATGATGCGTAGGCAGGCGATCCAGAGCCTGAGAACCGGCGCTCAGGCACCGAATGCAGAAAACATCGGGGGCTCCGAAACTCCTAATTCCACTTGTCTTGTCCCCCGAAAAAGGGAAAGGAACTCCAGGGCTCGTTTCCCTCTCCCAATTCCTTTTTTTCAGGGAATGCAAAATAAGGAGCCCAAGAAAGCGGCCCTGTCCCAGAAGAGGATTTCCTACGCATAAGCTGCTTTTTGGGGGTGTTAGCATTAGAAGAAACGTCCCAGCAAAACAAAAGTGTCGTCAGCTACCGATTGTTCCAATCGCGCGATAGAACAGCTGCCACTTGGATAAGGGGCAAATGGCTCTTCAAACTGACTGCAACTACCCTGCTCCAGCGTGGCCCACATCCGGCTTGAACTCCTAGCAAGGAAAAGGAAGGCAGCCCAGAAGAGCAATTATCACAAACATCCAGCAATGCCGAACTTCTGCAATGCCGCGCTTGCTTCCCATATCAATACGCAAACAGGTACTGCGTCTTCCCACCAACTTGCATGGAACATACCAAGGAGGCGATTGGCAAAGTTTTGTGGGTGTTGCCCCAATCTGGGTCTCAATCAGCAACCGGAATGAGAAGAAGCGGGAACCTCAGAAGCGCGCGGCATGGCTCCGAAGATGAAGGACTGCGCCAGGCCAAACACTGAAACCTCGATCTCGATGATCAGCCACCTGCCACTTTCAGAAATGCCACAAGTGAGGTTGGAAGGGTTTAAACCTCAAAATGTGATTGTCCGGAAAACAGGCGCCGAAGAGGAGAAGTATTGCTACAAGGTCTAGACCAAAATTTGCCTTTGTGAGCTCTCTGAGTGGAGCGTTTGCATTTTTCATCCCGCCCTCCAGTTGCAGCATGTGTCCCGCATTATCCTGCTTTCAGAAATGTCACGTGGGACCCGACCGGACACAGTGAGGGTGGACAGAATATGTGTCTCCTTTGGGTTGGTCCTCTGCTTTCCCCAACATACTTTGTGCTCTGTGTGTCTCATCGTCCAAGTTGTGCGTTTTGCGCTTGCAAGGTTAAAGCCAATCCGGCTTCTGTGCTGGCCAGATGTGCGCACTTAGCTTTGTTTACAGCTGAAAGCTATGGGGACTTTGCCCAGGTAAGCTCCGGGGTGGTCCGGGCAACTTTAAAAAAGGGTTTTCACGGACGCATGTTGTTGGGGATATCACCTAAGCTTATGTTGGGGGGGGGGCTTGCTTCACCCGATTCTGCAAAAAATGCCCGAACGTTCAGTCTTGTTGAATCTGTTAAAAAGGGGCTGAACTTGGACCCTAAGGCGCGGAATGAATCGTGCGGGGTCCGCATCAGCGGGAGGCTCCTCGTTTTCCAATGGCCCTGGACGTTGCCCTCCACGCCGTCCTGGTGCGGACACCGAAAGAGCTTCATTTGAGAACTCTGATTTGCAGTCCTTCACCATGTGGAAGTAAATGGCCCCAAGGCCGCCACAAAATATGCTGGACAACCTCTGGCACACCCAAACAAACCGCCTTGGGGAGTCTGGCTGCCTGAGCTGCTCTAAGTGCACAG
>CAUJNA010000072.1:85802-112086 GCA_963377175.1 Effrenium voratum
CGCCCGCGCGTTTGTGTTGTCGTCTGTGTGCCTGAGTGTCTGCATCTGTTTGTCTGTCCGTCCGTCTGTCGGTCTGCCTCTGTGTCTGTGTCCGTCAGCCTGTACGTCTGACTGCAAGTCACTGTGTCTGTCCGTGTGTCTGTCTGCGCATGCATCTATCCGCCTGCGTGTCTGCCTGCCCGCCTGCCTGTCTGTCGGTCTCTGTCTGTCTCTGTTGTGTGCCTGTGTGTCTGTGTCTGTTCGTCTGTGTGTGTGCTTGTGTGTGTCCGTGTGCGCGCTGGGGCGGTGGGGATGCGGGCGTGTCTACGACAAAAGACTAGTTTGCCGGCGCTCATTGGCGCTGGGGGCGTGGCCGAGGGCCGGTGGTTGGGCTGAGTTGGTGGTTTGAGCGTGAGCTTGTGTGACTGAAATTTGGTTCGCAGCATAGTCAGGGCTGCGACACCATGCAGCGCACACTGACCTTTTTCCCAGACCGCAAATCACCTCACTGAGCCCCTGTCTGCTGTCCTGCCGCCTCACAACCTGCGACCTCGCAAGCGCGCCAGGTTGTGAGTGTCGCACATCTCCCAGCTGCAAGAACAAAGACACAGACGCAACTACTGTGTGTCTTGCGCCTAGACCGCAGGCCCAGAACATTATGAAAGTACCCGGTGCTTTGTAGGGTGCGTGGGCTGGGCTGCAGAACTCCCCCACATGGGGGGACGCGTGGAAGGGGTCCACAATGAAGTTCACGGTGGCCAGTCAGGAAGCAACGGCCGAAGAGCGCCTCTGGTCCAAGCACATCAACTTCAAGTGACAGCCGGCGTCATGCACCAGAGTTGGAAGCTAAAATCGCAGCCAAGTGGTTCCTCTGACTCAAGCTTTCTGCGCAGGCGCGGTCGCGAAGGTCCACCGCAAGCCTGCAAGCAAAGAAGAAAAACGGACGCGGATCTGAGCGACCGTTGAATCACTCATTTTATCAGGAAACCACAGCATTGCAGCAGCTCCGCAACCGACATGATAACCTGTCCTGAAGCGCCCGCGGCAACCAAGAACCCCGCAGTTCTGGCTGCGACAGCGGGAAGGTTTTCACTCGTCGAGGTCCCCTGCCTCCTCAGGCAGTAGCCAATTGAAAAAAAATGCAGCTGGCCGCCACACACTTGTAAGTGCTTATTCTCACACGCCGGCGCCCGATTTCTCCGAACATAGGTTGGTCTGGTTGGTCTTGGTCAGCTGCGTGCTTTGAGCGCAGTGTAAGGCCGACACGGCGCTGCTGGCCTCGTACGCCACGAACGCCGCGCTCTCAGTCAGCTCCAGCGCCCTCGACGCAATCCTCGCGGAGCTCGCCGCCCTGCAGCTTTCCGGCAGCGGCGGAGTTGTTAACGCGCCGGCCTGGGCGGGCTTCACTACTTGGGAGCTCGTTCGCGGAAGCAACGTCGTTCGCAACCTGCATCTGGCAGATCGCAGTGCGTCCGCCGCTGTTTGAGAGGCCGTCTTTGAGGCGGAGAGTCGGTCGGTGTGCGCAGCTGCAGCTCGGGGCGAGGCCATCAGCGGGAAGAGCTCAGGCAGCTGCTTGTGGGTGCAGGCCCTGAGGTCGTCGATCATGCTGGCCAGGCTCGTGGGGAAGACGTTCATGCTGTCCACGAACCTCAGCAGACCCCAGCTCATCTGCAGGCACTTCTTGCCCGACTTGCAGAGGACTCGGAGGCTGAGGTGGCTGTAGTCGCCCTGCTTGATCGCGGGGCGCACCAGCCGCTGAGGGGCTTTGGAGCGGCCTTGGCCTTGGCCTTGGGCGCGGCCTTTGGTGCAGCCTTGGCCATGGGCATGGGCCTCTCGGACTCGCTTCCTTCTGCCTCGCTTTTGGTGCCGTCGTTGTCGCTGTCTCGCCGAGCTCTTCGCGCGGCGCCCTGCAGACAGGAGAGCCCATCGTGGCTATGTAGCGCAGCAGGAAGTGGAAGTCGTAGCCGCCCGTTGTGAAAGACCACTGGGATGGTCTTGGGCGTCTGGGCCGCGATGTTGCAGGAAGCGCCCCGAGATACCGCCCGGCGCCGTGGCAGTGGTGGAGCTTCTTCTGCCACTCTTGTGCGGCCTGCAGCTGCACCCCCCAGCAGCAGCTTGTGGAGATGCGGGGGCCGTGCGTTCTCCCTCCGCCAGAATGCTCTGGCGATCTCCACCGGCGGCAAACTGGTAGCGCCTGCCGAACATCAAGGGCTCACACCAATTCAGACGCAGCAACACCCCCTCTTCCTGGAACGAGGCCCGGTGCAAGAACATCCTAGTAGCGCCACCGGCGAGCCAAGAGACCGCCCCGCCCCAGCTCTTGTTCTGAAAGAAGTAGTCTGCGCGTGGGGCGTCCACCACGCCGGGCGGCTGTAGTGACGGACATGCACTTAGAAACGGCCTTGGGACTTTTGTCAGCAGGGGCTTTTTTGGTTTCTAAGTGTTGGTACGGACTGCTACGGCCAAAATCTTGTAGCGCTAGCCCAACGACTATTGACTCCAGGTGGGACACATTTATATCTTTCATGCCTTGTTGGATGTCTATATGGGCTTGGACCAGCCTTCGAAAGAATTGGAAATAAATAAATATATATATATACTGCTGGCAAACCGTATGCCTCCCATCAGGCCTTGTTGGTTACACAAGGCCTGGGCCGGGTCCTGGGCACCACGGCCTGGATGTACATATATACATATATATATATATATATATATATATATCTATGTGTGTGTCCGCTTGAGGGGCGTTTCTAAATTTGCAAATTGCCACCTGGAACGCATATGTAGGCATCGACCAGCAGACAAGTCCAACCGGTAGAATCTGCGGGGGGCGTTTCTAAGTGTTCACCGCCCAGCTGATTTCAAGCCCATCCAGCCCCACGAAAACACCGATGCCCCGAGGGTAAAGGTCTCTATATGTGCAAATAAATCATGCCTTCAAATATGTACTTTTGCACGTACACACACAGACAACTTCAGGGGGAGTGTTTCTAAGTGTTCACCGCCCAGCTGATGTAAAGCTCCGACAACCCAAAGAAAACACCGATCCCCGAGGATGAAGGTCTATAGATGTGAAAATAGATCATGCCTTGCTCACACACATGCTGACAAATATGTCGTATTGGTCATGTATACACACACAGAAGTCCAATTTGTAGAATCTGCGGGGAGGGAAGCCGTTTCTAAGCGTTCACCGACCAGCTGATTTCAAGCTCCGCCCCACGAAATCACCGATGTGATGAACGTCCATATATATACATTGAAAAACATAAATACACATATACATATATACATATATACATATATACATATGAGATCATGCCTTGCTCACACGCGCTGGCATACTTTTGTAGCACTGGTCATGTGTGTATACACACAGACAAGTGCAATTGGTGGAATCTGGGCAGAGGGGGGGGGCGTTTCTAAAAGTTTGCCGTCCAGCTAATTTCAACCCTCTAGGACACCGACGCCCCAAGGATGAAGGTCTATAAACATGTTGAAAAGATCACGCCTTGCTCACACTCTGGGGGCGGGCGTTTCTCAGTGTTCACCGCCCAGCTGATTTCCAGCTCCGGCAACTGCAAGCAAACATCGATGCCGCGAGGATGAAGATCTGCATGTGTGTATAAATATATAGATCTGTAAATAGATCATGCTTTGCTCAGAGACGCGCTGATATTTATATATATATATGTGTGTGTGTGCACATTGGTCATGTATACACACAACAAACAAGTCCAATTGGTAGAATCTGGCGGGGGGGCGCTTCTAAGTGTTCAGCACCCAGCTGGTTTCAAGCTGCGGCAACATATATGTGTAAGAAAAACATGCCTTGCTCACACTCTGGCTGACAAACATGTAGTATTGGTCACACACACAAACGAGTCCAATTAGTGGAATGTTGCGGGGGGGGGGGGGGGTTCTAAGTTTTCACCGCCCAGCTGATTTCAAGCTCCGGCAACTCCAACAAAACCGAGAATCCAGGTTTATATATGTGTGACTAGATCAAGCCTTGCTCACACACGTGCTGACATATATGTAGTATTGGTCATGTGTGCACAGACAAGTCCAATTAGTAGAATCTGGGGGGGAGGGCGTTTCTAAGTGTCACCGCCCAGCTGATTTCAAGCCCCAACAACCAGAACAAAAACACCGATACGATGAAGGTCTATATATAAATGTACATATAAACATATGCATTTAAATACAAAGTAAATAGAGTATGCTTTGCTCAGACACATGCTTGTAAATAGTCGTGTGTGCACACAGACAAGTCCAAGTGGTGGAATCTGGCGGGGGGGGGGGGCGTTTCCAAGCGTTCACCGTCAAGCCGTCAAGCTGATTTCGAGCTCCGGCAACTGCAAGAAAACCCCGATGCCCCGAGGATGAGGGGCTGTGATAATATGTATGTAGTAGTGGTCATGTGTACACACCTACAAGTCCAATTGGTAGAATCTCGGGGTGGGGCGTTTGTAACATTTCACCCAGCGAATTTTCAAGCTCCGGCGACTGCAAGATAATCCCGGCGCCCCGAGGACGCAGGCCCATATACTGCAAGAAAATACCGCTGCCCCGAGGATGAAGATCTGTCTATATATACATATACATAGATATTTATCTGTAAGAAGATCAACGTGCTTGTGTATATGTAGTATTTGGCATGTATACACACGGACAAGTCCAATTGGTAGAATCTGAGGGGTGGGGCGTTTCTAAGGTTTGCCGCCCAGCTGATTTCAAGCTCCGGCAACTGCAAGAAAACCCAGATGTGTAGTATTGGTCAGGTGTAGGGTAGAATCTGAGGGGTGGGTTTTCTAAGTGTTCACCGCCCAGCTGGTTTCAAGCGCGGGCAACCCCAACAAACCATGCCATTATCCTCATTTCTCATCATGTGTTATTGTGTCGCGAAGATTTTTTGCTTGTTACCGTGTTTTGTGTAGAAACAAAGGACAAATGATGAAAACATGATTGCAAAAGATGTTTTTGATTGGAAATTCCGAAAAAACAAGAAAATGCCAGCAAATGCTCATTTGTTCATCATTGTTCATCATTTTCTCATCGTTTTTCATAATGTGCTCATCTTTGTCATTCCGCAAGGGTTGTATTATTTGGTCATCATTTTCAAAAGAATCGTATCTGTGCGAACTCATGGAAACATGATGGGCAAATGATGAACAGAATGATGACACCATAATGATTTCCGGAAGATGCAGACCCTGGCGAAACCCTGAAGTTTAAGGAAGAAGATAGCAAAACATCATTTGTTTCATCATTTGTCTATCATTGCGCAGGTGTTCTCGTCGTTTGTTCGCACTACATATATATATATACACATACAACAAATGCGCGCAGAAGCGAGGAAAAAGTCATGAATCCGAGAAATTGTGAACAAAAGAAGAACAAATGATGAGACCAAACGATGCCAAAATGACTGCGTTGCGACAAACAATTTCAGTGTTTGGCTGCCCGAAGATCTCTTAAGTCTATCATGTGTGATTGATTAACTGTGTAGTTTTGTTGTTTTTGTTCTTGCATGGTCGACTCTCTCTTGGGGCAACGTCCGTGACCAACGCTTAGAAGCCGCAGGTACCTCTCAACCAACGCATCCCTCAGCCTGTCGGCGGCGTTACGGGCACAGGCGCGCTCGCAGGAGCGCTTGGCTGGTCTGCAAGCGCGGTCTTTCTGGCACTGCCGATCATGCTGCAGCAGGCATGGCTTGGTGGATGTGGGCAGTTGGGCCCCTCGTGCGCCACCTCCAAGAAATCCTGAACCCCGTTAGGAAGCCGATCTTCTCTCCTGGTCGACAAGCAAAGATACAAGTCCTTCCGCGCCCCGCTTGGCATTTCGAGGTTTGCGCACACCCGCAAATGCGGCGAAACAGTCTTACACCCGCCCGCGCTACCCCGTGAGCAACACTTGTCAAAGCTGTCGCCTTGGTTTGGCCACGTGTCTGACTCGCGCCCTCGTCGCCGCAGTCGTCGCTCCTGCGCCATGTCGACAACCAAGAGAGGCTAAAAGACTCTAGTTTTCATTTTCGGGCTGTTTTGCGACTGCGGGCAGGCCGCATTTGCATCGCGATGGCCCAGAGAAAAGCAGTTCAGGGCAGCTTTCCCCTTGGCATGCGCCGGCTTCAACGTGTGATTACATGGCTCAAGACGCATTGGGTAAAAGGTCCGTTGCAACTGAAGACACATTCAGGTTAGTTGGCTGGTCTGCTGTGTCGACAGCGTGTATGGCTGCGCAAACAGTCAATGTGAGCTCACCGTTAGCATGTCAGATCTGCCAAGAGGGATTCTGAGGGGTTCCCCTATGTGTGGCAAGGGTTTGGGAATACATAACTGACTGTGCTCGCTTGCGCAGCGAGCATAGCGGGGGAAGTCACAGGGCCCAAAACGAGAAGGGGAAATCTAAGTGTTTGAATTTTGGTTTGCTTGCCCAAGAAGACGTCAGTCCTTGTGACAGATTGCAGGAAAACACTTTCTGAACGGATCTACCAAGCCCCTAATATATGACGCATCTTTGTCTGCGCTTGTGGGACTCGTTCTGCCAGGCAACAGTATTGACAACCCTGGACATTCAGTTGGTATGGCTCGGGGGTATGATTTGGGGTATGGCTCGCGCGCCTCTGAACTCTTGCTTTGTGGCTTTGGACACTGCAAAGCTCACGTGCGCTGGCAACTGGATAGCCGTGAGAATTTGGACCGCGTAGTTGCTACAAGCCAGCCTGGGGCGCTTGTGAGTGGCCTGAACTAGACAGCTGCCACTCTGCGTGAGTGGGTGAGCGAAGGCTGCTGCGCTAGGTGGAAGGCGCAGAGCCACTGCCTGGGGCGAACGTCACTGCCACCTCCACTTGGAGTTCAAGCGACCCGCGTGCTCACAGACCCAAGCAAGCGTTGCTTAAGAGGAAGCGCCGCTGCCCAGTCAGGCCCGCCACCCGCACCAGTCACGAACCAGCGTAAGGGCAAGACAGCGTGACATACTCAAACGGCAGCCGCGCAGAAGGTAGTGGGCCTCTCACAGGTGGTGTACCGCGTTTCCTTTCCCTGTCTCTGGCTTGTTCTTGGGGGTCCTGAGTGTGGATTTCTACGCAGGGGAACCGCTGCGCAAAACTGACACAGTGGTAGAGTGTGGTAGGCTCACGCTTGATACATCGCAGTAAGCCTTCCGAACCCACCTTCTGGCGAACTTCTGCGAAAAAAGCCGCGAGCTGGTTCCTGCAGTTTTTTCCTCTTCGTTGTCTTCTTGTCTGTCTACCTGTTCCTACTCCTCGTTTTCCTCGCGCAGTTTGGCTTGCCGTCTTCTTCCCCTTCCGTTGCTATTTCGCGTTCTTCCTCTTGGCCCCGTTGCGGGATTCGACGCCCTCCTCTTCGAGCCTCGGTCTTCATCCTCTGTGCTGACCCGGGCGGGATGCGACGCCCTAAAAACGCTTACTACAACCTCTCTTTCCTTTTTCCCCCCCTTTCCCCCCTCTCCCTTCCTCCTTCTTCTCTCTTTCCTCCTTTTGTTTCCTGGTCTTCTGCTTCTCCTTCCTTTCTTTTCTTCCTTTTCTCCTTTCCCCGGGCGGGCTGCGGCGCCCTAAATACGCATCTTGTTCCCCTTTGTCTTCCTTTTCCCTTTCTCTCTCTCTCTCTCTCTCTCTCTCTTTCTTTCTTTCTCTCTCTCTCTCTCTTTCTTTCTCTCTTCCTCTCTTCTCTCTCTCTCTCTCTCTCTCTCTCTCTCTCTTTCTTTCTCTCTTCCTCTCTTCCTTTCTTTCGTTTTCCCCCCCCCTCCTTTTTTCAACTATTTCCTGTTGTTCCTCTTCGCCCGTTTAGGGATGGCCTGGTCCTCTTCTCGGTCTTCATCTTTGCGGCGGTGGTCGTCTTCCAGGTTTAGGAGGGTTTCTGGGCTGTTTGGGGTTTTTGCCCTCGGCGGTGACCCTAAAACTCGGGTTCCCCTGTTTTTCGTGTTTCTTGGTTGGGGTTTTGCCCGCGGAGGCCCAACGTCGGGCTTTCTGTTTCTTTTGGGTTCTTGCTCCGTTTGTTTTCTGTTGGGGTCTTCGTCTGTCTTTCGGGCGCTTCTTCTTCCCCCCTGAAAAAGGGTTTTTGGTTTACTCTAGGAAGCTGCGGATTTGGTCTTCCGGATACAAAAGATAGTGTACGCCCCTCTTGGAGGGGCGTGTGTGTGTGCGGAGTGGCAGAAAACCCTGCCACCAACACTTTTCTGCAGCAGGGGGCGCAGGGAGTGTCAGCGAGTCCTGCGCCAACGAAGACGCTCGCTGTTAACTCGTGATATCCAGCCTGATCAGCTGGACGTACCTGCAATTGTGCTGTTTGTGAATGTCCTTTTGGCCCCCTCCCTGAACCGCCGCTGCTTCTGTGTGTCCCTGTTAAAGTAGCTACAGGGAAGCCAAGTGCATTGCGAGCCGAAACTCATCGTACTCGAGACTTATCAGTTGTACTCGAGACTCATCAGTTGTACTCGAGACTCATCAGTTGTACTCGAATGATTAGCACCCTCCTGTGTGTGTGGGTGCGTGCGTGTGTGTGTGTGTGTGTGCATGTGGCTGTATGCGTGTGGGTGTGTGTGTGTGTTTGGTCCGGTGTGTGGCGCGTTGTGTTTCTGTGTGTTGGGGGGGGCGGGGGTGGTGGTGGTTTGTGTGTGTGTGCGCGGTTGCTTATTTGTTTGTTTGTTTCTTGCGTGTGGGTGTGCGCACGTGCGCGCGCGTGTGCGTGTGCGCTGCTGGTGTGTGCGTGCGTGCGTGGTTGTTGTCCGCGTGCGTTTCTGCCTCCAGGCGTTTTAGCCAATCAATCGGAACCATTGGCCCATCAAGCGGCTTTTTTTGCCGTGTGCAAAAGGTCTTGAATATTCACGAAGTGCTCAAACGTCCATGTTGGGTGTTTTGCAGCAAGGGCAAACATGTGTGAAGATTGCCAAGTCAAGCAAACACTCAAACACTTGGAGTGAAATAAGTTCGTGAAAAACAGCAACGTTTTGGAGAAACCAAGTTGTGAACTAACTATTTTGAGTACCAAGCATGGACGTACGATTTGTGAATTCAATTGGTGAATTGAGAAGGTGGATGCCCAAGTTGACGCAGCAAAAACGGTGACCACGGCCAATCGATAAGATTCTGTAATCTTCACTAATTTCCATGAACTTCACGAATGTCCATTAAACTTCTTTGATTTGAGATCGTGAGTAGTGATTTTTAATGAGATTTACTGAATTCTAGTCAATGTTAGTGAACTTTCATAAGTGTTCATGACGATTCACTGAATTTCACTAAGTGTCATTACATGTCATTAAAGGTCACGACAAACTCAATCACTTGAAAACGTGAAATTTAATGAACTTTCATGATTGGTTTTTATGAATGTTAATCAAGCTTCACAAATGCTCGTGGGCGGTTCATGAAGTTTCACTACATTTCACCAAACTCGTTATAAGCCACTAAGTTTCACCACATTTCACAAATTTGAAAGTGACACTCAGTGATTTTTGTGAACATTCGTGAACTTCACTGAACTTGTCTGAAATTTAGTGAAGTCAGTCGTCCATCATGAAAATTCCCTAAAACTGCCTATCATTCACTAAGAACTCACTATGTCGATTCACGATGTTCATTTGCGTTTTCCAAACTTCACTCTTCCCACACACTAATTCATTGGTCAGTTTTACTAAAAACATATCTTGATGCGCCTGTTCTCTACCTCCTAGCAGCAGTCTGAAAAGGGCAATATCGAGCGGCGGAAAGTCAGCGCCGCTGGGTCGTTGGTGCGCGTGTGTGTTGGTGCGAGCTTGGGCGGGCGCGAGCGCGTGTGCGTGCCTGCGTGCGTGGTGTGTGTGGATCGCCGCTGCTCAAATGCCATCCCCCAGCCTCAAGACCTGCTCGCTGCCTGCGTCCCAGCGCGAGCACCTGCGCTGCAATCAGTCAACTCACTTCTTGACGCCGCCTAGCTCTAAAAACACGACTGTTTGTCTGGCCCTGCGCCTTGGCCACTGCGGCGCCCCAACGACCACTAGCTTACCAGTTCGTCGCCACAAACCGCTCTGGCCATGGCCTCTCCGTGGACTCCAAGGAACACCATGACCTGATTCCGGATCTGCTCAGTCGCAACCACCCTCATTCTGGGCTCCCAATCTGCTAAGAAGACTCCACAATCCAGTGAAGTCTGCAGGAGTTTCACACACTGGAGAGATCAGCCAAGGACCATGGCCGACCTGAGTTGTTGGGAGTAGATTGGATAGGTGGGTGCATCTGCAAATTAAGATGGAACACAACAAAGTAGGGGAATCTTGTTTTGGTGCTCATGAGCACTTTTCCAGCTGTCATTTCGCGGATTTCAACCGCTTGCACTTTTCAAAGTGGAACCTTTTAAGCGCCAAAGAGCGATAGCGCATTTAGCCCCGCGCCCGAGTAAGAAGATGTGGATGACAAGCTGCGCCATGACGTTCCACACGCCGGCCATGCCATTGACAAAGTGAGTCTGCGCGAATCGAACCGCACAGCTGGCTGACCGCGTGTCTTGAAGAGGGGGAAGCCCGGCTTCAGCAAACATGAGCTATGTATATATATATATATACACATATATATCCGCCGATCAATTGTCTGGCAAGGACGAGGCGCATGGGAAGGCTGTCATCCTCCTCCTCAACGTCATCCATCATCATTTTCATCATCATCTTCATCATCATCATGACCATCATCATCATCATCATCATCATCATCATCATCATCATCATCATCATCATCCCACACATGAGCAACAATGCACTGATTTTGGTTAGGGGTTTTGCAATCGAAATTAGGCAACCCAAGTTTTCGTAGTGGCAGACATGGCGCTCAAGCCAATTACATGGCAACTAACACTTCTCGATACACAACCCCATCTCCCACGCTCGGCATCGTTCCTGCAAGAGATGCTGGGGATGCGTAGTGATACATCATCCTCCTCATCGTCATCCGTCCATCACCATCATCATTATCATCATCGTCATCGTGATCAGTATCATTTGCACCCTCATCGTCATCCATCATCATCATCATCGTCATAATCTGCTGACAAATGAGCAACATGCATTGATTTTGGCTAGGAGTTTTGCACCCGAAATGAGGCAATTCAAATTCTCCTCATTTTGGCTGAAGCTTTTCCATCGAAATCCGGCAACCCAATTCTCCTGATTTTGGTTGAGATTTTGCAATCGAAATCAAGCAGCCTAAATTCTGTTGATGTTTGTTAGGGGTTTGTAATCGAAACCAGGCAGCAAAGATTCTCGCAGTGTACACGGTGCGCAAGCCAAGTACGTGGCAACTAACATCTGTCTATATATGACCCCATCTCCCATGCTCGGCATCGTTCCTGCAAGCGGTGCTGGGGATGCGTAGTGAAAATGCGTTCCATTACCTACCTGAAAGCTACGGGCAATTCGACTCCGTAAAGACTCTCAGCCAAGTGTAACACATAGAGAGAGCACAGGGCGATGCGCCAAAGATTTGAACGAAGATGTGGGCGTGAACTCTAATGCGGGACATCATTTGGGTGGGGTTCCATGTCCACCAACGATTTTTGATGTGGTTCCAACTCTTAAAATCCGTGGAACATAGAGATAAACAAAACGTTTGGATCCATGGCGGTACACCTGTCCTTGGTACTTGAGGTGTCTAGCGCCCATGTCCGCCAACCTTTTGTCTGCAAGTTTCATCTGATTTGAGACGCAAAAGATGCGTCAACATTATCATCATGACTGCTGGTGATACTGAGGATGCAGAGTGAGAATTGTCATATCGATTCATCCTCATCAACATCATCATCATGCTCATCATGATCATCTTCTTCGTCATCGCCTGTATCTTTTTGTCCCTTTAGACCCGCTTGGAGATGCAGAAGATGCGTCGTCATGATTATCATCATGACTGCTGGTGATGCTGAGGATGCGTGCTAAATGCTATCATCTGGTTTGAGATGCAAAAGATGCGTGGGCATAATTATCATCATGACTGCCGGTGATGCTGAGGATGAATGGTCATAAGTGTCATATTGATTCATCATCAGCATCCTCATGATCATGGTGCTCATCATCATCGTCTTCTTCGTCATTGTCCTTATCTATTTGATGTACGTTTCAAGTGTCCCGTTAGACCCGATTGGAGATGCAGAAGATGCGTAGTCATGATTATCATAATGTCGGCAAGGGTGCGAAGTGATGATTATCATCCGATTTCATACGCACAAGACGCGTTGTCATGCTTATCATGATGACTGCTGGTGATGCTGAGGATGCGTAGTGATGATTGTCATCCGATTTGAGATGCAAAAGATGCCTGGCCATGAATATCATCATGACTGTTGGTGGGTGATGCTGAGGATGCAGAGTGAGGACTGTCATATCGGTTCATCATCATCAGCATCATCTCATATGGATGCATCATCATTAGCATCATCATCATCATCATGGCGCTCATCATCATTTTCTTCGTCATCGTCCTTATCTTTTTGACATACGTTTCAAGTGTCCCGTCAGACCCGGTTGGAAGTGCAGAAGATGCATAGTGATGATGATCATCTGTAATTGAAATGCAAAAGATGCGTGGACATGATTATCATCATGACTGCTGGTGATGCTGATGACATATTGGTTCATCATCATGAGCATCATCATCATCATCATCATGGTGTACATCATCATCATCTTCTTCTTCGGCGTGGACATGATTATCATTGGGGACGCTGAGGGTGTATTGACGATTGTCATATCGATTCATCATCATCAGCATCATCATCATGGTGCTCATCATCATCAGCTTCTTCGTCATCGTCCTTATCTTTTTGACATACGTTTCAATTGTCCACTTAGACCCGGTTGGAGATGCAGAAGATGCGTAGTCATGATTATCATCATGACTGCTGGCGTATCGATTCGTCATCATGAGCATCATCATCACCCTCTTCGGCGTCGACATGGTTTTCATCATGCCTGCTGGTAATGCTGAGGATGAACGGTCATAAGTGTCATATCGGTTCATCATCATCATCAGCATCATCATCATGGTGCTCATCATCGTCAGCTTCTTCGTCATCGTCCTCATCTTTTTGACATACGCTTCAATTGTCCACTTAGTCGATTCGATCATCATCAGCATCATCATCTTCTTCTTCGGCGCGGGCATGGTTTTCATCATGCCTGTCGATGATGCTGAGGATGCATAGTGATGATTGTCATATCGATCCACCATCATCAGCATCATCATGATCATGGCGCTCATCATCTTTTTGATAAACGTTTCAACTCTCCCGTTAGACTGGGCTGAAGATGCAGAAGTTGCGCAGTCATGATTTTCATCATGGCCGCTGGTGGTGCTGAGGCTGCGTAGTCATAATTATCATCTGACTTGAGATGCGAAACATGTGTGGACATGTCAACATGACTGCTGGTGGTGTTGAGGATGCATAGTGATGCTTGTCATATCGATTCATCATCATCAGCATCAGCATCAGCCTCCTCATCGTCATCCATCCATCATGATCATGAAGCTGCAACCCCGAAAAACACGGGGATGCTTCAAACACATAAACAAAAATCGTGAGAGTTTAGAGTTTAGAGTTTAGTATTTTCGTATATTTTCGGTGTCTGAAAACCAGCCCAAAGGCTGGTGGAAAAAATCGGCCGTAGGGACCGATAAAACCAGCCCGCAGCTGGTGGAACTTGAGAGAAGGCCACGAAAGCTAGCGCTGTTGTCTGGCAGGGTCAACAGCAGCGACCCGTAAGCGTCCTTAAGGGTTGCAGCAAAACGTGCGTCCGCTCACAGTCGACCCGCCGGTGGTAGAAGAATGTCCACGGAACGTATCTCAACACGAAACAAACACACAAACAACTTGAGCTACGCACGAACCAACAAGTTTGACGTATCGACCCTTAAGCTTCCTTAAGGGTTGCAACAAAATGCGGGTTGGGGGAGACAAAGGCACGCTGAGCACGGCTGGGGCCCCGCAGTGACAGAGCCACAGCTCGCCGATGTTCATGTCGCGCATGCTTCTTGCCCATAGAAGCAGTCCCAAACACAGAGCAAAAACATGTAAGAGTCACCGCGCGGGACCGGAGCTGGTTGGCAGCGCCAACCGCATGGCCAACACAGTGGCTTCCATGACCCGAAAGTACCGCGAAAAATGAAACCCAAACGCGTAACCGCAGTCTCGATGAAAAAACAAAAGCTGGAGCTAGGCTCTCAGGCCATCAAAAACGAACACAGATACACAGAGCTGGTTGGCAGCGCAAACGGCATGGCCAACAAAGTGGCTTCCATCTGGTTGTGCAACACACCCCCTCCCCTGACCCGAAAATACCGCGAAAAATGAAACCCAAACGCGTAACCGCAGTCTCGATGTAAAACAAAAACTCGAGCTAGGCTCTCAGGCCGTCACAGACGCGCACGGACACACAGAGCTGGTTGGCAGCGCAAACGACATGGCCAACACAGTGGCTTCCATCTGGTTGCGCAACACACTCCCCTCTCCTGACCCGAAAGAACCGTGAAAAAAACACACGCGCACGCACACGCACACGCGCACACGCGCGCACGCGCACACGCACGCACGCGCACGCACACGCACACGCGCACGCGCACGCACACGCACACCCACACCCACCCACACACACACACACACGCACGCACACGCACACGCACACCCACACCCACCCACACACACACACGCACACTCTCTCTCGCTTATACTCACGCTCATACAGCCGCAAGAGAGGCGCGCAGACACGCTGCAGGCGGTCCAAGCGGGATTCCAAACGACCCTTGATTCCAGCTTTTAGGGTCAGGAGGCGCAGGTACCTATCCCAGAAGGGAACTGGTACCCTGTGGTAGTAGAGGTCGTTTATGCAGTCCCTGGATCTATTCCGGAGAGAGTCCAATATGCCAATATGGATGATTGGAGGATGGATGGTCCCTGGTGGATTGTCTTGTTGTATAATCCTGTAAGCGGCCTACAAAGGTTCCTTTGTCACGCAATCATGAGTATTGCTATGGTACAGAAGGGCCTTGAGCCAAATGGTTGCGGGCGATCAACATTGGTCAAAAACAGACACAAAAACAGACACATTTTTTGATTGCCGGCGCTAGATATGAAATATATTTGGCTTCTTGGCCTTTGGCCGTAGCCTTGATTTATGCCGTAGCCATATGTGTTGAAATACTGGATTCATCCTGTTTTCTTCGCGGATGAAATGTCTTGATTTGCAAAATGGGAAACAGTCTGTACTGAGTCTGTGAGATACCTAGATGTATCTAAAAGATGATGTACAACGCTATGTACATGCGGGACGGATGTGAAACTATTGATCTGTCACTGAATAGTCTTGTTGGCGGTGAGGATCAATCCGGTTGAAATTCGTAGTGCCGATTTCGGGTGTTCTCTCAGTCGAGCTTCAGAAAAACTTCTTTCCTTGGCGGATCACTCAGACCAAAGGAGGTCGAATGGATGCCAGGGGTGGCAGCTTCATCAGATAGTCAACGGTTCCACCGATAGCTGCTGTCGGATTGGCTGCCGTAGTCTCCGTACTCGTGCCAGGTCGAGTCGCTGTAGCCCTTCCACTGCTTCTGATTGCCCCACTGCTGCTTGTTGTATTCCTTATACTCTTGCTGAGCCCAGGATTGCTTCTTCTTGAAGCACTCCTTGGATCGCTCAAAGTTTCGCTGCTTGGTGGCAGATCTGCTGTGGGTGTAGACCACCAGCGGACTGTGTGAATCGGAATCTTGAGGGCCATTCATGAACATCTCGTTGTTACGTTCCGCGGATGAGACCTGATAGTCGAAAATGGCAGTCGTAGGATGGTTCCGCATGGTTTCCAGTTGATCATCTTTCATTGCGTCCATCTCTTCCTTCCGGAATTCCTGCTGGATGTTTGTCTTGCCCCATCCAAATACGAAAACATCATGACATCTGGGAATGTTCGATCAAACCCGGATCCAGTCTTCATGTAGAGGTGATGACGGACGATGGATTTCAGGGTGCAGCAAGTCTCCATTGCATATTCCATTCTGTCCACGAGTGGCAAGTTCTCCGTTTCATTCCACAATCTCTGGTATGCCTTCATGAGGATTTTCATGACCGTTGGCCGAACAGTAGACCTGTTGGAGTTTGCTGTAGGTGTTCGCGGACTTGTTGGCGTCTCCGGTGGATGGATAACCTTTGTTTCCATCATAGGGGTTTTGGAATTTGGATTTTCCTTTCTTTCCCTTCTTTCCTTTGCCTTTTCCCCAATATGCCTGGTCGTAGGGATCATAGTTTTCATTGGCCATATTGGCCTTCCCGCCAGAACCGCTTTTTCGAAAGGGTTTAAAGCCACCTCGTTGGTGACTGCCCTTTTTGTTTCCTGATTTTCCTTTTCCTTTTCTCTTTTTGAATCTGAAATTCCGCCCTGACACTTTTCTTGCTATGAACGCATCGTTCTCTCCGAGGACCCAGAATGTCTCTTCATCGTTGTTTGACATGAACCCTTCAAGCCCTTCTTCATCTTCAACCCAAAAGCCTTCTTCTCCTTCGTGTTCACCTTGTTCGAGGATGAAGAATGTGTTGCTTCGGTTGCCTCCTTGAGGTCGGATGGATGGATCTTGGATGGATGTCCTGGTCGTGATGAAGAGTTCATGGTAATGCGTCTTCAGCATCTCATAGGAGTAGTGCTCGGGTGAAATGTTTCTCAGTGACATGGCACTGGTCAGTCTTTCTCTTTGCTGATCTGACAAGTCACTCTGAATGATGAGCAACGAGATTATCCCCGAAAAAAATATGCGTCCCGCTGTCTGTCCTGCATTCCCGTGATATACTGTCTGAGGACTGTCGGATCATCCTCATTTAGCAGGACTGGAGGCGGTGCTCGAGTACCGGCTGCTTTGTGATGTCGAGCAATTGTTCTGTTGTTTGCGTCCTGTACGGACTGTCGAAATGATGGGGACTGTGCCGTGAAGACGGGCATCAAGTCCATCCATGCTGCCTTCAATCTCATGAGAAGGATTTCGAATTTGGATGTGAAAATCAGGAACTCTTGGTTCTGCCTTCTGTGATTGAAGAAACTGACAGATACACGTTGGTCGCACCTTTCAGGAAGTACTTCTTCAGCGTGTTCTTGAAATAGTTGACTCCTTCATCAGGATCTTGCAGAAGGTCTTTTTGGAGGACTGCTTTGCACATGCGTGCGAGAGCGCGCGCGCCTGCGCACGCACGCAGGCGCGCGCGGCGTGTGTGCGTGCGTGCGTGCGTGCGTGCGTGCGTGCGTGCGTGCGTGCGTGCGTGCGTGGGTGCGTGGGTGGGTGGGTGGGTGGGTGGGTGGGTGGGTGGGTGGGTGGGTGGGTGGGTGTGGTGTGTGGGTGGGTGGGTGGGTGTGTGGGGGTGCGTGTTGCGTGAGTGTGTGTGCGTGTGTGTGTGCGTGTGCGCGTGCGTGTGTGCGTGCGTGCGCGCGCGCGGCGTGCGTGCGTGCGTGCGTAGCGGGCGCGTGGCGTGTGCGTGCGCGCGTGCGCGCGTGCGCGTGCGCGTGCGCGTGCGCGTGCGTGTGCGTGTGCGTGTGCGTGTGCGTGTGCGTGTGCGTGTGCGTGTGCGTGTGCGTGTGCGTGTGCGCGTGCGCGCGTGCGCGTGCGCGTGCGCGTGTGCGCGTGTGCGCGTGTGCGCGTGTGCGCGTGTGCGCGTGTGCGCGTGTGCGCGTGTGCTTGGGACTTGATCTTGGGACTCATCAAGGTTAAAATGACGAAGCTCAGGAAGGATGAGACTATCCCTCCGGGAAAACCCGGAATCGACCTCCTGTTGCCTGAAGAGAGAGAATCCTTGCAGAAGGAGCAACCAGGCTCCTCTGTAGATACCAAGAAAAAGGAATCATCCGCACCAGCTCCTAAGCCAAGATCCTCAGTGCCATTACGTATCGCGGGAAAAACAACTCCAAAACCTGCAGTACCTCATCCAGCAGAGAACATGTTCGTCGAGGACCTAACATCCATTCCTGAACAAGCGCATTGGAATTGTGTACGTAAGGCGAGATCTTTGCAGGAAGTGCCAGATTCAGTCAATGCTGTGCACTGTCAGGTCTTAAGGTTGGGACTCTCGTGGACATCCGCATAGGATTTGATGTATTGAGATCCAAGGGACGACACATGGTCATGGAGATCATCAGGGAACAAGCACCTGATGTCATCCTTATGGCACCAGTCTGTGGACCATGGTCAAATATGCAGAACATCCAGCAAGACCAGCAAAAGGTGGGGGAAAAGCGGAGACGCTACCTTTGCATGGTTGAATTTGTGGCATCCATTGCGCGTTATCAGTTGAAGCACAGAAGATTCTTCATTATCGAAAATCCTCAGACATCCAGGATATGGTATCTGAAATGCATGCAGCACTTGTTTTCAGACCCATCCGTGACCTGGAGATTTCCATGCATACGGACTAAAAGATCCTGAATCCGGGCTCAGAAGTCTCAAGCCCACGAGCTTGATGCACTGTTTACCTTCCGAGGTTATGAGACCGATCTTCAGAAGGTGTAAAAACTTTTCCAGCCCAGTAAAGCATGAACACCAACCCCTAGAGGGAAACGCTGGTTCCTTCGGAAGCAGCACCAAACTGGCACAGGTGTATCCTTACCAGCTCTGTCAGGATCTTGCGCACATCATCTTACGACACTTGCAGGTGAAACCGCTTGACAACGAGGTGTACCTCTTGGAGGACCTTTTTGAACCATTCACCATCAAGCAGGTTGATATCCTGAGAAAGGAGATGGAAGCCATTGACAAGGAGTTCAACATGATTAGCAGCAGTCTTGCAGTCAGAACCCAAGACCTGCCGTTCAACAAGGACGTTCAACCATTAGTCATTCAAGATCCGCTAGTTCAGAAATTCCAGAAGACGATGAAGCAGTACCCACCTGGGACTGAAATTGATATCTTCAAGCAAGATCCTAATGACTGGCGATGTCAGAACATGTGAAACAGCTGCAAGAAGTTGAGACAACTGTGCATCTCATCCACTCAGTATGATGCATGCGCTGCATACGTCCACACCATTGGCATCAATATGCCTATTACGTCACCTCCGGACGATGCAATCATATCCTTCTGGCAGCCTGATCAGCTGAATAGAATTTGGGTCTTGCCTGCATCAAAATGCAATTGGGAGAAGTATGATCCGAAGACGTGGCATGCTGTGATGTTTTCATCCGTTCATGAGTCGTTCATCGATGCGCCGGCCATCAAGCCGATGCCCATCGAGACGGATCCATTGGATCCCACGGATGCGCCTCAGCAACCTGACACACAGCAACCACCTGATCAACCGGACCATCCCATGCCTGATCCAAGACCTCCAACACCTCCGGACGAGAGCATGTCAGATCCTCCTCCGGATCCTCCACATCAGCCTGATCATCCCATGCCGCCAGCACCACGCAGTGTGTCGCCAGACAGTCCAGTGGATCCTTGGAAATCTGCAAAATAAACGTTGACTGTCTTGAGCATGCTGATGACATAGTCTGTGTTCCAGAACAGTGAATTGCTTGGATTTTCCATGGTGACAACAATGTTTCTCTGCGCTCCCAAAGTGAAAATCTTGCATGCGTATTGGAAAAGGTCATTGGCAACGTCCACCCTCTTCTGCTCAAGTGGGGTTAAGTTGCTCAATCCTTGAGGTTGCTCCAAGGACCTCAATGGACGTGGGTCGTTGGGACCCCTCCTGATCCCTCTTGCACGCCGCAAACCGGCGCCAGATGCACCCAACACAATGTGGGGGCAGTCATCCAATGCTCCAGCAGATCTCCGTCACTTGAATGAGTGAGATCCAACTGAAAAACGGTCGCAAAAGTGTGATGTTGTTTAATTTTGCCCACGGCCAAGGATCCTTTCAGCCCCATCTGCTTGGCCACAGAACAAAGAATGGCTGTACCTGCAAAAAGCTCGATCATGAAGCATTGCTCCACGTGAAACGGCGCCCACCTGTCAGCCACCTGCTGAGGCTGCACAAGTCAGCTATGCTGCAAAATACTGTGCTCTTTCTGGCACCTCGGCTCCGCGCACAGGTGCCACCCTCGTGAGCAACGCTCACCCGGCTTGACATTCTTATGCGGGCAACCCGTCGACGTGTTGAAGCCGAAGCAGAGCGGCTCACCGCTGGCCGTGCGGTGGTACTTACCCTGCAATTCCTTTGGCGTGGGGGGAGCGCCTTTGCCCTTGCCACCCTTCTTGCTCTTGCCCTTACTCTTGGCGGACATTGGCCCGCCTTGAGTACGGCTGTAGGGAGCAGGCCTGCTACCTTGCTGTGGGTGACCTGAGGAGCTCGCAGACTTGGCGAGCGGCCTGAGATACAGAACGATTGATGGATCATGCCTCAACGCAAGCAAAGCTTCTCCCAGCTGAAATGTGCCGTCAGGCCTCTGTCGCACATCAGAAACAATCGACCCCAAACTGATGCAAACTTGCAGAGCTATAGCCTGGTGGCGCAGGTCGATGAAGTGCCTCAAACAGAAAAGATTCCCACTGATTGTGCTGGGCATGACTCGTAAGCCGTGCGAATTGAAACGCAAGCCCTCTTCTGACCATTGCATAGTGGAGCTTGATCTCACTATCTGTGGGGGCCAACAGCTTATCGTCCTTGTTCCGCACAACAAGCGGGCCAGATTCCAAGCATAATTCTTTAGTCTTTGTAGACCCTTGAACCTCGAGGCTCCTTGACACGCAGGAAGCAGGTTCCAAATATCTGACCACGTTGGCGTCGTACATGGCGCAGGCCCGATCCAGAAGAGCGTGCGAGGGCTCCAACTCATTGGAGATGCACAAACCTGGCAACGCAAGCTTCAGGGCATCCATGCGTGTTCTCCTCTATCTTTCGAGGCTGTGACTCATCTTGCACATCCACTGCCTGACGTAACGTTGCTATTAGATACGTCTGCGCCTCAAAGGTCAATTGCTTGGTCATGGCAAGCTCGCCCAACGTGGGCGCCCTACCAAGCACATCCTGCAACGTGGTGTCCACCTCCGCATTTGACAAGGGCTGACATTGTAGTGATACCGTTCGTCCTGAAGCCCGGTATCAAGGCATCGGGCAACCCGATTTCAGTCGCCCTCGCCAGGAACTGCGCCTCGCTGTCAATGAGCGAAGTCATGGCTGACGCGTGCGAAAAATTTCAATCACCTCACCAACAAGACGAGTGAAAATGCAAAAAGCAAAGCAAGAATGTCAAGCATGCAGGAAAAGTCTCTCTCTGTTCAGCATCTCTGTGAGCCGCACGTGCAACATGAAATCTCGAGTGCTCTCACTCCGTCACTCCTACTCGTCTGATTTGCAAAGATCTCTTCATGCATTGCAGGCTTTCCTGTAACTGCACGCAACTCTTTTTGGCTCATGGCGCTTTTGCCCAAACATGCCAGTAATTCGCAACCCCTTTGGGTAAACTCAGATTTCTCTTTCATGTATGCTTCACGCCTCCTTTGAGGCTACACACAGCTTTTTGCAATCACTCATTTAACTTTCTGACTTGAGCTCTCGCATTGTCTAAGGCCTGGACCATCTCTTCAGTGGTCCGGGTGCGGTCCTGAGTCTGGAGCTGTTCGAACTATCGCTGTCACTATCTGTGGAACTTGTTGATGAGGCAGCGGTCACCTCAGTTTGCGCTTCCGCCTCGTCTTGCAACTCACCTTCAACAGGACAGTCACTCACCTCCTCAACTGCTGCAACAGATCCATCCGCTGAGCCACCTGCAATTATACACTCGCTGCTTGTTGCAAAGGAAGCCCCGTCGGCTGCTACTGGTTTGCCAGCGGTCTCTGAAGTTGCACCTGAAGGCCTCTCTGGATCGTCCAGACCAGTCCGTTTCAACAGCATCTGTAACTTCTGTATTGCTCTCAATTGCAGATCTCGGGAATACACCACCTCAGATCCCAAAAGAGCAAAGCTGTGATGGCTCAGCACCGACCGTGTTTCCTTGCAGAAACCTGCCTTGGCCACCCACCCACACAGGGTAGCTTTCATCGAATGCGCACGCGCCCGGTCACATGATAGCAACTCCTGCAACCACTGCGTCGCTTCCGCTGTGGTGAGTGGCCTGGCGCACCAACCGCCTCCCAACTGAGGCGCCGGGAGTAGAGGCCCCAAGGGTTTCCTATGAATGTCCAGTCCACTCGATGGTACACTTCAATGAAATCTCCCAACCAGTCACCATGAACAATTCCTTCCGAAGGCACAATGATGGGGAGATATTGCTCCCTCCGCAAACCAACTGCTGATGTCTTGTGTTCCTTCGTATACAAAATCATCTTGCCATTCCGCTTGTTGAGCTCCAACTCCACTTGCTGAATGCACCGCAAATCCGACCACCTGGCGCGGCCATATACGCAGATGAGCATGACGACCGCCCCAATCCTGTCCACATTGCATTCACCGCATTTCAATATGGCATGGAGCTTCTTGATCTGCTCAACATTCAGAGCGGGCGCTTGCCTGGTCGGCCCCTTGGCTTTCCGCTCAAGGGCAGCGAGTCCTTGAAGTCGTTTCGAATTCAAAACTGCATCACACTCATCAAAACCAAGAACATGCTTGCAGAACCTCACTGTTTCCAGGAACTCTGAAGGGTTGGTAAATCCTCGGGAAGTCTCATCACGCTTGCCACGAAGGAATTTGAAGTAGCCCCAAACATGTTGCTCCTTCATTGGAAATGGCGGCGTGTCCGGCATGACATTCTCACATCTGCGGAACCACTTGCAGAATCTGTTCAACGCACCTGCTCTCTTCAACAGAGTGTTTGGCGACTTGGTTCCAAAAACAGCGCGCAACGACTCTTCAGTAAGCTGCCCTGTTTCGTCACTTGAAAAATCGTGCTGCAACTGCATGCCAACTGTTGACGCGCTCCACTCATATGCAAGTAAACGCATGCACTGATCGCACGCTTCGCTTGTCTTCTGTTGTTGGGCACTAAGATGATCCAAGTCATGCAAGTTCTTGACAGTAGCCAAAAAGCATGCGCCCGCACGTGTTTCAAACCGTTTCTTCCTTTGCGGCTGTTCCTTTAACCTTGTATCTTCCTGGCTAAAGTCTTCAACATGTACACCAAGTGCTGTTGGTAAAATGTCTTCAACTGAGCCTGCAGGTTCTAAAATCTGTTGCATGACACCTGTCTCCCATGGAAACAAAATGTCCTTCGGCAATGATCTGTGTCGCCCATAGGAAAATTCAAGACCCTCGGCCCATTCAGCTGGGGTTGCTGTGGGCTGTTCCGATGGCTCTTCAGGATCTACTGGTCTCTCAGTGACCACTGTCTCATCATCATCTGCTTGCTCCCCGTCGTCTTGGAGACCATCAATGAAATCCTGCATAACTTCTTCTTCAACTTCTCCGCCCATGCTGTACCGCTCTGCAACAAAGGGGTCAGTGCCTCCCTCATTGTCAACATCCCAATCCGGTTCAAATAGCTCATCGAATGGGAAATCACTTGCCATGGCACACCCCCGACTGCTTTCTTGAAACAAAGGGGCACAAAACAAAGGCGGTCCCGCCCACCCACCACTCGAGCCCAAAGGTTACACAAAGTATACTCATCGGCTGCCCCCGAAATTGGCATGATCACCATGCAATTTCTTCAAAGGGTTCTTTAAACAATTCGATCTTTCTTCGAAAGAGCTTCATCTCAATCACATGGCTACGGCACACATTAAGGCTACGGTCAAAGGCCATGAAGCCAATAGTATTTCATACTTTGTGCTGGAGATCAAAAAAAATGTGTCTGTTTTGTGTTCTGTTTTTCAGACCATTGATCTCCCGCAACATTTGGCTCAAGGCCCCTTTTGCATAATCACGACCATCCGAGCGTCAGGACAAAAGAGCCATTGCAGGCCGCTTACAGGATTATCCATCAGACAATCCACCAGGGACAATCCATCCTCCAATCATCCATTACTGGCATATTGGACTTTTTCCGGAATAGATCCAGGGACCAACAACGACCTCAACTAGGACAGGGTTCCAGTTCCCTCCGGGGATAGGCACCTGGGGCACTGGGCCTCAATTTGGGGCCACCCCCCCTCAAGCCTTAACGCTTAACTCCACCTTTCGACCCAATCCTCTCAGCAGAGCTGAGGTAAACAAGAACTCCAGCTTAGCTCCAAGGGTCCTTGTAGGCGGTCCTTGTGGCCGGCTTTTTCTCCCACCAGCTGCAGACCGGAGCTAAGCTGGAGTTCTTGTCACGAAAGCTGGCTCGGTGGGAAAAAACAGTTGCAGGGACCGAAAAAAACCGGCCGCAGAAACCGATAAAAGCGGTCTCTGGCGGCCCAACCTGGGTGATTGGGATCGGCGCTGGGCGGAAACCCTTACATCTGGCCGCGCCCCGCGAAGGGGGCGAAGAGGCTGTGTGTAGATCCCTCCCACCCGCTGGAGGGGTTTACCCCTCCCCTTACCCCTCCCCACAGGGCTAACCCCCTGTGCCGCCGATTATTGGTGAGGCTTCACTGGCCCGGCTTTGGAGATTGCATTGCCTACAGCGAAGTGTCTCGAAATAAGAGTGAGTGAGTGAGTGAGGACCAAGTGCCAGAGGCAGTCCAGATGCACGCACACGCGCACACACACACGTACACATGCCACCGTGCAATCGCTAGATGTCACCGGGCGGCGCCGCGGTTTGAGAGCTCAAGTCTGCGCAGCCTGCGCGTTACTACTGCGCACTACCTGCCCGCGGTCGATTCCGGTTCACTCCGTGTCGAAACCTCGCTGCCAGGGGGGAAAGCGTGTTCGGGCGCATTTTTATAAGAAGAAAAGAAAAAGAAAAAAAAAGGATTAGCGTAGCCGCGCTGTCCGCATCCATGGTGGACACTGATGCGGATAATGCCGGTGATGCGGGGATCCATGGCGGACATTGAGGCGGATAATGCCGGTGATGCGGGGGATGCTGGGGATGTTGTCCCCTAAGTCGGTATATGGATTCAAGGACGCGTTGTTGCGAAAATCATGAAACACGTATATTCATGCTTTTAGTGGCGTTTCTGGAAGGTGCTTCGAGCCCATCCTTTTTATCTCCCAGCGCCCGGCTGTCAGGCGTAAGCCCTTAAATCCGGCCGCGGCCTGCGAAGCGGGCCGAACGGCTGTGTCAGATTACCACCTTGATCGTGGAGCAAGGCTCTAGAGCGAAGCTCTATGGGGCTGCCGCAACGCGCCGCCGACCCTGCGCATGCCGAGGATGTGTGAAAAGGAAAGTGATGAGCATCACCTGCATCATCTGCTTCTGGCGGTTGTGTTTCGGGCTTGTTTTTGGGTCCGGTTCTGGGTCTGCAGCCTGGGCTTGCAAGTCTGCGGTCTTGCCCCGGTGATGCGGGTGATGCTGGGGATGTTGCTGGGAGCTGCCTTCCACACGGCGTCCTGCTGCAGCCTTGAAACACTGGAAAAACACGCGCAAATGCAAGGCTTTTACTGCAAAACCGAGGAACAAGTTTGGTTTTGACATGGCAGTTGATCAATACTCCTGTTTCCGGAAGACGCCATCTTCGCGAGAAAAAAATTATTTCGCGAAGCTTTCGCGACTCCATCGCCACGCCCTTTTGTTTGCAGCGTGCGCTCTGGAGCCATTGCGGCTGCTGCAGTTATGCTTGCAAAAACGGTAGCTGCAGTTCACTTGCGTGCAGTACGTAGGTTAAGTGCAAGCAGTCACCGTCATTCGCCCTTGCCCCTGGCGCTTGCCGGCGATGCGCGGAACCTTGCAACAAGCTCCCTGGCCTTTCGCCGGTCTTTCGCGGATCTTTCGCGAAACTTGCTCCAAAATAGCCCAGCCAACGTCATTTTTTGCACCATTCCGAACACAGGCAGGGAATCAATAATGCAAGTGTAGGTGCTGCGCATCTCCCTGTCTAAAAGGGGGCGGGGTCTGCAAATATGTAAGTGCGCAGGCATGCTTCTACTAATCCAACGCAGAATCTTTCGCGAAACATAAGTCTCTTTCGCGAACTCCATCGCCGATCTTTCGCGGAGGGGTTTGAGCCAAGAAGAATGGTCACCGGACGCATAACTCCTTGCAAGGACCTTTTTGTTCAACCCCAACATGCGTTTTTTGCGTGGCAACTGGCCCAGGCGTGCTTGCGTGCGCACGCACGCACGCACGCACGCACGCACGCACGCAACGCACGCACGCACGCACGCACGCACGCACGCACGCACGCACGCACGCACGCACGCACGCACCCGCACGCACCCGCACGCACCCGCACGCACCCGCACGCACGCACGCACGCACACGCGCTAGCACTCACGCACGAACCCCCACCCACCCACCCACCCACCCACCCACCCACCCACCCACCCACCCACCCACC
>CAUJNA010000072.1:112186-159686 GCA_963377175.1 Effrenium voratum
TTGACATGCAGCAGATGCGTGGACATGATTATCATGATGACTGCTGGTGATGCTGAGGATGCGTCATGATGATTATCATGTCAATTCATCATCCTCATCATCATCATCAGCATAAGTGTGACCAAATTTGAGATGCAGAAGATGGACATGATTATCATGATGACTGCTGGTGATGCTGAGGATGCGTCATGATGATTGTCATGTCAGTTCATCATCATCATAATCAGCATCATCATCACGGTGCTCATCATCATCATCTTCTTCGTCATCGTCCTTCTCTTTTTTTTATATACGTTTCAAGTGTCCCGTTAGACCCGATTTGAGACAACGATCATCAGGCCCGTGCCATTATCATCATGGTCGTCGTCATCTCTTATCAGGCAGCATTAATGATACAGAGGATGCTGCGATGATCGTTATCATGACAGCCGTTGGTGATGCCCAGGATGCTACAATCATAGTTGTCATCCTCGTCATCATCTTTCTCATCATCTGTCACCTATACTATATATAGAAATCAAAAGGGACGTTAGACATCCTTGACAATGCCAAAGATGCGATGATGATAGTTATTAAGGAACAAGTAGTGATGCAGAGGATGTTGTGATGATCGTTGTCATGACGCGGATGATAACGATCAGTACGCCCCCATTATCATCATGGACGTCGTCATCTCTTATCAGGCAGCATTGGTGATGCAGAGGATGCTGCGATGATAGTTGTCATCGCAGCCGTTAGTGATGCTAAGGATGGGCATTGCCAAGGATGTCTAACGTCCCTTTTGATTTCGATATATAGTAAGATATGAGAAGACATAAGATGATGCTAGGTGATGATCAGATGATGAGAAAGATGACGACGAGGATGATAACTATCGACTATCATCGTAGCATCCTTAGCATCACTAACGGCTGTGATGATAACGATCATCGCCGCATCCTCTGCATCACCAATGCTGCCTGATAAGAGATGACGACGACCATGATGAGAATGAGGCGTGATGATCGTTATCATCCGCATCATGACAACTATCATCACAGCATCCTCTGCATCACGACTTGTTCCTTGATAACCATCATCATCGCATCCTTTGCATTGCCAAGGATGTCTAACGTCCCTTTTGATTTCTATATATGATAAGATATTAGATGATGCCAGGTGATGATCAGATGATGATAAAGATGATGACAACTATCATCGTAGTGCGATGATGATAGTTATCAAGGAACAAGTAGTGATGCAGAGGATGCTGTGATGATAGTTGTCATGACGCGGTTAATAACGATCATCACGCCTCGTTCTCATCATGGTCGTCGTCATCTCTTATCAGGCAGCATTGGTGATGCAGAGGATGCGGCGATGATCGTTATCATCACAGCCGTTAGTGATGCTAAGGATGCTACGATGACAGTTATCATCCTTGTCATCATCTTTATCATCATCTGATCATCACCTAGCATCATCTCGTGTCTTATCATATCTTACTATATATAGAAATCAAAATGGACGTTAGACATCCTTGGCAATGCCCAAGATGCGATGATGATAGTTATCAAGGAACAAGTAGTGATGCAGAGGATGCTGTGATGATAGTTGTCATGACGCGGATGATAACGATCATCACGCCTCATTCTCGGTCGTCGTCATCTCTTATCAGGCAGCATTGGTGATGCAGAGGATGCGGCGATGATCGTTATCATCACAGCCGTTAGTGATGCTAAGGATGCTACGATGATAGTCGATAGTTATCATCCTCGTCGTCATCTTTCTCATCATCTGATCATCACCTAGCATCACCTCATGTCTTCTCATATCTTACTATATATCGAAATCAAAAGGGACGTTAGACATCCTTGGCAATGCCAAAGATGCAACGATGATAGTTATCAAGGAACAAGTAGTGATGCAGAGGATGTTGTGATGATAGTTGTCATGACGCGGATGATAACGATCATCACGCCACCATTCTCATCATGGTCGTCGTCATCTCTTATCAGGCAGCATTGGTGATGCAGAGGATGCTGTGATGATCGTTATCATCACAGCCGTTGGTGATGCTAAGGATGCTACGATGATAGTCATCATCTTTCGTTAGTGTTTGGAGGACTGTGATGATAACTATCATCGTAGCATCCTCTGCATTGCCAATGGTGTCTAACGTTACTTTTGAAATGCATATAAGAACAAGAAAGAGATGATAATGATGATGACGTGTCTATTGGTAATGCACAGGATGCTGCGGCTGATGCTCCCTAGCCTATGCTTGCTTGCGTACTGACGCCAGGCGCGACTGCGGCTCATGGGGGAGTGGAGAGCGGGGCTGAGAGCTGCTTTTTCTTGACAAAATAGAAGGGCATCGTGTGCTGGCATCACCAGCATCGCCCGGGCGTGTCTATTGGAAATGCAGAGGATGCTGCGGCTCCTGGGGGGGTGGAGAGCGGGGCTGAGAGCTGCTTTTTCTTGACGAGATAGAAGGGCATCGTGTGGCAAGAAAACGTGTCTGGCATCACCAGCATCGCCCGGGTGTGTCTACTGGTAATGCACAGGATGCTGCGGCTGATGGGGGGGTAGAGAGCGGGGCTGAGAGCTGCTTTTTCTTGACGAGATAGAAGGGCATCGTGTGGCAAGAAAACGTGTCTGGCATCACCAGCATCGCCCAGGCCACAATTGAAATGTATAGAAGAAAGAGATGATCATGACAATCATGATGACGATGATGAAGGCGATGACTATGATGACAATCATGATGAAGATGATAAGGATGATGACTCTTATGATAACTATCATCGTAGCATCCTCTGCATTACCAAAGCTGCGGATGACTGTCATGATCACTATCATCGTAGCATCCTCTGCATTACCAAGGGTGCCTAGCGATGATCATGACTACGCATCACTATCGAAACGGCACCTCGCCTCAGATGCCATTTGTGTCATTGAGATTTGGAGTCCTGCCTTGATGATAATCATCACTACGCATCATTCGCAGCATCTGTGGCAATCATGAGGATAATCATCACTACGCATCCCCAGCATCTCCAGCAGCGATGATCATAATCATGACTACGCATCACTGTCGAAACGGGCCTCAGATGCCATTTGGGTCATTGAGATTTGGAGTCCTGCCTTGATGATAATCATCACTACGCATCATTCGCAAGAAACCAAAGAAACCAAAACCAAGGGCACTGTTTTTGGTTGCTCGAAAACCACAAATAAATCCAGGGATCGGCGGCACTGGGCGGCAGCCCTTAAATATACGGAAACCCTTGACTATCCACATGTCGATCTGTTTCTGTTCCTTTTTTTGGTCTGCCGGCGCTCGTTGCATCCTGACTTGGACGACTCGCTTCACCTGACGACCGGGCCTCATCTCTGAACCTAGCAAACCCGCTCCCCCGTCGCAGCCTCCATGTGCGGGACAGCGGCCCTCGTCCCCGTCTCCCCGCGTGGCACAGCTACTTGCATCTTCCGCGCCCTGACTGTTTGAAACAGGACATCCACAGGTCTGCACCATCTTCAGAGCGCCTGTCACGGCTGCGGGGCACGCCCTTCGCGGGATCACCACCCTCCCCCGCCGAACCTTCGCCGAACTCCTCGTAGTTGAAGCGCGGAGGATGTAGCAAATGGCTAGGCACAAAAACATTGAGTTGCCGAACTGAATGGAACAACTTACATTTTCAGGCTGCCTGGGTTATAAGCAGGTCGAACCTGAGTTATAGCCTTGCTATGTCCGCCTGGCCAGTTGGCAGAGTTGGCCAAGCGCCCGGCGCGACGACAAACACTTGGCTGAGTCTGCCGGATGGCCAGGCGGGCTTAGTGAGGCAATAGATCAGGTTAGACCTGGTGAGAACTCAGGCTGGCAGACGCCTCTACGGCCGCCAAGCGGGGCAAGTACTTAGCAACCCAGCCGAGCAAAAAACAGTATCAAACCGTCGATACGCCAGATTTCTCTTGCGCGCGTGCGCGCCACTTGTTCTACCTGATTACTCCTCTTTCCATTTCTACACCCGCACCCTTCTAATTCTGCCGCCTCACTTTACCATCTTTCTCACCCTCGCACCCCCCCTTGCTACCCCTTGCCACCCTTGTCAACTTCCGCCCACCCAAAACCAACCTCCATGAAGGCAGCTCTAGGAAGGCCAGGAAGGAAGCTGAGAGAACCTCAAGAAAGCATCGGGAAAGCCGCAAGCTTTGGACCCTCAAGGAAGGGTCTGCTGAGAGCGGCGCGTAGACCACCTCCGAGACGCCTAGCGCGTGACGCTTGGCTTGTGTCCAGCGGCTGCACAGTGTTTGCCAGTACCTGGCCATTCCAACGTACCCGTCATGGTACGAACGGCAAAATTCAAGCATGAGCTGGGGACTGGCCCAACCCAAACCCAATCTCATCCCTTGCAATATCTTCCCTGCATTTTGGGGGGACCCGCGGGAAGGGTTCAACAGACCTCTGATGATAGCGGAAGGACTCGGCGCATTCAAAGCAGGGTTCTCTCTGATTCCGACTTCAAAACCTCACCTTACAAGGCTTGATGTGCAAAACCAGCAACATGGGAAATCACCTCGGCAAACCGCGCACTGCTAGCCTAACAAGGCGAACAAGGCAATGTGGACGTGGCAGCTTATTTTTCCTAGCCTTGTCTATGCGTCTTTTCAGGGAAGGCAAATTTGTTTCTATTTGCAAGATTTAACCAGCTTCTTCCTGGCATGTGTCCTACGACGCAAAAAGGAGACCTGCAGGTTCGTTGGCTTGCCCAGTCGCCCTGCTACTAGCGCTGGTCTAGCCGTCTTCAGTTTTGTAGCCCAGCAGGAGGTGGATGTTGGCTGCTTAGTAGATTCCAGAAGGCAGTCAAGAAGGCAGTCAGAAGCAGCACGGAAGGCAGCCAACTGGGCCTTGCTCAAGGATGAAGCGGACCATTTTTGTTGAGGATGGAAGCCAGGCGTACGCTCTCAGCAGCCTTCCGCCCGAAGTTGCCAAGTGCATTCCTGCAAAGCTTGCAAGACGCTTATGGCCTTTGCCTCTCCAGTTTTGGATCTGATTGGCCTATCCGTTTTATACAAAACGAGGGAAGGTGCCTCCGCTTTAGAAGGGCCGAGGTTCCTGAGCAAATGTTGAGAATTACAGAAGCATCGTGCGACAGAAGATCCTGCCATATGCGTTGAGGCATTTGTCACCGCTGTAGCAGGGTGGTCTTCCTCGTTGTGGCGTTGACTTTGCAGCATGGAGGCAATTGCCACAGCTAAGAAAAAGCCGGTTGCGATTGGATCTGTCAAATGCGTTTTACTCTGTGAGGATCCAAAGATACCACGGTTTGCAAGGCGATTCATCTGAGCCTGCTGCGCCTTTATGACAAGCCCGTTTGAGATACTTTCGCAGGCTCTGTCCCACAAGATCCTGACCAGTAGCTGGTTCGAACAACTTCCTTGCCTGGCTTGTGAATTTCAGCATATGCCTGCGTATGTCTGAGCCTAGCTGCAACCTTGGGCAATGAATTGCCCTTGCGCAGCAGGGTTAGCAGAAGCGGACCTCTCTTGTCAAAGCATCTGCTTCACGGAGCAGTTGGCACCTCACCCTGCAAGACGATCTGCGAGCATCGGACGCGCAATTTCAACAGGATTAAGTGAGGCAATGCGGCATGCAGAGCGCAGCTATCGCCATGACAGCCTGGATTGCATTATTATTGCGCTCACGGGCATGTCACTGAGATCCGCAGGTATATGATGATGCGCTTCTTGCCTGAGAGGCTTTCACGACAGGAGTCGCTTGCGTCAGACGAGTCTTCTTGTTTACAGCACATCAAGCAGGCTGTGTGGTCTGACACAGGCTGAAGCTCATGCAGAAAGGGCAGAGCATCAGGGCTGCAAAGATAGACCTCACAGGCTTCCGTGGAGGCAAGTGAGGCCTCGTTTGCTGACCAGGGACAACGGCTTGCTGCCACCTCAAACACGCCGAAGCTCAGTGCAGTTACCCAGCTTGGCAGCTGACCCGTCGCCGGGTCTCTCTGACCCAGTGCTGCGCAGCAGGTTTTCGATTGATTCGTTTCGCCCATCTTAACCAGAGACAAACGCTGCCGAGGAGGCCTTCCTGTTTGGGTCATCACTGTCGATGTGGCTGGTGGCACGGAAGGTAGTCTTCTTGACCCTGATCAAGCAAATTGGCGCGGGCATAGTCGTTGCACTCGTTGTCGCCCCCTTTGGACCACGGCCTGCGCACTTGCTTGATCAGACCTGGCGAAAGAAGGCGATGCGCGTCCGGGGCAGCTTGCTGCTTCTGACTGCGCTCCCTTTCTTTGCCCTCGCTCGTTGCAAATTTGTCGCCGTGATGGAGATGCCGGACGAGGCCGCGATTTGGCGCGGTCCACAACACCTACTTGGTCTGCATCAATCAGCACGTGGCGCAGTGCCAGTTTCAACAAAAAGTACCCAGCACTTCTTAGCGAAGTGTGTTTTCGGGCCGCGCTAGGAGTTCTAGAGCCCATAGGGCCCATGAGGCCGACGATTTCCGCGTATGGGCATGCAACTTTTGGGGCCAAGGCGGCCCGTTCCAGAAGGGGTTGAGTAAAACTCCCAGCCACGTTACCCTGACACAAGATCATGACCGCGAAGTTTTGGTACATTATTGCATTACCCTCATATTTTCAGGATGTTGGAGAATCAAGTTGTCAAAGCTCAGGGCATGGAATTGATCTGGGAGTCTGGCGTATCTTCCTCCGGAGTATAGTTCAGGACCGGCAAAAAGATGGGCACACACCTCAGCCAGAACCCGCTTGCACGCAGTTTGGGGCACGATCCTTTGCAGTTCTCTAAGGGTGCGTCTTCTCTAACCCAACCCTTTGACCAAAAGCATCTCCACGCGCGGTTCTTTTTTTTTAACTCATTTCAAGGAAGACGCACAGAACCAGAGTGGCCCAACGGGGTGCCGCGGGGTGGTGAATCTCGGTCACTCTTCTGCAGCGCTTGTGGGAACAAGCCCAAAACACGCCACCCAACTCCCTAGTTTCTATCCAGCGATTGCTCTTATTGGGATATGAACACCACATAACACATAGGCAAACTGTGAGCGCAATGTCACAAGTAAACAACACGCCTGAAGTAACGCTCGCAACCAAAGCCACATAAGCATGAAACCATCGCTTCTGAAGGCTGACTCAAACTGACATGTTGACTCGCAAACACACACAGGGCATGGGCAATCACAACGGGACACAGGTCCTTTGGAGTGCTTTGAACAGCGACACGGCGCAAAAGGGCCGGACCTGGCCTCAAGCGCCCTTCACTTTTCACCGCGCACTTGGCGAACATGTGCCAATCCTTGCCGCACATCGCGTGGCGAAAGGGATCATGACTCAAAGGGGCCTCCAGTCGTACGACCCGCAGGGAAGACAGATGGACACCCATGGCCTGGGCTTCATCAAACTACGCGCGCTCCTCAGCCAGGAAATCTGGATCCCAGCCGCCCACTGCGGTGGCCAAGACCTCGCCAGAACAAATAACGCAGAATTGATGATCATCGATGGCAGACTCGTGCGCCGGAAACAACCAACAATTGTCCGGCTGTGGCCGCCCATGATTTGGAACATGAGGGTTGGAAAACACAAATAATATAGGCGTTGTCAAACTAGTTGATGTCGCATGATTTTCGCTCCTCGTGCTATTAAGGAACACCGCAACTGCCTGCGTTTTTGAACGTCTCTGAAACAAAACAGATCCCTGGAAGGCACAAAGGAAGTACAACCAGCACAATTACAAGAGCTTCCCGTGACAACTCAAATGGAAAATATAGGCATCCGTTTGACATCATCCAACATCGGTGAAAGCATGGCTGTGAGTAGCATGTCAATGGGGATACTATTTGTTGCATGGGCCCAGGTCACCAACGCTGATGGCCCCTTGTTGAGGTCTTTTTAAGGGTCTGGGTTCAATGGCTTAGCTGATTTATCTGTGGATTGTGAAAAAACAGCTGCCCCCTCTGAAAGCAAAGCCCTTTAGAGAGAGAGAGAGAGAGAGAGAGAGAGAGAGAGAGAGAGAGAGAGAGAGAGAGAGGTGTGTGTGTATATATACAAACAGCACTTTTCAACCCCATTCCCCCTCAACCAGGCGGAGGCTGCGCGGCGTAGCGGTTTTGCTGGCGACGCCGGTGATGTTGCTGCAAAAATCCGATTCCTGTTTTACTCTCTTTTCAAAAAAACCATAAGAATTCGGAGCCTGTTTTCCACCCTTCCTCGGCTCGAATCCTTGGTCCCCCCCTCCTCCTTTGCTGGTGATGCTCTTGAGGCGCACCTGTTTTCGAGGCCTTGCGGGTGATGCCGGTCATGTTGCTGCTATATCCAATTCCTTTGTTACCTTGCCAAATTTCATGGGTCAGGTCAGTTCGTTCGGGATTTATGTGTTTTAAGGTCCTAAAAACGAATAATGGTTTTTTACTCAAACTTAAGGGTTTGACAAAACCAAAAAAACAAAAACAGGGATTTTGCAGCAAACCTCAAAGTGTACTATTGATGCCAGTTTCCTCGAAACAAGAATCAATTTGCTTGTTTCCCAGCGGACCCCGCCGTTTCTGCGCGCTAAGCCTTAGGGGTAAGACAGCTTGACGCGCCTGCTGAAAGGGGTTTGGGGTCATCTAAACAGAAATGAGTCTTGGCCGCCAAGAGGAAAGGGCTTGAACTGCTTTTGGGGAATAACTTAACTATGAAACCGCCTCTTCTGTACGAGCAAAATGCGTTGTTCTTGAGCCCAAATTCTGCTCGCATTTTGGCTAGATTGGGCTTGCAATTGCAAGTGTTCACAAAGAAAGCAGTGACCTGCAACAAATCCTGCATGGACACATTGTTTGGGTTTTGGCCACACACTACATAAAACGGAGCAGAACTGTTTTTCTTGGTAGGCGTTTCTCAGAGGCCCCAGGTTCCCCGCGAACCAACTCCGAACAAACTCCGAACGAACTCCGAACTCCGAACGAACTCCGAACGAACTCCGAACAAACTCCGAGCAAACTCCGGACAAACTCCGAACGAACTCCGAACGAACTCCGGGCGAGCTCGGAACAAACTCCGAACAAGCGAACAAGCTCCGAGCGAACTTTGTCATTGGTTGATTTCCGAACAAACCCCCGAGCCAACTCCGAACACACTTTGGCCATAAGTACGTGTTTGAGCAAAAGTATTTTGGTGGTTTAAACTGTTTTTTGGCTTTTTTCGGGATTACCAAAAGTTGCCAAGTGATTACAGGGGCCAGTTTCAACAAGTGGCCTGGGAAGGCGTTCAGGGCTGGATTTGTAGGACTTGAGAGCTGCGGAGGGCTAAAATCGCTACCGGGGTGATCTCGCAGCTTGGTTGGCGCTGAGGCTCGCTGTTGAAGCTGAAACAAAGTTTAATCTGCTTGACCAAGGCTTAATCCGAAAAAAAAACCTTATTCCAAAAAAAAAGCTTGTTGGCGCTGAGGCTCGCTGTTGAAGCTGAAACAAAGTTTAATCTGCTTGACCAAGGCTTAATCCGGAAAAAAAACCTTATTCCAAAAACAAAAAGCTTAAGTTCAACACCGGTGTTGAACTTAAGGTTTTGCCCGATTTTGGTCGTATGAAATAGCTGTTTTTTTGCCTGAACAACCTGGATTAAGCATTTTTCAAGGTTTTTTTTACCTTGGTAACACTGAATTTGTAGACAAAACGCGTGAACAAGCTGTAATTCCAGTGTTTTTGTACGACCAAAACCCGAAAAGTTCAACACCAAAAAAAAACTTAAGGCCAAAGTTCGTTCGGAGTTCGTTCGGAGTTCGTTCGGGGCAAGAATTATGCCCCCCGCCCCCCCCAAAAAAAAACTAAGCACAAATCATAGCCTGAAAGCAAAAACAAGCAAACAAAAACAAAACAAAGCTGAAAAACAAAAACTTAAGGCAAAAACAAAATAAAACAGCTCCCCAGACCAAATCCCGAAAAGTTCAACACCAAAAAACAAATAAGCTCCAAAAACAAACTTAAGGCCAAAGTTCGTTCGGAGTTCGTTCGGAGTTCGTTCGGGGCAAGAATTAAGCCCCGAAAAAAATATCAAGCACAAATCACAGCCTGGAAAAAAACACGAGCAAAAAGACAAAACAAAGCCGAAAAACTAAAACTTAAGGCCAAAACACAAAAATCAGCCCCCCAAAGAAAAATATGGCCAAAAATTGTTTGGCGCTTGTCCGGGAAGTAAATCCAGCCCGGAAAATGCATAACAGGAAAATCAAGTGACCAAAAGAACTAATTTCAACACGTGGCCTGAGAACATGTTTGTTTGCCTCCAAAAACGCCTTCCCAGGCCACTTGTTGAAACTGGCCCCTGTAATCACTTTACCTCTTTTGGTAAGCTCGAAAAAAAGCAGTTTGACCAAAGTGTGTTCGGAGTTGGCTCGGGGGTTTGTTCGGAAATCAACAAATGCCAAAGTTCGCTCGGAGCTTGTTCGCTTGTTCGGAGTTTGTTCCGAGTTCGCCCGGAGTTCGTTCGGAGATTGTCCGGAGTTTGCTCGGAGTTTGTTCGGAGTTCGTTCGGAGTTTGTTCGGAGCTTGTTCGGAGTTGGCTCACGGCCACTGAGAAATGCCTACTAAGAAAAAAACGTTCTGCTCTGTATTCTAGAGTGTGTGACGGTGTGTGGCCAAAACCCCCAAAAATGTGCCCATGCAGAATTTGTTGCAGGTCACTGCTTTCTTTGTGAAAACTCGCAATTGCAAGCCCAATCTAGCCAAAATGCGAACAGAATTTGGGCTCCAGAACAACGCATTTTGCTCGTACAGAAGAGGCGGTTTCATAGTTAATATTCCCAAAAAACCAGTTCAAGCCCTTTCCTCTTGGCGGCCAAGACTCATTCCTGCTTAGATGACCCCAAACCCCTTTCAGCAGGCGCATCAAGCTGCCTCACCCTTAAGTTTTTTTTGGTGTGGAACCGAATTTCCCACGCAAATTGGCATGTTACCTTTTCCTATTCTATTTCATCTAGATCCAAAAGTGGCGTTCGACACCCGTCGCGCTACAATTTGGACACTTTTCAGCTCGAAACCGGCCTGTGTTTGGCGGGAGCCGCTCGAATCTACTCTGACTGGTGATGTTGCTCTTTTCTATTTGGGATGCAAAAGTGACGTTAGCCACCTGTCGGGCCACAATTTCGCACTTTTCGGCTCGAGCCTGCTATATCCGATTCGCATTTTTACTGTTGTAAACTTTTTTGCGAGCCAAAAGTGACGTTAGACACCCGTCGGGCCACAATTTTCACCTCGAAACCTGTATGCTTGGGCGATATCTGCACGCAGGGCCAGTCCCTTTCAGGCCAGTTTGAAAATGGACTTCCAGATCTTCATCGTCAACCACTCCTGCGCCAGCTTTATGTGTGCAATGGTGGTTTGACTGGTTTCTTGGCTTTTCCGACGGTTGAAGTTTGGTTTGTCGGGCCTTCTTCTTCCGCAGCGCTTTTGCAAATGCCCCCATTTCACGACTCTCGATTTTCTTAGAACCCTTGTTGAGATTTGCTCTTTTACTTGCAATGGAAAGTGTTGTGAGCCGGCCACCCAGCTGTTTCCCGGGAAACGGTGGATTACCTCTGCCTCTGGCTCCGGCTGTTTCCCGGAAAACGGTGGATTACCTCTAGGCTGTTTCCCGGGAAACGATGGATTACCTCTGGCTCCGGCTGTTTCCCGGGAAACGGTGGATTACCTCTAGGCTGTTTCCCGGGAAACGATGGATTAAATCTGGCTCCGGCTGTTTCCCGGGAAACGGTGTTACCTCTAGGCTGTTTCCCGACAAACGATGGATTACCTCTGGCTCCGGCTGTCTCCTGGGAAATGGTGGGTTCCCTTGGCAGCTGTTTGCTTGGAGCTGTGGTGGGTTACCTTGGCGGCTGTTACGGGAAACGGTGGATTTAATTACTTTTGCGGCTGTTTCGGCTGTTTCCCGGGAGGCGGTGGATTGCCTACAGCCAGGCTAAGTCTACGTGAGTTCAACCCGCTTTGCAATGACTGGGCCCCTGGCTCCTGGCTGCTGCTGGCCTCATCAGTCAGGCATCATGATGCCGACATAGTCCGTCAGGCGGAGGCCTTCTTCTTTGCCAAAGTCCGTCTCACAAATCGGGTCCGGCGTGCTCGCTTGGGCCCCTTCTTGGACTTAGTGCTGGTCCGCCAGCCAACAGACTTCGTCAGAATTTCCCATTCTTGAACCTGGGCGGCCGCAACAACAACAACAACAACAACAACAACAACAACAACAACAACAACAGCAGCAGCAGCAGCAGCAGCAGCAACAACAAAAACAACACCATCACCAACAGCAGCAACAACAGCAGCAGCAGCAATGGCCCGCCTTCGCGTCGTTGAAGCAGCGATCCCAGGTGTGGGCCATCGCGTCAACCGTCGGCACGTCTCCGCCAGTGAAATCGTCCGGCGCTTCCGGGATCACCGCCTGCGGCATGAAGCCCTGGCCGGCAAATCCGGCAAGTCCGGCAAGTCCGGCAACAGGCACATGGGCACCTCCAGCGGCAGGCACAGGGGCATCTCCGGCAGGCTGAGCGACCTTTGGCATTGCCTTTTGGAGGCCGGCGCGGGCCTTGCGGGAGGCTGGCCGGCTCCGGAGGCTGGCTTGTGGCGACTTCATTGGCAATCCGGCTTGTTTCGCCAGTGTCTTAGGCATCGCCTTCGCCCCTGAGGGACAAACATCAATGTTTCAAACAAAAAGTAACAATTTAACAACTATTATTCAACAGCGTGTTGGCAAAGCTTGTCACACAACAGGCGCAACACTAAAGCGAGCCCCCCTAGCCTGCGGCACCTTCGCCTGCGGCTGCTCCGGCGCTGCCTTCTGCTCCGGCGCCTGCGGCTCCGCCACTGCCTCCTGCTCCTGCTCCGCCTCCGCCGCTGCTGCCTCCCGCTCCGCCTCCGCCACGTGCGGCTCCGCCGCTGCCTCCTGCTCCGCCTCCGGCACCTGCGGCTCCGCCGCTGCCTCCTGCTCCGCCTCCGGCACCTGCGTCTCCTCGGGCGCCGCTGCTCAAGTCGCAATAACTAGTTGTTTTTTTTTAAATTTCTTGGCACTCAAACATGACAAGAGTATTATTAGAAGTTCAACGCCCCTCCTCTCGCCCAATGAACGCAGCCATGGCCAGCTATCAATGATCGCGGAATCCGGAAAGGAAATGAGTGCTGACCACTGAGCCGTGACAGGCTGCAAAGTTCCGCCCGATGTAAGGCACTCATGCACTGCAGAAGCACAACAAACAAACTTTTGTTGCCACACACGCAATGCCCCAAGCAACGTGTCCGGCAAAGCTACCTCGCTGACTCTGCTGCTGGCACGGCAGGCAGTTCTCTCTCTCTCTCCTTCTCTCTCGCTCTGGCCTCCAACAAGCGTAGATGCTTCCAGCAAGGCGCCGCCTGACGCGCAAGTGACTTAAGTGAAAGCCGCGCTTCAAAAACAAGAGCAGGAACCTCAGGAACCGTGTGCAAAGGCAACGTCTTCGACCCACGGACGCATTATGATACAACTTGCTTTTCCATGATTGCATTTGAACTAGTTTTTTCAATAGAACCGGCACCTCCTGATTCAGGTTGGAAGTTTATTAAAATGACGTTTGGGCATGAAAAGTTGAGATCCGGGACACCCCGCCGGGACGCCGGGACGGCGCCGGGACGGCGGCGGGACGCCGGGACGGCGACGGGACGCCGGGACGCCGGGAGCACGCACAGCAGCGGTCACTGCAGAGCTATTGCGTAGCAGCCACGGTTTTTGAAATTCTGAAAAGGTGGCGTCGCACAGCGCAAACATAATCTGGCGCGGATGACTGTGGAGGCATGGCCCTGCAGCTTTGGGAAGTAAAGCTCAAATAGTTAGCCAGCCACGTGTTTCGTCGTGTGAGCGTACGGAATTTATACACGTAAGTATGGATGGGTTTGTGTGTAACTTATGTCAAGACAAACAAATCTGGCAAGCGAACTGGCTGCTTGTTTCTGGCAAAGGTGCCACGACCATGCGCAAACGCTTGGCTTTTCCTGCCACCAAGCTAAGATAGGCATGTTAGTCGTTTGGAGCCTGGCGATGCCACCCTCAGTCTAAAAATAAATGTTCCGGCACACGAAGACAATTTTTCAGCACTGACACGCTCCCAGCCCTGACAATGAGTGTTTAAGCTACCCTCAAACGGCATAATCACAAACCGCTTCAATCACGAAGCAGACTAACTTCAATTCGCTGCGGCCAACGGGTATGGCGGACGGGCCCTGCCTGCCAGCGGCGTGCGTTCGTCCTGGCACGGCGGAAACTTAAATGCCGGATCCAACACACGCTGCGATGGACAGTCTGCTCGTCTGGCTTGCTGACCAATCTGAGCAACTGTGAAGAGGAACGCCCTTTTTGTCCCCGGCTGCGCTTCCAACACAGTCGCCAGGTCAGCGAAACAGCGCCGACTTAGTACCCAAGGAGCAAAACCAAACGAACGTGCCGCAGGCCAAATTCGAAGATTGAGCAAACTGCCGCACACCTATCACAGCCAAGAAGCCAAGCTATCCGGCATGTTGGAGTCGCACTCCACGTCGAGGCGCTCGGCGTGTTCGCGAGGCAACTGCCCGCAGACCTGAGACGCAGGCGAGACAAGTGGCTGGACTCGAACTTCGGCCGCAGCAACAACTTGCAATCCCCAGCGAAAAACCATCCCCCAGTCGCATTTAAGGGGCCCTCTGCTTGGACCAACGCAGAAGGCGCCTGCGTGCAGCCAAAGGCACGCATGAAAGAACACGGGCGTCCAGCGCACGGGGCTGGCTTGACGCCTTTGTCCGACATGCAAGCAAATCCGAAATTGAAAGGCAGGAGGCGCATGGATTCCGGCAAGTCACGGGCAACCCAGGGACGATTAGCATTTCCGCCTATTTCCTGGTCAGGACGTTGGTGGCCTAAATATTGACTCCCCAGCCAAATGGGCATTGGCGTGGAGTCCTGCCCCCAAGACTTCACACAAAGCCAAGGCGCTGCTTTGGTGTATAGGTACGCGATGTTCCGCCAGTGGTTGGCCCTCACCTGCCCGACGGCCCGTGCGAGAGTGGAAGCAAGGCGTGGTGTAATAACAGCCAAGGTGCGAAGTTCACGACGTCCGGCAGTGCGGGTCATCCACGTACTCTGGCAGGACACTCGCGCTGGCGTGGCCGACGCTCTGGCAGGCAAGCCTGGCGGGGGGCCTGGCGGGGTCCTGGGGCCGGCAGTGACGGCGTGGCCTCCAACAAGTCCTGGGCAGGGGGCTCCGGCTGGGGGGCCCTGGGGCCTTCGGAGTCAGAGCTGACTGCGTCAAGAGCTTCTTTGTGCGCTCAGCACACAGCTGAAAGCACAACATGGAGCCCGTGTGCAAACTTATGTCAAACAGTTTACCTGAGGCGACTGTACGGATCTCTAGTTGTCAAACCTTCTGAGCTGAGAGAACGAGAACCATGTTGCTGACACACACCCGCCTTGCGCTTCTGCGTCTTGCTGGGGCGCTCCGCCTCCGGCTCTGCTGCTGCGGCGGGCTCCGGCTCGGCCGGCAGTGCCTTCGGCTCCGGCTGCGGTGCCTCAGCAACCCAACTCCCAGGGAGTTGGCACAACATGGAGCCCGTGTGCAAACTTATGTCAAACAGTTTACCTGAGGCGACTGTACGGATCTCTAGTTGTCAAACCTTCTGAGCTGAGAGAACGAGAACCATGTTGCTGACACACACCCGCCTTGCGCTTCTGCGTCTTGCTGGGGCGCTCCGCCTCCGGCTCTGCTGCTGCGGCGGGCTCCGGCTCGGCCGGCAGTGCCTTCGGCTCCGGCTGCGGTGCCTCAGCAACCCAACTCCCAATTTTTGCATAGGTGATTTTTTAAATTCGCTCAGACTCACTGGCCCAGACCTGCCGAGTTGCCATCTTGTGGCTGCTGCAGGTGCGGGCGTGGTACTCACGCTTGCGCTGCTGATTGTTCTTCACCGGCAAATCCGCCATGATTCGAGGGCACCGGCAAAAAAGGCAAAGGCAGCTGAGCCAAAGGACAGCTACACGCCCGCTGTTTTACAAGTGACAAGTCGCAAGCTTCGTGCTGCCCTGCATGACCAATGATCCGCTCATGGTGACCTACTGAGCTCAGACTCTCTGACTGCTGCACTGCTCCGGCAACCCAGCACTGTCAGTCCTTCGCCCCACTGCCACTCCAGCAGCGGCGGCAGGTCCCGCAGCCTTGGAACATGAGACACCAGCCAAGCTTGCAGCGCAACTAAGCGGCAAACGCTCACCCCCTAGCTATTCAAAAGATAAGGGCCGAGGGCTTTAACCACAATAATACCTCCGACACAGAAGGGGGCTTGGAACGAAGAAGCTCCGATAAATGTCCGTCATTCGTGGCTCCCCTGAGACAAAACAGTGAGGGCACACTGGACAGCAATCCGGCAAGCAAGGCTCCCCACCTGGCTGGCGCCTCGTCCGTCCAACCTGAGCACACAAGCACAAGCGAGGCGAGGCAAGGCGAGACGAGAAACTGAGTAAGAGTGACTGAGTGGGTCAGTGAATGAGTGGGCGAGCGGGTCAGTGAATGAGTGGGCGAGTGGGTGGGTGAGTGAGTGAGCGAGCGAGTGAGTGAGTGAGTGAGTGAGTGAGGGAGTGAGGGAGTGAGTGAAGTGAGTGAGTGAGTGAGTGAGTGAGTGAGTGAGTGAGTGAGTGAGTGAGTGAGTGAGTGAGTGAGTGAGTGAGTGAGTGAGTGAGTGAGAGAGAGAGAAAGAGAGTGAGAGAGAGAGAGAGTGAGAGTGAGAGTGAGAGTGAGAGTGAGCGAGCGAGCGAGCGAGCGAGCGAGCGAGCGAGTGAGTGAGTGAGTGACTGAGTGAGTGAGTGAGTGAGTGAGGGAGTGAGTGAGTGAGTGACTGAGTCAGTGGAGTGGAGTGGAGTGGAGTGGAGTGGAGTGGAGTGGAGTGGAGAGTGAGCATGTGAGTGAGCATGTGAGTGAGCATGTGGGTGAGCATGTGAGTGAGCATGTGAGTGAGCATGTGAGTGAGCATGTGAGTGAGCATGTGTGAGTGAGTGAGTGAGTGAGTGAGTGAGTGAGTGAGTGAGTGAGTGAGTGAGTGAGTGAGTGAGTGAGTAGTGAGCATGTGAGTGAGCATGTGAGTGAGCATGTGAGTGAGCATGTGAGTGAGCATGTGAGTGAGCATGTGAGTGAGCATGTGAGTGAGTGAGTGAGTGAGTGAGTGAGTGAGTGAGTGAGTGAGTGAGTGAGTGAGTGAGTGAGTGAGTGAGTGAGTGAGTGAGTGAGTGAGTGAGTGAGTGAGTGAGTGTGAGGTGAGTGAGTGAGTGAGGTGAGTGAGTGAGTGAGGTGAGTGAGTGAGTGAGTGAGTGAGTGAGTGAGTGAGTGTGAGTGAGTGAGTGAGTGAGTGAGGAGTGAGTGAGTGAGTGAGTGAGTGAGTGAGTGAGTGAGTGAGTGAGTGAGTGAGTGAGTGAGTGAGTGAGTGGAGTGAGTGGAGTGGAGTGAGTGGAGTGAGTGGAGTGAGTGGAGTGAGTGGAGTGAGTGGAGTGAGTGAGTGAGTGTGAGTGGAGTGAGTGGAGTGAGTGGAGTGAGTGGAGTGAGTGGAGTGAGTGGAGTGAGTGGAGTGAGTGGAGTGAGTGGAGTGAGTGGAGTGAGTGGAGTGAGTGAGTTGGGTGAGTGGAGTGGGTTGAGTGAGTGGAGTGAGTTGAGTGAGTGGAGCGGAGTGGAGTGGAGTGGAGTGGAGTGAGTGGAGTGGAGTGGAGTGGAGTGGAGTGGAGTGGAGTGGAGTGGAGTGGAGTGGAGTGGAGTGGAGTGGAGTGGAGTGGAGTGGAGTGCAGTGGAGTGCAGTGGAGTGGGAGTGGAGTGGAGTGGAGTGGAGTGCAGTGGAGTGCAGTGGAGTGGGAGTGGAGTGGAGTGGAGTGGAGTGGAGTGGAGTGGAGTGGAGTGGAGTGGAGTGGAGTGGAGTGGAGTGGAGTGGAGTGAGTGAGGGGAGTGAGTGGAGTGAGTGAGTGAGTGAGTGAGTGAGTGAGTGAGTGAGTGAGTGAGTGAGTGAGTGAGTGAGTGAGTGAGTGAGTGAGTGAGTGAGTGAGTGAGTGAGTGTGAGTGAGTGAGTGAGTGAGTGAGTGAGTGAGTGAGTGAGTGAGTGAGTGAGTGAGTGAGTGAGTGAGTGAGTGAGTGAGTGAGTGTGTGAGTGTGAGTGAGTGAGTGAGTGAGTGTGAGTGTGAGTGAGTGAGTGAGTGAGTGAGTGAGTGAGTGAGTGAGTGAGTGAGTGAGAGTGAGTGAGTGAGTGAGTGAAGTGAGTGAGTGAGTGAGTGAGTGAGTGAGTGAGTGAGTGAGTGAGTGAGTGAGTGAGTGAGTGAGTGAGTGAGTGAGTGAGTGAGTGAGTCTGAGTGAGTGAGTGAGTCTGAGTGAGTGAGTGAGTCTGAGTGAGTGAGTTGAGTTGAGTTGAGTTGAGTTGAGTTGAGTTGAGTTGAGTTGAGTTGAGTTGAGTTGAGTTGAGTTGAGTTGAGTTGAGTTGAGTTGAATGGAGTGGAGTGGCCTGGAGTGGAGTGGAGTGGAGTGAAGTGAGGTGAGGTGAACAGAGCGAGTGAGTGAGTGAGTGAGTGAGTGGGTGAGTGGGTGAGTGGGTGAGTGAGTGAGTGAAGGAGTGAGTGAGTGAGTGAGTGAGTGAGTGAGTGAGTGAGTGAGTGAGTGAGTGAGTGAGTGAGTGAGTGAGTGAGTGAGTGAGTGAGTGAGTGAGTGAGTGAGTGAGTGAGTGAGTGAGTGAGTGAGTGAGTGAGTGAGTGAGTGAGTGAGTGAGTGAGTGAGTGAGTGAGTGAGTGAGTGAGTGAGTGAGTGAGTGAGTGAGTGAGTGAGTGAGTGAGTGTGAGTGAGTGAGTGAGTGAGTGAGTGAGTGAGTGAGTGAGTGAGTGAGTGAGTGAGTGAGTGAGTGAGTGAGTGAGTGAGTGAGTGAGTGAGTGAGTGAGTGAGTGAGTGAGTGAGTGAGTGAGTGAGTGAGTGAGTGATTGAGAATGTGGGTCTGTGTGAGTATGTGAGTGAGCATGTGAGTGAGTGAGTAAGTGAGTGGGTGAGTGGAGTGAGTGAGTTGAGTGAGTGAGTGGAGTGAAAGAGTGAGTAAGCACGAAAAGGGGTGGAAAGGTAGAGAAAAGCGGGGCCGAAGCCACCGGTAAAAGAGACCGGGGCCGAAGCCACCAGTAAAGAGACCAGGGCCGAAGCCACTGGTAAAGTGACCGGGGCCGAAGCCACCGGTAACCGGGACTGGTAAAAGTGACCGGGGCCGAAGCCGCCGGTAAAAGTGACCGGGGCTGAAGCCACCGGTAACCGGGGTCGAAGCCACCGGTAAAAGAGACCGGGGTCGAAGCCACCAGTAAAGAGACCAGGGCCGAAGCCACTGGTAAAGTGACCGGGGCCAAAGCCACGGGAAAAGTGACCGGGGCCAAAGCCACTGGTAAAGTGACCGGGGCCGAAGCCACCGGTAACCGGGGCCGAAGCCACCGGTAAAAAACACTGTGGCCCCGGCGCAGCTCAGCGGCGATGATGTTCAGCATTGGCATGATGTCCGACATGACAGGAGGGGGTCTGGGTGTGGGCGGTGAGGGGATTGATGGACAAAAACGGAGGGGGGTGCCGACTAATTACTAGAAGCCAACATGAGCAATCCGGCGCGGGCAAGATGTGACTGTGCATAAGTGATGATGATGTAACCGTATATCAATTCAAATCTAAAAGCTAATTAGACCACCCTCCACGCAACACATCCGGCAGCAAACCCAGCAAAAACGAAAAATACAAAAATCTCTGTGGCCATCCCAGTCTCCGTCAGAATTACAAGCTGCCAGGCCTCTTGAGCCAAATACATGGCAGGCGGATTGCATCATGAGTGGAATACTGCGAATCAAGCGCAGAACAAACGACGAACAAAACAGACACAAGTTGCCACTCACGGCAGCACTAGTTCATATGAGAATACTGCCATAGAGCGGTTCTATCACTCAGCTGGCTGAGCATAAAATATACGGAATAGCGCAGGATCTACACCGTAGCCAATTGAAAACAATTCGGCTTTCCGGAAGAACTCAAGCACTGAGAAGGAGGCACGCCCCTTTTGCACGGGCTCTAAGTGTTGACAGAGCTGTTCAAAAACCTGAAATATGTACCCGGGTTGGTGTTTGAACACCACTGTGAGAAACTCCGGAGATTCGGAGCGACAAGGCATAGAAATGCTAAATGGAAATGGTTATTCATCATCATGTCATTAGGATGACATCGCTGCACCATTTGAGGATTGGTTTACTCCCAACTGGGGTATCCACGTTCCTTCACTTGCTTGCGTTTCATCCCTGCCTCAGATACGTTGCTGCTCTCGTGGAGAACATCGAGGTTTACGAGGAGAGGATGGCGCCAATCTGAATCTCTTTCACCAAGCATGCTCATTGGTGAGGAACTTGTACCATTCGCCAGAGCTCACCTTGGAGTCAGGGAGATGTTTCCCAGTGGCTGATCTTCGTCTGGTACATGCGTCGGTGCATTTTCACGCGGCTGGTCTTGGCCCAGGGGAAAACCTTGGTTACCAAACCGTCGAGAACGCCATAGAACGCGTCTCGCTCCAGGCAGGTTTTCGAACCTTGTTGAGCGACTTGCAATATGGATCTCCTTCAAGCTGCAACTTCGGTAGTGACTCGAAGATGTTTCGTTGGTTCACTCTGGGCTTTGTTGAAGCCTCGAACGATTCATTCCATGGCCACATTGACGGCGGAATCTGCGGATGCTGCGCTGGTTCCTGCTTAGCTGGACGTGCGCTGAGTTCACGTCGCCGGTGATGACATCGACCATGTGCCTCAGTCCGCGATTTACGAATTGTATGCCTTGGTGGCGTTGCACTCGTAATGGTATACTCCTACCGTTAGGAACGGCAATCCCGCACGGCGCACAAGGGTCCTGTTGCATTCACCCTTCGTCTGGATCATGAGGATTGAACTGACACCGTTCTGCGTAAGTCCATCATTGAAGTGCAAGACGCTTCCATCCCAAGATTCTCCCATCCTGTGGAAGCACAATCCTTGGTGACACAGCTCTTCTTAGTAACCTTCCACGCTGGCTCATTCCGGATACGCTTCCAGGACCAATTTTCATAAGGCCGGTCCGGATCAGATTTTTCCTGGGTGTCCTTGATGAAGGTGGCTTCTGGTCTATAAATGGTTCTTAGGGGTCGCATCTGCTTCTGGAACTTCCTGGTTTTTGAACTCTCTCCCTTGGCTCTCCTTCTTGGCATAATTATGAAACGTCCTTTCCGAAGGTTGCTGACTTGGTGAGCGTAAGATGCCAGCCAGGTCTATAGCGCGCCACCAATTCTTCTCCTAGCTTCTGCTTCTCTACGTTGACAACCGCGATCATCTTCTTGATGGGCACCGTGGCGGTTGTTGTCAGAACCTTGCTGTTGGGTGGACCGAACTTTTCCTGATCGTCGTCGGATCAGTACAAAAGAAGCGCGAGGCATTGGAAAATCTCTCGGAAATCATGGTAGCAGAAATCTCGCGTATTTCCACGCAGAATGTAGTCAGTCAGATCAACGAAGTGATTATGAATCCTTCCGTGTAGTACCATGAGCAAATATGTTTGATCCGAAATCTGTGTCATGGAGGGAGGCGTTGGATGCAACAATACTGAATCCAAGGTCCGCGAGGCTCGGTGTGGTTCTAGGTGGCTGCAAAGGCTTTGGCATTGCCTTGGTCTTCGGTTTGGCTTCCAGGCTTCCTTGCGCGTGAACCCTCGTTCTTCGGACTTATCCTTAGGAGGTGTTGGCGCCCTGCTGGATGAGCTTGGTTTCGGGGTTTTTCGGCCCGACGCCTCGGGCGCCGCGTCACGAGAATCTGGTTCAGGATACGTCTGCCCAGCAATGGGTGCGAAGTAAATATGTTGGACTTCGCGATATTGGATTGCTTCTTTTGCGAAGGAGGAGGTCCTTTGGGATCGCCTTTGATGGCCATAGCCGTCCGGTGCGTGGAGACGTCGATGGTGGATGCTATGAGCAAAAGACCCCTGAAACCGCAAGATGATGGGATTCTGGTTAATCGAAGAGTAGTCTCCCAACGAATGCTTCCATCCTCCTCTCTACGGAGAGGTGGATGCTTGGAATGCTTATGTAGAGTGTGACGTAGGACCGCAGTGTTTGTTCGTGTGAGTGAGCATCTTCGTGTCATTGGCCTGGAGCAATCTGGCCCATGCCTGCGCTTTGCGATGTGTCATAGACATGTCAATTTGACCTTGATAATTGGATAGGGTGGGAACGCACCTGCGTGCGCCATGTGGTTGGTGAATTCCGCAATTATCTCATCGTGTTGTTGATGGGCTGTTGGTACTCGACGAGTTTATTGAGGTTGTCGTGTCGGTCTGCAAAATGAGTCCAAACCGTGAAAAAATGAATACCGTGAATTCCCTGGTTCTCACGTTGATAGTCACGCTGGTTCTGCAGCGCGTAGTGAAAGTTCCGTCGTACATCATTTATGGACTTAAACTTATTGAAGAACCAGTTTTCCTTGTTGAGGTTCATGCCCGCGCCTCGTGTGGACTTCCAACCCAAGCTCCTCTAAGTCCTCCAGTAGAGAGGTTAGAATAAGGGTGCCCGGGTACCAACTTTTTTCTGTAGTCTATTTTAGTACGGGAACCCTCCCCCAAAAAAGGGTTAAAAGGCACTACTGGGGGACCTAGTCTAAGCACCACTCTAAAGGGTTGCAACAGGCTTGCGGGAATATGTGAATGTGGGGTCTACCTGATCCACCCTCTCTTGAAGATGGCTGTCAGGGTCCCCGAAGTCTGACTGAAAGTAGTCGCCTGGAGCCAACAAGCAGGTCAACCTCACGGCGCATCATCATCCATGGCCTCGACAAGAACAAAATTGTTTGGCCACAGCATCGGCGGCGCAAGCCACAGGTGGGCAAATTCAACCTTTCCCCGCATCACGGCCCACTCTGCAACACGCAACGCAGCTACACCTGCAACTTCTACTTGGCAGACGATGAGGACTTCTTCCATGGTGCTTCGTTCTTGCGCAAGGCGCTCACCCGCACCCTGGTCTTGCGTGTGATGCGCCAGCGCCGCTTCTCGTTGCTCAAGCTAAGAATGTTGCCAAAGCTTGGAGTCCTGGCTTGGCTTTGGCTTTGATTTCGCTCATGAATGCCTCAGTTGCCAGCACCTTGTAAGGCAAGGCGCTGGTCTTCATGGCATGGTTCCAATGATAGTCAATCATCTTCTTGAGCATGTCCTCCTCAAGCAACGGCAGGACTTTCACAACGCGCGCCTCCAAGTGAAAGTTGCTTGACTGCGTTGGTGCTGCCCTTGTTGAACTCAGAGCGCTGCACACCTTCCTCCCTGGCCTGGGCCTGCGAGATGCGCAGACTTGGATGCAATCGGGCAGCTGCGGTCCTGCTTCGTCTCACAGAGCTTGTAGAGGCAGCGGAAGCTGAACAATGCCTGCAGCTGCGGAGCGATGACCTTGAGCTCTGCGTCGGGCTCTGCGTCGGACAGCTGCTGAACCACACCAAGCAGGAGCATGTTGATGGCAAGGCTCTTGGCAAACCCGGCGCCGTGTCCCAGCCCGAATGTCTTGCACTTTTTCGGAAAGAAAGCGTGTGTGGGGTTCTGTACGGCCGCTCCAGGAAGGGTGAGACGGGTTGAGACGGTTGAAGCTGTTTAGCCCATCGGATCCGACATGTGGGCGTGGTGCTGGCAGAGCCTCCCAGGCCAAAGGCCCTTGAGTGCCAGTCCTTTGTGGATGCGCTGCAAGCGTGACATTTGGAGGGACACACGCGCGCCTCTTAACAGTCTGATTGCCGTTCAAGCACCAGTTGATATTCTTGGCGCAAGGAGTTCTAGCGCCAGTGTATATTGTTGGTGCAAGGAAGCTTTCGGCCTGTGCTGATTGTTGACTGCCATCCCCGCATCTAGCGTAGGAAGGGCTTCTTGCTCTTGCCATGTGGAAGGCGGCCACGCCCACAAGTTTACGCCAGCCGCCATCCATTCAAGTGTTTGTGACTCTTTGCCTGCAGCTGTTTGATGTTTTTGCTTTCACGCAAGTGTTTGCGCTTGTCTTGCGTATCGCATCAGAGAAAGTGTGGCAAAGCCAAGCTGCGATAGCCTTCATTCAACGGTCCAGAACAGGGATCACGCTCTGCTAGGTCATGCGTTTGGAGAACACAACTTGCTAGGTATGGAGCAACATTTGGCCCTAAGTGCGCTGCGACGGTGAATGTAACAAGCACACACACACAGACACAGACACACAGAGACACACAGAGACACACAGAGACACACAGAGACACACAGAGACACACACAGACACACACACACAGACGCACACACACACAGACACACACACAGACAAACGCAGACACACACACAGACACACACAAACACAGACACACACACAGACACACAGACACACAGACACACAGACACACAGATACACAGACACACAGACACACAGACACACAGACACACACACACACAGACACACAGGCACACAGACACACAGGCACACAGACACACAGACACACAGACACACAGACACACACAAACACGCAAACACGCAAACACACAAACACACAAACACATAAATACACATATAGATACACATACAGACACACACACACAGACACACACACAAACACAAACACACAAACACACAAACACACAAACACACAAACACACAAGCACAAAAACACACAAACACACACGCACACCCACACCCACACACCAATTAGTCAGAAAACATAGTTGTAATGAGTTAGGTCTAAAGCCAGTTAGCTAGTTGATTTGCTTGCCAGTTAGTTATCTATGTAGCTGCCTAGTCAATGAGAAAATACTGAAGGTAGTCCCATAAAATTCCACGACTTTAGTAGTGAAATATTTGGGGAACATTAGGCGGGCAGTGAGGAAACACTAGGGGTATACCAAGAGAATACTAAAGGAATACTAGGGCAATACTTGGGGAACACAAGGGCAAGACTACGTACATACTCAGGGAATACTAGGGCAATATGAAAGGTGAATACTAGGAGAATACGTGCGAATACTGAAGGATACTAGGAGGACACCCGGGGACTGCTAAATTAATTGAAGACTAGGTCAATACTAAAGGAATACTAGGGCAATCACAAGGCAATTCTAAGGAAATACTCAGGGAATACTGGGCAATGAAGGAGAATACTAGGGGAATTCTGAAGGAATACGAGGGGTTTACCCAGATAATAATCGCCGACCCCTTTCTTCAAAGGGGAGGCGCGTGGGAAGGGTTTGTCTGTCCTTGTCTTAGTGATGGTTATCATCAACACTGATGTTGGGTGATGGTTCACAGCATCCGAATCATCATCATTACCGTGGCGCTTCTTTTTTCATACATGTTTCAAGTGTGCCGTTAGACCTGACTCGAGATGCAGAGGATGCGTCGTGATAATTGTCATGAGATTTGCTGCTGGTGCTGGGGACGCATAGTGATGACGTTGAATGCTGGTGATACTGAAGATGCGAAGTGATTATTATCATCAGGATGATGAACATGACGATGCGAATCATGGTCGACGAGGATCATGATGAACATGATGATGAAAGTGATGATGGTGGTGTTCTTCTTCATGTTCATGTTCATCATCATCATCATTTTCATCATCTTCATCATCATCATTTTCATCATCATCGTCATCATCATTTTCATCAACATTCATCGTGATCATCACGTCGTCATGTTCATCATCATCATATGCATCATCATGTTCCTCATCATGTTCATCATCGCTCTTCTGTTTCACATACGTTCCAAGTGTGCCGTTGGACCCGACTGGAAATGCAGAGGATGCGTTGTGTTGATTGTCATGATAACTGCTGGTGAAGCTGAGGATGCGTAGAAAAGAAGAGCGCCTTGGTTTGGATAATGAACGTGATGAGGAACATGATGATGATGAACTTGAAAACGATGATGATCCTCTTTCATCATCATGATTTTCTCTCTCGTGTTATCATGATCATCATCATCCTGATGACAACCATCACTACGCATCCTCAGCATCGCCAGCAGTTATCGTGACAATCATGACAACGCATCCTCTGCAAACGTATATGAAAAAGAAGAGCGACGATGAACATGATTAAGAATATGATGATGCAGATGATGATGATGAACATGATGATGAAAATGATGAGCATGATGATGAATTGACATCGTGGTGTATGTGCATCTTCATCATCATTATTTTCATCATCATTATGTTCATCATTATCATCATCATCTTCATCATCATGTTCATCACCGTTGTGTTCATGATCATCATCATCATCATCATTTGCTTCATCGTGTCTATCATCATCATCATTTGCATCACCATGTTCCTCATCATGTTCATCATCGCTCTTTTCACATACGTTTCAATTGTGCCGTTAGACCCGACTGGAAATGCAGATCATGTTCATCGTCATCATCATCATCATTTTCATCGTTCATTATCATCATCATCATCATCTTCATCATTATCATGTTCATGATCTGTTCATCATCATCAACATCATCATTTGCATCATCATGTTCCTCATGTTCATCATCAAAACCGTGGCGCTCCTCTTTTTTTCATATACGTTGCAAGTGTGCCGCGAGACACGACTGGAAATGCAGAGGATGCGTTGTCATGAAAACTACGTTGTCATAGTGATGACGTTAACTGCTGGTGACGCTGAGGATGCGTAGTGATGATTATCATCAGGATGATGAAAATGATGATGATGATGATGCTGATGATGAACATGAAAATGATGATAATGATGATGATGAACATGGCGATGGACATGATCATGAAAATGAAAATGATGATCATGACGATTATGATCACACTGTTGTACAAACACAATGGCTCTATGATCATCATCATCATCATCATTTGCCTCATCATCATCATCATCATCATCAATTGCCTCATCATGTTCATCATCATCATCATCATCATTTGCATCATGTTCGTCATCATGTTCATCATCGCTCTTCTTTCATAGACGTTTCAATCTGCCGACCCCGCTGGAAATGCAGAGGGCGCGTTGTGTTTCGGATGACGATGATTATGATGATGAACATGATGAGGAACATGATGATGAAAATGATGAGGATGAACATGAGGATGAAAATGATGATGATGATGATGATGAAAATGATGACTCTGACCCGTGCCATGTAGAAAAAACTGTCATGCCAAGCTCGACATTGAATTCATAGTTAACCCCCCTCCCCCACAAATCACCTACTTATCCACAACACTTCACCAACAACTCAAGAAACACCTGGCCTCCCCCCCCCCGCAAAAAGCCTTAAAAAAGGGGGGGGGGTAAAGCCAGCACCGCCAACACCAACCACAATGCAAAATGCAGACCCTTTCTGCCAAAATTGAAAAGATGCGCAGTCACAATCCGCACCTGCCCGACTACGCAGCGCGGATAACACGGCCAAAACCCCGAAAAAACATCGCGAGAGCCTCGCTCTTCAGAATAATGCAGAGTACAAAGAAACGCGCCAAGATTCGACTCCTCATTAACATGTGAACAAAAAGCTGGAATCCCCCCGCCCAGACGCCGTAAAATAGGGGAGGCAAAGCCAGCACCCACAAAACCAACAGCAATGCAAAACACGTGCCCGTTCTGCTAAAATTAAAAAGATGCGCATTCGCATTCCCCGAACATGGTTTTCCTGCCTAAGTTCCCACGCACTAGGGCACTTCTTGTAACATCAAAAGCATGATCATTATCGGGGCCCTTAAATCCGGCCACCGGAAAAGGGGGCAAAACATCTTAGGGAGGACAAGGAAGCAGATCTTGGGGGGGAAAAGGCCTCAGGGGGGAAAGGGGGGGGAAGGATCTCAACAGGGAAAGCGGGGAAAAGATGTTAGGAAGGAAAAAGGAAAAGATCTCGGGGGGGGGGGGAGGCCTAGGGGGGGAAGGGGGGAAAGGGTCTCAACAGTGAAAGGTGGCAAAAGATCTTGGGGAGGAAAAGGGAGAAGATCTCAGGGGGGGGAAGGCCTTAGGAAAAGGGGGAAAGGATCTCAACAGGGAAGGGGGGGAAAACTTAGGGAGGAAAGGGAGAAGATCTGGGGGGAAAAGGCCTCAGGGGGGAAAGGGGAGAAATGATTCAAAGGGAAAGGGGTGGAACATATTTAGGAGGAAAGGGGAAGATCTGGGGAAAAAAAAAGTGAACAGGGAAAGGTGGGCAAAAGATCTTGGGGAGGAAAACGGAGAAGATCTCGGGGGGGGGGGGGGGGGGGAAAAGGCCTTAGGGGGGAAAGGGGGGAAAGGATCTCAACAGAAAAAGGGTGGGAAAGATCTTAGGGAGGAAAGGGAGAAGACCTGGGGGAAAAATGTGAAAGGGGGAAAAGATCTAGCTCTGAGGGGCCTTAGGGGGGAAAGGGTGGGAAGGATCTCACCAGGGAAAGGGTGGAAAAGATCTGAACAGGGAAAGGTGGGAAAGATCTAAGGAGGAAAGGAAAGAAAGAAAATCTGGGGGAAAAAAAGGTGAACAGGGAAAGGTGGCAAAGATCTTGGGGAGAGGATCTCAGGGGGGGGGAAGGCCTTAGGGGGGAAAGGGGGGAAAGGATCTCAACAGAAAAAGGGTGGGAAAGATCTTAGGGAGGAAAGGGGGAAGATCTGGGGGAAAAAAAGGTGAACAGGGAAGGGGGGGAAAGATCTAGCTCTGAGGGGCCTTAGGGGGGAAAGGGTCTCAAAAGGGAAAGGGTGGAAAAGATCTGAACAGGGAAAGGTGGGAAAGATCTAAGGAGGAAAGGGAGAAGATCTGGGGGAAAAAATGCCTTAGGGCGGAAAGGGGGGAAAAGATCTTTGAGAGGAAAAGGAAATCTTTCTCGGGTGGAAAAGGCCCTAGAGGGGAATGAGGGGACAGGATCTCAACAGGGAAAGGGGGGGAAAGACCTTAGAAAGGAGAAGGGAGAAGATCTTGGGTGGAAAAGGCCTTAGGGGGGACCGGGAAAGGGGGGACAAAATCGTAGGGGGGAAAAGGGAGAATATCTTAGGGTGGGAAAAGGCCTTAGGGGGGACAGGGGGGAAAGGATCTCAACAGGGAAAGGGTGGAAAACAGGAGGAAAAGGGAGAAGATCTTGGGGGGGAAAGGCCTTAGGGGGGATCTCAACAAGGAAAGGGGGGCAAAGATCTTAGAGGGGAAGGGTGGCAAGGGGACAACTCCAAAGGGACGCAAATCACAAAGCAGGCCTGTAACGTCGGCGGCCTGAGCCGGAGGCGTTAAAACAAGCACTTTTTAAAGGCTAACGGTCAACCTTCCAAAATAACCCTTACATAAGGCTTATTCATGGTCTATTTTACTTCCTGAAATTTACAAACCCTTAGCCATTTTTTTTTGGGGGGGGGGGGTATAAACTTCTATGAAAAGAGGAATGACTGAAAGCAGACTCTTCGCAGTGCTCTTGGGCCCAAGGTTCAAGACCCGCAGGACTCTTAAAGCGTTTTTAGGGCCCCATACTGGATTCAAGGTTCAAGATCTAGAGTCCTGGGAACTTGAATTTTGATCCAGAAGTGCGTTAAAAGGCGCTTTAAAGCGTTTTAAGCAGACACAGCCAGAGTCAAACGTCAATAGTTGAATGCTCAAAACTGGAGTGCCTCGGGGGTGAAAATGAAGTATGGCAAACACCGTGGTTCTGTTTTTTGGGGGCGCCATATATTTAGACGCCCTATGGTACGCTGTCTTTGACGCCCTGGCGCCGGACTTCACAATCCATTTTGGACGGGTTGCGGAGAACTAGGTTTGCTAGCTAGCGGTTCAAATTTCGTTGAAGACTCAGCGGTTAGTACCCTCAAAAAAAGCAGCGGTTAGTACCCTCAGGCTTGGGCTTCTTCAGGTGAAACCCATTCAACACCCCCCCCTAAAGACCAACACTTTGGCGGGATGGACCCTTACCAGAAGGTTACCAGATGAATCGATGTCTAAGCAACTTGCGATCTGAGCAGTTGGTCAAGATTTACCTCACACGTTCCAGGGAAACGTATTGTCAGCCTACCTTCCAATGATAGTCAAAGGTAGGCGCGATTTCACAGCGCGCTTGGGTGGCCGCCAAGCTGATGGAGTAGGTTGAGTAGGTCACCTCAGCACGCCAAGCTCCAAGCTTTTCCCAATCGCAAGTCTTAAGGCGCTTAAAGCGCTTCTTGCTAGTTTTCTGACCTCTCGGGCTGAGGCATGGCAGTCCAATGGGTTCGCGAGGCCTTGGCAGCACTTGCCGGTTCCTTGAAATCAAGCCCTTGATCTGAAACCAACAGAGTTGCACTTGGCTCTTGGTTGTTTCCCTGTCAGTGGCACAGCCCGAAGGCATGGGAAACGCCGCAATTTGAAGCGTGCGTCTTCTATGAGACCTACGACATGCTCCCACACGTGCCACTTAACAAAATGGAGGGGGCCGTGGCAAAAACCTGGGCAAAAGATCTACCCCGCAGCTGCCAGCATTTGGAGGCGAAACACGGGCAGCAATCCGGTCAAACTAACACTTGCGCGGGCTGCGTGTGACTACCGCTGCGTCGGCTCAGGCAAGTCTCAGCCGCAGCTCATGCGTTCGATCAAAATACCCAGCAGTTTATACTCAATTTCAGAGTTTCATTGGGGGACAGACAAGCCCTAAACTTCCACGCCGTGTTTGAACCGCGACGGGCGTGTTCAGTTGTTCGGCTGCCAGCCTGCTAGCTCACTCAGGGTTGAGAACAGCGAGGAGATCTGCACCAGCACAGGTTGCCTGCGCACGGCGGGCCTTGAGCCGCATCCAAACGGGGCCAGCCTGAACCTAATACGGTTCGCCTTTCAAACAACCCAAAAAACGGACACCCTTGACAAAGACCCCAAATGCAGGCCAGGCCTTCCACCTTGTCGTTGCTTGGAACCAAGCACAGGCGTCTCACGTCAGGGTTGCGGGAAGCTGTTCGTGGCACGCGGGCTTGAGCAGCAGCTGCCACCCTGCAACGCGGAGCGTGGTCCGTCTTCAACATGGTCGGGCCGTTCGCGGTGAAGCTGCGCAACGCTAGATCAAGCTTCACAAAAGTGGGGCAGCTCAGGGCGACAGCAACTCCCGACATGTCCAAATGTGCGGGAATGAAAGCTGCTCAATGGTCTCCGTGCCTCATGTTTCTCATCCTCAACAGTCCTTGCCTGAACCACATGCGCCGCACGCATCTAAGGTTTCTTTACAAAGGCCGTGTTTGGCCTCTTGAGCAATACAGAATTTCTGAGGCATGCGTCCGCGAGTTTTTCGCGGAAGGCTTGACTTGGCATCCACGCCCATCAGAGCGAGTCTCGCTGCCTTGTGCGCTTGTGTGCTTGATCCAAAGCGCGCGACAGCTTGTAGGTGTCCCATCGAAGAGCATGTCCAGGTTGATGGATGGTTGTTTGCCCAGCTATATCCGCTGCGATTGACCAAAGTCTGAAGCGCCAAGTTTCCACAAATCATGATCTCCGCGCCCTCGAGTCTTGGGCTGAAGCGCTCTCGGCTTCTTGCTTGAAAAGATCGCCTCCGCGCTCTGTGGCGCTGTCTTGGTAGTTGCTGTCGCGGTCGACGATCAACGGCTGGATGCTTTGCCTCTCCACGCCTTCTTGAAAGTCTCGTCCAATGAATTCATTGCCATGGCCCATCACCATGTAAAGAGGCCGCTCCAAACACCCGCGCAACCAGGCGTGGCAAAGATCTTCCATACCACACCAGCTGCTCTCCGGTCCAGCGCGAACGTAGATCACGTGACAAAGCATTTCACACTGGCTGCTCCAAGTTGTTGCTAACGCTTGTCAGGAACAGGAGAACAGGAGATCCACACCATCACTGACGATGTTGGAGTTGTAGCATCGAGGAGTAGAGGCCGGCAATCTGGTTGGTTGTCTCCGCACAGCGTCACAGCTAATTTCCTCTTGTCCGGCAGCTCGGAGCAGTCGAAAGAACTCCCGGATGTCGCAAGTTCGTGCGCTCGAAGCACGGCGGACTTGTCGCGGTGGCTCGGCTCATGCACCACGCCGCCTTCCACCGGGTAACTCTCGTTCAACGACCGTGGGGCACTTGGTCTCCAGGCCACTACCTTTCCACCCCGAAGACGCTCCAAGAAGTATATCCACTTGCTGTCTGTACGGTTTTCCACCACTGCCGCCCTCAACGTTCTTCTTGCCACTGGAAGACGTTCTGGTCGTCTGAACACCAAGACCATCATGTCGTGCCATTGCCACACATTGCCACCGCTTCTGATCCTTTGTTGCAAGACTCCACCACTGGTTCAGGCTCTCCTCCGTGGGCATGACTCTCCCTTGAGTCCGTCCAAGATAGCCTTCGCACACTTCTCGGTGTATGTCGCTGCCGGCCCAGCTCGTCGCAACATCAAACGTTCATGTTCCTGTTGACATTTGCACAGCTTCACCACTTGTCGATGCCATCGGACGTAGTGGCCCATGTGTGAATCTTGCTTTGGGCAGGCGTGCTCTTAGCAGGTGTGCTTATTGCGCGCGAGCGCGCCCGCGCGCTCAACCAAGTATGCTTTGCGTAAGCATGACATGCGCAAGCGCTCTCTGCGGGACGTGGCTCCACGAAAGCCTGCTCGCTGGTGTCTTCTGCGACCGCTCTGCTGCCGTTGCTCTGCGCCAGTCAGGCATAGTTGAATATGATGCTCCCAAGTTCCTAGCGTGGCACTCTCCACAATTCCAATCTGCGGGGTTGGTCAAGGTTAGGGCTGGCAACACAAATGGACGTAAGCCCGAGACAGGAATCGCCTTTCCATTGCAGTGATCCTGGAAGTACTGATTCTTTGCTCACATAACGCAAAGAAATATCTGGCACACGTGACGCTGAGCACCTTCAGCGAAGCAACTAACAAGAGTATCGTTCTCTTTTGTGTTGTTCAGCATATGTGCGACGCCGTTTCGTATGTGAGTGCGGCACTGGCAACATCTGACGTAGGATGTGCTGTGTGCATGTGTTTATGCCATATCTAGTCCCTGAAGATCCGCTCGCCTCGCTGCACTTGCATTTAAGAAAGCGCGCGCCTCAAGAAGTTCTTGAAGTGGCAAATCGGAGGCTGCCAAATCCTCATATACCTTCCACGAAAAAATGCACACCTGACAGCTCGACTGCAACCGAACCAAAGCCCGAAAACCAAAAAACAAAAATCGATGTGTGCATCGAGGTACAACCTTCAGAATGAACAAACAAATGAATCTGTTGAACATGCGCCCGTTCAACATTCTCTTGGGGAGAAACGGTCTGTCAGTCCCATCCTGCCTGCAGCTGGGGCCTGCTGCAAGGAAATAATACGTCAACGCCTCCGCAGGCATTCAAATCACGCTGCGCCAGTTGATTTCGCAATCCGGGAGAAGTATCGAATCTCCATTCCCCAAAGGAAATGAACCAAGTCATGAATAGGGGGTCCGACTTTTCAAGGTCAAGGCTCTATGATCTGCTCTCAGCATGCGGGAACTCGGCTATGGGAAGACATTCCACGCCAACCCTTGAAATGTCTAGCGCATGGCCCTTAACGAGCGCCGACGGAGTTGGCCTGCTCCGTATCCTGATTCAGTCGTGTGGCGTTATTCTTTCAAAGCAAAGTCTCAAGCAGCTCAATGCAGCCTCGAAGTACTTGGGGTGCATGTACGAGTCATCATCCATGATGGTAATGACCTAGCCCCCCACGTTTGAAATGATTGAAGCGGACTTTTGAGGGTTGTGGGAATTGCCCTCACATTTCTGTGATAGCACCCGGGAAGGCATTTCTAGTGACTAAGTCTTCACCTTTCGCAAAGGCTTTCCTGGTACTCAGGGAGCGGCTTAACCCTCCCACAACTCTTCTGTGGTTGCCACTGATTCCTCTGTGCTAAGGTTGCCACCACTCTGGGATCACATGATTGCAAGCCCTGCGCCTGCCAGCGTGCGTTTGCCATCGTTGCAGCATGCCTGGTGCGCATAGTCCTCGAGTTGGACACCTTCTTTCCACACATTCCTTTGAGGAGCATGTTCCTAGTCCCCTTGTTTGGACATTTTCCGGAAAGGTTCGGATTTAAAACATCACCCAACAAGGAACCTCAAGTAACAAACTCGCCACTGGTTGAGAAAATACATCGAAAGGCTCTGAAAGGCCACCTCCTCAAAAACGAAATACATGGAGAGCATCGGAAGCCCTCCAAGTCTTTGCCTACAGCGTCTCCGCCTCCAAGTCTTTGCAGAGCTGTTGAAAGGCCCAGCACTCGTTGGAAGACCTCAAGGATCGTAGGGAGCCAGGGTTTCAAATCCCACCACCCATTCAATCCAAACCACAAATGGAGATGAACAAAAGAAAGGGAATTGGACACAGTCTTGTGACTCAAAAAGGCAAAGCACATGTTGCCACCCCCGAGATCCAATGAGAGCCAATTGAGAGCCGTTGCCCCAATGCTAGCGTCTCGAAATACACACCGCCCGCAGCAGTAACGATTTTTACTCCAGGAAAAAAAGAGATGAGTGATTTTCCGTAACCTTCAGTCCATACGCCAAGTAGAAGCACAGCTGCAAAACAAGTTCCACATCACTTCCCTTACGCTGGTTTCAGTGTTCGAATCTGGAAGAATGCCACCCTTGTTCTTTAAAACCTCGTGTCCCTCTTTAGCCGTGTCCGATATTGTGATCCACATCGCGGCGCGGCAACGTATTTGGCTATGAGGATCGCTTTCCGTCAGACCGTCAAGTGGAAGCGAGCAATCGCTGCCATTGGAACACACGCCTCTGGACCTCATTTCCAAGAAAGCTTGCCCACGTCAAACCCAGAAAGCTTGTAGCTTGCCCTTGGTGAGCAACGCTGCAAGCTGTGACTGGGTCACGCATTGAACTTCATCTACAGCTTGTGGAGGCCAAAGCGAACCTCAAGCCACATTCCAACCTTAGCAAACCAACGCATTCAACGTATCACCTCAATTTGGCAAGCCTCTACAAATCATGGGAACCGCAAACGTGGTCATAAGACAATGAATGCCGTTTCGTTTGCGTGTGGGTTCCCTTTGAACCAAAAGAAGACTCCTCCATGTTTCTTAGCGAGAGCCCACGCTGGTCTCCGCAGCCGAGCGCAGTTTGCAATGTTCACTGCCTCCGGTCTTCGAGGTAGCCGGTGCCAAGCCTGACTCCCAACCAAAACTGCCTAGTGTACCACAACAAGTGGAGTTTCTGAGAATCAATGGCCAAGCTTGTTGGCACAGTTTTCTGGGGCGCCACACTTTCCAGGCAGGTGGTTCGGAAGCTGCGAGGGGTGATATGTGGCTGTGATGAAGGCAAACCTGAGCCGGATATAGCAACCAGGCAATCTGTCGCAAAATGGGGATGCGCGCAGATTTGCAGCAAAATGTCTGGGCCTGGCAGGACTCACCAAAAAGCGTCGTTTACACCAAACTCATTTGCCCTGAAGTGTTGCAGTCTGTGGTTGTTTCCTTGTTGCTTGAACCTGTCTCCAAGCTTTCGCAACTTTCCAGCCGATCTGAATCGACTGCCCCAGCCGTCCCCACTCTTCACCCATTTCTATTTGGAAGTGCGTCAAGACCAGGACCCCCCCGAATTTGCTTTCCTTCAATGAACAACTGGAGCCATAGGAACCTATAGACCTGCAACAAACGCTGGCTGTCACCTGAGAAGAACTGAGTCCAGGCTGGCGGGCTGACTTTGGAAGACCTTTCTCAACGCCTTTTCCTGGCCAAGCCCAAGTGATCAACTGGTGTCAGATCTGACAAGCTGGGGGTGTCTTTCCAGGCTCAAACAAGCACCAGGAGGCACCTACCCAACCCACCAATTCATCAAAGGTTATCCATAGACATGTCACCCATCCCGAACATATGCATCTATGGTCACACCCCCGCATTTGCCTCCTTGTCCAAATGTAAAAAAAACATGTGTTCTGTTGAAGTTTGATGTTTTTTGACTTGTGCATTGTGCTTGATGGCTGGGCCGAATCGGGCCAACCGAAATACACGCATATCAAAAAACAATTCAAAAACACTGCGTTGTTTTATGTGTTCCTGTTTGAACCAAAACAGCATTGGGCTTCGGCATGGTTAACCCTTCTGAGAGCGTTTTAGTATTTGGCTATAAAAACCGAAACATCAAAAGAAACAAGCAACACAAAACAAAACAAGAAACCCAAAAACAGAAGCTCTGAGAGGAAGGCGTTGATTTGCCACAAGTGTTGTTGTTTTGTTGTTTCTCGATTCTTTTGGTTTTCCTCAGTTTGTGTATCTTTCTGAATAAAAAACAAAGAACTCGAGTTTTTCGATTTCGTTGATGGAAAACCTTGACAAGACCCAAAACCAAAAAAACAACTCTGAGGAGACGTTCTCGTTTTCTCGAGGATGTGTGGGTGCCCTGTTTTATTGTGGATTTAGCCCCATCCCACACCAACGGTTCAAATTTATGTGCTTCTTTGCCTTGCTTGCAATTCACAAAAAAACAACAATTGGAAAACCAAACAAACAAAACAAAACGAGAAAACACAAAAAAACAAACCGTTTTACAAAAACATAGCTTCTCTTCAGAGTTGTGTTTTTTTTTTTTTTTTTTCTCGTGCCTTTTATCAACAGCATCCAAAAACCACAAACCCTCGTGTTATTTTACTCATAAAACCAAACAACTGAGGGAACACAACTCACAAACACCGAGAAAATCAATTAAAAACAAGATTCTAGCAAAGCTACAACTTCTTCACCAGTTTTGGTTCTTGCTTTTCCGTTTTTTGGTTTCCCGTGTTCGTCTCGCTGTCCCTCTAAAAGGGGTAACTGTGGGACACAAAAACAACCTTGAAAAACTGGAAAACGCTTTCTGATTTTTTTTGGGTGTTCCCTCATGTCTTTTTAGCTTGGCCCTGTTTTGGGCGATGACTAAAACGCTGTGAAGGGGTGTGACCAGTGAACTAGATTGTCGGCGCTATATGATAGCTCCTCGCATGGACTTTTGAAGCTCCATATACACCTCGCTTTAAGGCGTTTCTCAAAAATATGTCTTTAAGGCTCCTTTGCGCTCCCTGATGAAAAGGCTCCTTATAAAACTCCTTGTAAATGCACTTCCCTTTCATTGGAAAGCTCGTCAAACAAAAACTCATTGTAAAGCTGCTTGTAAAACGCCTGGTGGATCTTCTCTTACAGCTTTTTTGAGGCCGTGGTGAAAATGAAAAAAGGCTCCATAAAAGGCGCGCAATTCCCTGCAAAGCTGCTTGCAACGCTCCTTTTGAAGGAAGCTCATGACAAAACTATTTGTAAAGCCTCGTGTAAAGTTCCTTATGCGACTCCTTCTAAGCCTCTCATAAGTAAAACGCTCCTTAAAATGCTGCCGAGCTCCTTTTAAGGATCATGATGTAGCTACTTGTCAAGCTCCTTGTAAAGCTCTTTACAAAGCCCCGTGCTCCTTCAAAAGCTGCTGCTGGGACTCCTTGCGTAGCTTCTGTTGAAGCTCCTTACACAGCTCCCTGCGAAGCTCTTTGCAAGGCTCCTTGTTCCAATTGTTCAATGCAGGTTTGGTCCGGATCGACGTGTGCTGACAAGGGAAAGGGGGACCCCTTTCCGCGTATAATGTGACACTGACACTAACGAGTAGACTGTGCATAGGGCTTAAGAAAAGGCAACAATTCCGTTAACTTCTGCCATCAATACGAATTCAAGTCAACCGTCCTTTCCATGAATAGAACTTAGCAACAAAATAATTCAAATATATTGTCTTTGTCCATTAGAAATTAAAATTGAACACACGCGACAAAGATTTATGAAAAGACTTAGTTAGAATGGTGCTAGACTTCGAGAGCTGAAAATTGCAGTTGAACCTGCTTTCAAATTTTGAAGTGAAGCAGCACAGCGCTTCAAAGGGAACAGATTCAAATGTAATGTCCAAATGGGATTAGTAAACGCACGCGTAATAAAAACAAATGGGGGGCCCAACAGGATTAGTAAATGCACCTGGAATAAAGACAAGCACCCGCCACCCGCGCCAAAAAAACAAAAAACAAAAACAGAAAATAAAGAGAGAAAGGAGAGCACCTGGTCCTTGGATCTTTGATACCTTGTTCCTTAAATCCAAAACTGTCAGCTTTAACAAAACCATGTTTTCTTACATGTCTCTTGTTTAAAACCTGCCCACAATCAAACCCACAAAGGGGGTAGTACTACAGCCCCCAACTTGACATTACTTCAGGGCCCCCCGAAATAAATAAAGTGTTGTTGCCTGGCCCCCCTAAGAAAAACAAAAGGAAGCTCCTGCAATACCAAACCAAATGCCAACTCAAGTCTACCAGTACTAAATCAAATGGAAACTCAGTTCCAAATGTCAAAAGGAAGCTCCAGCAATACTAAATCAAATGGAAACTCAAGTCTACCAATACTAAATCAAATGGAAACTCACTTGAACTGGATCTCAAGATACTATTCCAGGTGCCCCCATCGTGGGGGGGGGGGAACCACCCTTTACAAATTCACATTGGACATTAGTTGATATGCGAATGGGTTGTTGGGTTGTCAATGCTTGATTGGAATGATAATTTATGTAGGAACTCCTTTCCAAACAAGAGTTTAATTGCATTTGCAAGTCATGTGGAAAGGTAGTGCGTAGTACAGGCGGAAAGTAGCATGAGCAGATGCGCAAGGTGTTGGATGGCAAAAAAGGAAGGCGGGCAAGGCGGGGGGGGGGGGTGTGAGCTGACGTGTAGGCAACCGGAAACGCCGATGGAGCACTAACTGCCTGAAAAGGGGGCAAAAAAGATTTGGCAGAGCAGCTGTTTGAAAAAGCTGGGGTTGGACTCGGCCATCGCGCTCGCAAGCCGCTCACCGACAACGTCAGCTTGTGGCCGCCTCAATGTTCTAGACGTTGTTCCTTGCAATGACCTCAGTGTGGATATCCGCCACTTGGGAGACTGCCGGCCAGCTCGGTTGCCCATTCGCACGTAGAAGACGTTGAAGGTTTCCGAAAGAGGCATGTCCACTCGCCCTGAATCCGTAGCTTCTCCTGCCGCGCCTGATCCATTGCTTTCCCGAAGGGTTGCGGCGTCAGCGCGGCCTGGGAGATATTGCGCCTTCCTTGTCTATGTCGCAGGAAGGCAAGGCAGACAAGGTTCACAATAAATTATCGGTTTGCGATATAGCAGATAATAGGAGACCAAGAGTTCTTTGCAAAGGCTGCCACATTGGAGCAAGATGTCGAAGGAGGACACGTTCGGCAGCAAAGGGCGCGCCTCATTTCGCAGCGAAACAAATCGATTTCTTGGTTTTCGGCAACCCGTGTAAGACTTCTCTACAAAACGCATCAGAACCCGAGCCCGGAAGAAGGCGACGCGTCTCGCAGGAACGATGTCCCACGCGCACGTTCGGAGCACCCTGGAAAACACCCGTGTTGGCGCAACTTACCCGTAATCTACCCGTATCTTGCCGCGCCCCAGTTTCTTTGTTCCAACTTAAAAGCCCGGAAGCTGGGGTAGCAGGCTGACAGTGTTTGAGACCATTCGGAGGTCCACTAGGCGGATCGTTTTTCGGACCGGCCACGCCGGGTTTCTAGGTGACGAGCTACGGCGTGGGCAACTTCCCAATATTTTCGAGTGACAAACGTGCTCCTAACTAACACACACTGTAATTCTAACTATTAGTTCATATTTTAGGTCACAAACAATCTACAGGTTGTTCGACCCGGAGTTCTAACCAACAGTCCGGAAGAAACCTAATAAAGAAAATCTGTGCTGTTTAGTGGGGCCAAAGTTTGCTCGAAACTTCGACCAAACATACACATCCAAACTTTGACCAGGCTGCGCCTCAGAAACACTAACTTCGAACAAACTTCACTTCCAAGTTCAATCTGTTTTGGGGTCCGGCTTTCACAAACAACAGCCTTCTCGCCTTCTCTTTGGCGCGCTTCTTTCCTTCGCCCGAGATTGGGCGCAAAGACCTCTGCATCACCAGCTCGGGCTTGCGGTTTTGCTTGCCTGTGGGAAACGCTCGCAAAACATCGCGTGTGTGCAGGGTTTAGGCCGTGTGGCTGACATCATCAGGGCGTGGGGCTTGGTCTGCATCATCGAGACTTCCTTCCAAAAAGCCTCTCCAACCATGAAGCACTGGTTTTTAGAAGGTACCGAAGAGATACAGGCAAGGCTCATTTTCGCGCATTTTGTCGCCAAGAGCTGCCGGGCACGCCGGCGATGCTCAGTCCTTGCTCTACAAAACGCCGTAAATACCGTCAAAAAGGGCTGGCTTGCGGGCTGTTCTTTGTGGGCTGATCGTTCTGCAGCCTTTGGCGCGCGCGCGCGCGACCCCGTGTGAACCTTCTGGGTTGGGGCCCGGCTGGGGGCCAGAAAGCTGGCATCCCCAGCATCATCTGCGGCTGGAGCGGGCAACACGCATAACCTAACAAGCCATATCATAGCACAGGATACGTTTGTCATGAAAGATATGCCATGACATAGCATAACCTAAAAGAGGAGTAGCCGGCTAGAGGCCGCAGGCCCAAAAGATTTACGCTCCGATCGTCCAGCATTTGGTCTCCGCAGAAATTTGCGGTCCGCTCGTTACGCAAGTTTTGCCGTTGCAGATATTTACTGTCAGGTCGTCAAGATTTCTTGTCTCCGCAAGTTTTGTCTCCGCCGAAATGTACGTCCAGCTCGTCACCCTAAGTCTCCAGATTTATTAAACAAATTTTGGGAAGAACTTACGTATTTTGGTTTTACGTACATATTTAAGCGGGACTTGTTTACTAAAAACATACGCAAATTCATTTAGAAACTAACCGGAGATCATTGATAATGGTAGGTCTGGTTTTTGATGCCAGGATCTCAGCCCAGCGCCGGGGCACTTGCCCAATCAATCTCAGCGGTTTTTCAAGTTTCGGTCGGATGGCTTCTTTGAACCATTTTGTGGCAACGAAGGCTGTGGCGCAGGCACAGGCTGTACCAAAGCCACAGCCCGAAGGCTACAGCCCGAAGACTGTACCAAAGCCACAAAGGCTGTGGCGGGTGCAGCCCGACGACTGCACCAAAGCCCCACAGCTCTAGGCTGGCAGGCACAGTTCAAGGTACAGTTCGAGGACTCTACCAAACAGCCACAACCAAGGCTGTGGCAGGTGCAGCCCAAAGACCCGAAGACTGTGCCAGGGCCACAGCCCAAAACCTGCGGGCAGTAGCTGTGCAGCCTGAAGACGAAACCAAAGCCACAGCCCGAAGACTGTGACAGCCCAAGGCCACAGCCCAGCCCAAGGCTGTGGCAGGTACAGCCCGACGCAGCCCGAAGGCACAGCCCGAGGGCTGTGGTGAAAGCCACAGCCCGAAAGCTGTGACAGCCACGGCTGTGGCAGGTACAGCCTGTGGTAGGTGCATCCCAAAGATGTACCAAAGCCACAGCCGAAGGCTGTGGCAGGTACAGCCCGCAGACTGCACCAAAAGCCTGAAGGCCACAACCCGAAGGCTGTGGCAAGAACAGCCCGAAGACTGTACCAAAGCCAGCGGCAGGCACAGCCCGAAGAGGATCCTCGTGTCATTGAAGGTGACATCATTTTACGTAGCCGCAAGCTCGCACACTCTACTTTCCTTAAAGAAAAGCCCGCAGCCCGAAGACTGTGCCAAAGCACAGCCCGAAGGCTGTGGCAGCCACAGCCCGAAGGCTGTGGCAGATTGCGCCAAAGCTGCCACAGCCCGAACCTGAAGACTCGGCTGTGTTGGATCACCAACTTGGTCCTTTGGAGCAAGGCTCTAGAGCGAACCTCTGCCACAACGCGCCGCCGACCCTGCGCATGCCGAGGAAGCTGCATGATCTGCTTCTGGCGGGTGCGTTTTGGGCTTGTTTTTAGGTCTGGTTCTGGGTCTGTCACCTTGGCTTGTGAGTCTGCGGGCTTGCCCCATGGTGATGCGGGTGACGCTGGGGATGTTGCTGGGAGCTGCCTTCCACACGGTTTCCAGCTGCAGCCTTGAAACACCGAAAGCACACGCGAAAAAGAAGTTTTGGCTGCAAAAAGCCGTGAAAAACGCATTGTGTTGAGCTGCTTTTTTGCACGGCACCTGCCCGGGTGCGCGTGCGTGCGCATGGGCGCATGGGTCTGCCTGCGTGCGCGCGCGCCGGCACGCACGCACTCACGCGCGCACGCACGAACGCACACAGGAACGCACGCACGCACCGCGCGCGCGCGCGCGCCGCGTGTGTGCGTCTGGGCGTGCGTGCGCGTGAGTCAGCGTGTGCGCCTGTGCGTGCGTGCGTGCGTGTGCGCCTGTGCGTGCGTGCGTGCGTGCGTGCGTGCGTGCGTGCGTGCGTGCGTGCGTGCGTGGGTAGGTGGGTGGGTGGGTGTGTAGGTGTGCGGGTGCGTGTGCGTGTGCGTGCGCGTACGCGTACGCGTGTGCGTGCGCGTGCGCGTGTGCGTGTGCGCGTGTGTCAGCATGTGCGCCTGTGTGCGTGTGTGCTTGTGCGTGTGCGTGTGCGTGTGGGTGTGGGTGTAGGTGTAGGGGTGGGGGTGTGGGGGTGTGGGGGTGTGGGGGTGGGGGTGCGGGGGTGCGGGGGTGCGGGGGTGCGGGTGTGTGGGCGTGTGGGTGTGTGGGTGTGTGGGTGTGTGTGGTGTGTGCGTGTGTTGTGCGTGGTGTGTGTGTGTGGTGTTTGTGGTGCGTGTGGTGTGTGTGGTGTGTGTGTGGTGTGTGTGTGCGGTGTGTGGCGCGTGTGGGTGTGCGGGTGTGGCGGGTGTAGTGGGTGTAGTGGGTGTAGTCAGTGTAGTGGGTGTAGCGGCTGTAGTGGGTGTAGTGGGTGTATTGGGTGTAATGGGTGTAGTGGGTGTGGTGTGTGTGGTGTGTCTGGGGTGTGTGGGGTGTGTGGGGTGTGTGGTGTGTGTTGTGTGTGTGGCGCGTGGTGTGTGTGGTGTGTGTGGTGTGTGTGGTGTGTGTGTGTGTGGTGTGTGTGGTGTGTGAGTGTGGTGCGTGTGGTGTGTGTGCGTGTGGTGTGTGGTGTGTGGGGTGTGTGTGTGTAGTGCGTGTGGTGCGTGTGGTGTGTGTGTGGTGTGTGTGGTGTGTATGGTGTGTGTGGTTTGCGGGGTGTGGTGTGTGTGGTGCGTGTGGTGTGTGTGTGTGTGGTGTGTGTGTGTGTGGTGTGTGTGGTGTGTGTGGTGTGTGTGGTGTGTGTGGTGTGTGTGTGGTGTGTGGTGTGTGTGGTGTGTGTGTGTGTGTGGTGTGTGTGTGTGGCGTGTTTGGGGGGTGGCGTGTGTGGGTGTGTGCGGTGTGTCTGTGGTGTCTGTGGTGCGTCTGTGGTGTGTCTGTGGTGTGTCTGCGGTGTGTCTGTGGTGTGTCTGGGTTCTGTGTGTGTTGTGTCTGGGTCGTGTCTGGGGTGTGTCTGTGGGGGTGTGTCTGTGGGTGTGTGTCTGTGTGTGTCTGTGTGTGTTTGTGTCTGTGTCTGTGTGTGTGCCTGTGTCTGTGTGTGTCTGTGTGTGTGTCTGTGTCTGTGTCTGTGTCTGTGTCTGTGTCTGTGTCTGTGTCTGTGTTGCGTCTGTGTGTGTATGTGTGTGTCTGTGTGTGTGTCTGTGTGTGTGTGTGTCTGTGTGTGTCTCTGTGTGTGTCTGTGACTGCGTCTGTCTCTGTCTCTGTGTCTGTGTCTGTGTGTGTGCGTGTGCGTGTGTGTGTGTGTGTCTGTGTGTGTGTGTGTCTGTGTGTGTGTCTCTGTGTGTGTCTGTGTCTGTGTCTGTGACTGTGTCTGTCTCTGTGTCTGTGTCTGTGTGTGTGCGTGCGCGTGCGCGTGAGCGTGCGTGGGTGGGTGCGTGTGTGGGTGTGCGTGGGCGCGCGCGCGCGCCTGTGTGCGGGGGGAAATGACGGGAAGCGTGGGTGGAAAGGAATAGAAAATGGACACTCATGATCGCCTGACCGTCGACGGGCCAGCGGACCAGCGGACCGGCGGACCGGCGGACCAGCGGACCGGCGGACAGTGAAACAGCACGGCGGAGCGGACCAGCGGACCGGCGGATCAGTGGACAGGGACCAGCGGACCGGGCAGAGCGGACCAGCCAGCCGGACCGGCGGACTGGCGGACTCTCAATGCTGAGCTGAACCATGCGGTCCTGGCAGAAGCTATTCGACAAGCAGACCCTGCGGCGGAAGCACGCGCGCTAGAGCCGCTGTGTGGCAAACTCATGGCCATATACGGGACTGAAGCGCAGGCGCAAGAACTTCACGCGTTGTCACGCCTGCCGCAGCGGGCTGGCAGAACGCAGGAGCTTAGCAGCTTCTGCCGCTGTCATAAACCTTCCTGGCGTTGTGCAGAAGCAACACATACCTCTGCGCTGCAGGCGGCCTGATTGCCCTGAGTTTGGTGTGTTCTTGTGGCACAACTACTGCGTTCGCAAGGGAAACATTTGTTTCACGGTGATTTTCTGCGCTTGCAGCGCCTCGCGCCTTCTTCCTCCTTTGGCTTCAGCGCAGCTTGGCTTCGGCAGTTTCATCTCAGACTTGCGCGGCAGCATGCTTCGTTCAGCGGTGAAGCGGACGTGCTCATGTCCGAGGCAGCTGCCAACAAGCAGTTACAGCTGCCGCCAAGGACTCATTTGTCAAGGCTGGTTCACATGGAAGCTGTTGACTCAGCTCCCTCAGCACGGTTGGCTTCTTGAAGCCAATCGAAGAAACACTGGCGCCGCGGGATGTGAAAGAGGCCTTTGCGTGAAAAGCATTGGAAGGCGCTCGCTCACATGGTATGCGCTGCGATGTGGCCATGCTGGACCGGAACGCGAAAAAAACGCCGGGCAGTTTGCATCACTTTGCTGCATTCACCTACTCTCAGGCGCTGCTTCTGTTCGGCCCACGAGGAGACGGCTGGTGCCTGCAATGGCGGAGAGCTTCAGGCGTTGCAGGTGTTACAACACAACGTGCTGGAAGCTGGGCATCTTCTTCTCCTGGCTCGGGAAACTTCAGTTGGGTCTCTGAGTCAGGTGTCCCCTCTTGCGTCTTGGCCCGACACATGCGACAACTCCTTGAAAGCGGTTGCTTGAACATGAGAGTGGCGCTCCCTGCTGACCTGCTGCAACGCTCTGACCAAGCAGATTTGACGTCTATCACATGCTCCACGCGCAAGGAGAGCGGATCTTCGCAAAGACAGCTTGCCAAGTCTGCTGGCATGTTGCGCGTTTGCTTGTCTGAGGGCATCATGGTCCACACGTCGCGCCAAGGACTGACAAACTTGGCTTTCTGGTCTTTTTGTCGCGCGTTTGTGCGTTGGATGCTGGGACGCCGTTTTGCAGCCGGACTCCAGGGCTGCCGGAGACATTGCTCCACCCAATATGACGCATTTGCGCGATTAGTTTCACATGGCTGGACATGTGGACGCATGGCGCAGGCAGACCTGTGTCTGCCAGCAAACGAGGCCTTGCTAGAAGGTGTCAGGACTTCAGTCTTTGAATTTACGTTGACTTGGCTGAGCAAATACAAGCGCCACACCAAGTACATGAACGAGTATGGCTTTCAGCTCTTCCTTTTAGATTGGCGTGGAGCGAAATCATCTTTCAAGGGGGGTGTCGGCCAGAAGGGGTTCTTGCCCCTCTAAACCAGTTCCACGCGTGTGTTGCACTTGCAGAGAGCCGGAGCGCCCAGTCCAGTGAGCTGAGCCTAGCCAGTTCGCTTAGGAATTACAAACGTGTTGACGTGGAGTTGCAGAAGGTAATGGTGGAGGCAGAAGCGCCTGACTTTGGCAACGCAGGCGCGGCCGCTTGACACGTGTTTGACGCTCCGTCTGCTTTCTTGGTCTTAAAACCCTGCTCGCATGGATGAGTGGCTCTCATGTTTCCCTGGAGTCTTGCTCCAGGCCTTTGCGGCCCAGACTTCTCTCCGCCGAGTGGGGGCCAGTAGAACAGCGACAGTGGGCGGCAAACCAGCGGACTGGCGGACCAGCGGACCGGCGGACCGGACCAGCGGCGAACCAGACAGCCCCACAATCATAAGTCAAAATGGATGGAAAACTGCTGGGAAATGTGTGGGACATGGATGTGTGTATGTGTGCAAGTAAGTGTGCGTGCGCGCCTAGGTTTGTAAAGGAAAGTCTTAAGCATAATCATAATCCCCGCCATTTCCACCTATTAATCAAGGTCCATCTTTTTCGTGGGAAAGCCTTTCTTGCAACCCCCGGATGAGTAGGTGACGGTGGGAGAGCGACAGTTGACTGGCCCACCTTCTCCTGAGCATCATCCTCGCGCTCCTGCGCGGCTTTACTTACATTTGCGCAGAAAAGCCGCAGTCATACTTTGGGTTGACCACTGACAATTTTCTGTTCCCCAAGAGAGCGTGAAAACATAGCAAGCGGCCTCAGCCTAGTGTCAATTGGCGCGCGCGGCCCCATGTTTGGCGCAACATCTAATCTTTGCCAAAAACTTTAAAACTTCCATCTCATGAAAGGATTTTAGGAACTGTGGCACGCTTGACGTCGAGCCACAAGATGAGCAGCACCTTTTTTGGAAGCCGGGCTTGCCAATCTTGAAGGGCCCCGCAGGAGCTTGTTGCAACCGCAGATGCGGTTTGGCCTCGAAGGCCAGGCACAGGGCCAGCTGCCTGTCCGCCATGTCAAACCTCGGCGCGTAATCGACGCGGTGGGCCCGCGCGCGGCAAAACAGTTTCGTAAACTAAACAATCAGCGGGGGCCTGCTTCGGATCAAAGTTGGCTGGGCTGCCTTGCAGTTGCAGAGAACGGTGCGTGCTGGACATTGGTGTGCGTTTATTGTTGATGGTGCCGTGGTTTGGACGTATCAAGGGGGGAACTAGACGGCAACTTCCTGTTCAAGAGGCGCCAGGTTTGGCGCACGACCCCGCTTGTTGCAGACTAGCTACTGGGCCTTGCCTTTCACAGTGATGGAAATGTAGATCAACCAATGAAATGGTCCGAGCTGGTGTTGGCTGTGAAGCGGGCAAGCTTCACAGGCTCACTCCATCAAAAGAAGCGTTGTTCAGCTTCAACCACTTGGAAGCACTCAGTTGCTGGCATTCCTCAGCATGCCAGGGCTCGGGCTCGGCTAGCGACCTCAGCCTGAGAGAAGAAAAACTGTTGGTGACATGTCACCAAGGCGGCGCGCCGAGCTCAACCCCCAAAACCCTCCAATAACACACGGCCTTGACAACCACACCGACACCCCGCCATAACCGCCGCCAGCAACAACAAGAACAGGAACAACGACAACACCAACAACAACTACAACGACGACGACGACGACGCCGACGCCGACGCCGACGCCGACGCCGCCGACGCCGCCGCCGACAACAACAACAAGAACAAGAAAAAGAAGAAGAACAAGAAGAACAAGAAGAACAAGAACAACAACAACAACGACAACAACAGCAACAACAACAACAACAAGAACAAAAACAAGAAGAAGAACAAGAAGAAGAATAACAAGAAGAACAAGAAGAACAAGAAGAACAATAACAACAAGAACAACAAGAACAACAACAACAACCACAACCACAACCACAACCACAACAACCACAACAACAACAACAACAATAACAAGAGGAAGAAGAAGAACAAGAAGAGCAAGAAGAACAAGAAGAACAAGAAGAACAAGAAGAAGAA
>CAUJNA010000072.1:164686-267186 GCA_963377175.1 Effrenium voratum
AGTGCGCCCTGACAATAGTGCGCGTGCGGGTGGATACAACTCCTTGCGGGTGGGGATAAACACAATCTGCTTGAAATATTTTCAAGGGGAACCCAAAGAAACCAATTATCTCGGTGGTTCCACATGCCATTTGGAGACACACCCAACTAGACAAAGGACTGCTGTCATGTGTAATGGCTCCAAACCCATCATCTTCACAATGTTTGAGAGACAATTGAGCGCCCAAGCGTGTTCTCGAGCACTTCCAAGGGCGTGCGAAAGCTCGGGAGAATCACCACGTGCAGCACTTCGCCCCTTGGGAGAATGGGACGCATTTTCCCTTTGGTTGGGCCGTGGTCTTGTGACGGAGGCCATGAAGAATGGCCTCTGTTCAAAAAAGTGTAAGTGACAAGGAAGGATTGCTAAACTCTTCCTACTTGGACTGGATTCAGGGTTGGCACAAGAGATCCCGTGAGTCTCAAAAAAACTGTGATTCTGCACAGCACAAGCCTTGTTCTAAGGCACTAGCGCTGTGATATCTAACTCCTGCATCCGATGTGAACCTCTGAGGGTGCGCCCCAAATTCCAACTATGTTGTCCATATATGGCTCACACATAGCCGGAGATGGGAAGCCTTCCCAACAACATGGTAATCCAAGTAGCCATTATTCTCAAATACAATGGCACGTCAATGGCCAATGTGAAATATGCTGCTCCTGAAACGTACAAACCCCTAACACTGCATCTGTTCTGCGTTGCTATATATGTTCCAGTCCCCAAGGCCCCCCCCCCCCACGAGGACCCCCCCCCCGGCCCTGAGTCGCCGGATCCCACACACCGCTGCTACGGTCCCCAGACCCCCTCCTCGAGCATCCCGACAACCAACCCTAAACACCAACTCTAAACCAATCCTAAACCCCTAACCCTTAACCCTAACCCTAAACCAACCCTAAATCAAACTTGAACCAACCCGAAGCCAAACCCTAAACCACGCCTAAACTAACTCTATACCCAGCCTAAACCAACCCTAAACCAAACCTAAATCAGCTTTACCCGCCGTAAACCGACCCTAAAACCACCCTAAACAAACCCCAGCCAACTTTTCAACCCGCCCCCCAGAAAAGGGCAGAAAAGGGCGGTTGGGGGGGGAAGGGGGGGGACGGCCTGGAACATATATTGTGTATGGCATGAAATAGCACTGAGGCAATTCCCACAGTCCACCGTGCACCGTGCAGGTCAACTGAACAATGGGATCTGGTTCAAGTTGCATCTCAAGTGCCTGGAACACATAAGGGGCAAATCTGCTGGCAGTCCTGTGTTGAGACGTTGGCCTTGTGTTGCCGGTATGTTGTGTGCTTGCTTGGGTGCGTGATCTCCCAACACATGCTCGCGTCCTAGTTCGCTTGTTGCAGCGTGTGACAGGCACCCCAGTCACCTTTCTGCATGGTACATCAACAAACCCTTGAAACATGACACGCAGTGGTCAAATGACCAGGCGTTTCGGAAAACAATCAGTTTTTGCACGGGTGCCCTTTGCAATGAGTGCCCTTGTCCATAGTCACACGACCCTTCGTTAGACCATGGCGGCAAAGGTAGCGATTGGCAAGGGCTCCTCAGGTAAAGGGCAAGCAAGGGACTCAAGGTAGCACAGGCTCAATAAACTCAAGCTCAGAATAGCTAGCATCGGCTGCGTCCTCTTGCTGCTGCAAATGCCTTGGTGACAAGGATCGACGAACATGACGCGCTTCGGTTTGGTTCCCATAAAACTGGGCGCTCAAGTTCTAGTTGGCACTGCAGTTTTCGCGAAATTGCTGTACAGCGCACATCAACCGCTGGTCCGGCTGCTGGCCCTTGGGTGCCCATCAAGCCCCTTATGCCAGTGTTTGGTTGTGTCGGAAAATAACGACCAATGTTCCGTGAGAAACACCTTAGTGCAAGATTGGCTGTTAGATTCGAGGTGTGACCGGATTGACATTCTAGAGAACACAGTTTCTGCCCAGAAGATAGTTCTTGCGGAGGACGACGCTGCAGGCCCAAGTTGTTTCTCTCACAGCATAAAGTTGAAACTCATATCTTTGTGCAGTGGATGGAAGAAGTCCTGCAGTGTCATCGACTCTAGTTCAGTTCTGAGCGCTCACACTTGCGGGTGGGAGCAGGTGTGCCGTCCGAAGACCCAATGCTAAGTTGGGAGCAAGGCGCCACAATACTGTTCTATTGGTGTGGCGCAAAACGTGTTCCATCAACAGAAGGAAGATCACAAAGTACGTAAGCGCCAGGATAGCCTAACAAATGTCGAGAATGCAAAACGAGAGTGCATGAAACCTCATAATATGTCCATATACATACGCACGTGAATATATATATATATATATACCCCCCCCTTGAAACCCTCAGGTTTTTGACCAGAAACTGAGGTTTTTTGGCCAGACAGGGGGTGACAAATTCCTTGCGACTCTGAAATGAACTGACTGGACGCTCAACGCCATGCAAATTCCAACCAAGCAGAACTTAAGCTCAACGTTGAAGGAGTTGTTGTGATCGTCACATTGGCGTGCGCGAGTGCACTTAAAGTCACATTGGAGTATGCAAAGCTCACTTTGGCAGCTCCAGCTCAAAAACACAACTGTCCAGTACAAGAGTGGTGCGCAAAGTGTGTTTTGGCAGCCTCAACGCGCCAGTAGCAGCTCTACTATTGTGTGTTTCTTATTTTTGTTTGGCAGCGAAATTCAGCAAATCATCAACTGGGGAAAGGAACTCATTCCTACTTCATGTCCTTGCGCAATTGCATTTTCATGTTAACTCGAGTGTTGCGCAGAATTCCATGCACATGCTAGTTCAGTCTGTTTGAAACATATGTTGCAAAGCAACTATCCCATGTGTGTGCGTTGCTAGTCTAACTTGGTTCAATCATCGCCAATAACAAGTATTGAAATTCAAGCAAGGGAAGGATATCCAGTTTAAAACGCTTTCGATTCAAACCAAACTCAAGCTTACTCGTTTGGAGTTTCTTGTGCGTTCAAAAATCAACTGGAGAAGATGGCTATTGTCCTTATCGAACTCCATGTGGCTGAGCCAGCAAGAACTGAGCCAAGCCAATGCCTGGAACGTGCTTTCAATCATAGATCTTATTCTTGGCATAAATGCAGTAGAACGCAGTGTTTTTCAGCATTTGCTCAGATCGCGTTGCCCTGGATCGAAGATCGAGTATACAAGATTCCACAAGCATATGTTTAGAACATCCTCAATCCTGGTCCCCTAAAAACTTGACAGTTTGTGCTAGACTCATTAAGGTTTTGCCCCCTGCATTGAAGATTGAAGCTCTACTATTTTTTCTGTTGAGAATCTTCCCAACAACATTTTTCTTCCTGGCCAAATGCAGGCAGTGCAAGTGCACATCCACAATTTGACTCTGACAAGGTGCGCTCCCGGTTTGGCAGCGAAATTCAGCAAATCATCAACTTGGGGAAAAGGAACTCATTCCTACTTCATGTCCTTGCGCAATTGCATTTTCATGTTAACTCGAGTGTTGTGCAGAATCCCATGTACATGCTAGTTCAGTCTGTTTGAAACATATGTTGCAAAGCAACTATCCCATGTGTGTGTGTTGCTAGTCTAACTTGGTTCAATCATCGCCAATAACAAGTATTGAAATTCAAGCAAGGGAAGGGTATCCAGTTTAAAACGCTTTCGATTCAAACCAAACTCAAGTTTACTCGTTTGGAGTTTCTTGCGCATTTCAAAAATCAACTGGAGAAGATGGCTATTGTCCTTATCGAACTCCATGTGGTTTGAACCAAGCAAGACAGATCGCGTTGCCCTGGATCGAAGATCGAGTATACAATATTCCACAAACATATATTTAGAACATCCTCAATCCTGGTCCCCTAAAAACTTGACAGTTTGTGCTAGACTCACTAAGGTTTTGCCCCCTGCATTGAAGATTGAAGACCTGCTATATTTTCTATTGAGCATCTTCCATCCTGGCCAGCCCTCAAGTCCACAAAAACGTGCAAAGATGTCAACAACATTTTTCTTCCTGGCCAAATGCAGGCAGTGCAAGTGCACATCCACAATTTGATTGTGACAAGGTGCACTCCCAGTCTGCCTTTTAGATTCTTCAAACCCGCACTTAGGGCAGTCCAGGATCTGAAGATTGAAGATTCTCTGACAACTCTTTCTGAAATTATCCAAATATGTACTTAGGGCAATCCAGGATGTGCTAGCACGTGCTAGCACATATCAGTTTGTCCTAAGGATAGATTGAAGATTTCCAGAACACGTGGTCTCAGAATCTTCAATCTTCAATCGTCAATCCAGGATGTGCTAGCACGTGCTAGCACATCCTGGATTGACCTAAGTACCGATGCTAGAATTTGAGTCTAAAACGGAGTGCATTTTTGGAGCCTCATTTTTACAACCTGGAACGTGTGCTTTGCATGCATTTTTACAGCCAAAATGTCAATTTCTTTCCGAAAACCTGAGTAGTCCAGGGAGGGGGGTAATCCCTTCCCCTTAATAATAAACGACGCCCCCCCCCCTCCCTAATAAAAAAATACCCGGCCTGCAAAACAATTTTTATTATTAGGGGTCCCCTGGTTCTGGAGGGCAGGTTTTGGAGGTACTTCTTGTTCTGTGTAGGCTTGTTTGCAACTGTGGTCCCCCTGTTCCGTTCCGTAAAATCGCTTCAAACGCACATTTCTGAGTAAGGAATTTAAGTAGCGGGAGTTGAGGTCACGTTTTGTTGTTTTTGGTTGTGGGTTTTGGGCACAGCAACTTTGTAGCACAGCCGTAGTAAAGGAAACGTGCTCCCGGAGCTCTGGCCTGAAAGTCGCAACTTTGTAGCACAGCCGTAGTAATTAAAGGAAACGTGCCCCCGGGGTCCCCCTAATGGGGCTGGATTTGAGTACGGGCAGGAAAATATCTACTTTAGAATTGGTTTAGTATTGGCTATTCTAAAAGTAGTATTCCCGGATTTGGGACTTCCGAAACAAATATTTATTATTAGGGAGACCTTTATTAATAGGGGAAGTGATTATCATATATATGCTACCCCCCCCTTGAAACACTCAGGTTTTTGACCAGAAACTGAGGTTTTGGCCAGACAGGGGGTGACAAATTCCTTGCGACTATATTTGTATATGTGCGCACATATACATATTCTGCATCATCCCGGTTTATTGGCATGACACGCAGCTGAAACCTGTGTGATGTCTCAATTGGCGGAGTCAAATAATATGATGAGCCAACCTGTTCGTGTTTCAACACGTATCGAAACACATGAAACAATATTGAGTCTATGAAACCACGTCTGGTACTTACTGAATATCGATTGGGTAAGTCTAGATCAAAACGTATGGGATGGGATATTGATTTGAATCATTGGAACCTTAAACATGCCAAACAACAAAACCACCAACACACAATGTCCGTGGATTTGCGAAAGATGTCATGGAGTATCCATGAACACCATCTTGTGTGTGTGAGTGTGTCAATCATGCTTCTACACACGCACAGAGCTTCATCTTGGATTCAAAGCAACGCCACGTTTAGTCTCTAACACCTTTATGAAGAAGCAAGATACATACCTAAACAGAGTGAACGTGTAATATGTGCATGAATCTGTCAAGCTGCCACAAAGGGAAACTTAACCCAATGTGAGGCAACCAGGACATTCAAATCATCCCCCCACCAGGCGTCACGTCCCGACTTGATCCGAGGCAAGCACTCAAACTCCTCAACGCGGGAAGGCCAGTCTTCAGTGCTGTCCCGCCAAACCTCGTCTCAGCATATGCCTGGTTCGGCTTCTTGCGTTTTAAACGGCCAGCAGGATCTTTCCACCTTCACGCCACCAAGACGCCTGGAAGGTGGGGGTGCTTTACCCTAGGGCTTCGCTGCCACCAGCTGCGCTGGTTGCCTGGTTCCCACCCTCGCCAGCTGCGCCGCAAGCGGCTTCACACCACAAGCCAATCAAACGAAGACAGCCCCTGGCATCCCTCCCAAACAATCAATCGGCGAAAAATGACATTACACAGCAGGGTGCTTCCGCTGGCAAGCCCGCATGTTGCTGATGCAGGAAATCTGGTGGCGCCGGGAGAGTTGCCAGGATGTAGGGGTTGTTGGCGGGGATGCTGGCCGTTTTTTGCTTGAAGGCGGGCATGTCAAAAACGTTTTGGGCTCAGATGTTTTGGCCGGCCTGAGGCAGGGGATGCTGAGGAGGAGTTTGGCGCCAACAAAACACGTCCGCCGTGTACCCTCGGGGTAGGGTTGTGTCACTCTTGGAGCTCGAAGAAAAACACACGGCGCAGCTGGACTTTGTTGCTAGAACGAGGTTTGTTTGATTGGCACTGGTTTTTCTAGGCCACATCCCCAGCATCGCCGGCCTTAATTGGACCCATGTGTTGGCTCTGATTTGAATGCGCTTGGGAGTTGCCCAAGGCTGGTTGAATTGGGGTGGGTTTAGGACAGCTTAGACCTCAATGGACGGGTTTGGGTTGGTAGGGTGTAGGCCCGGGACAAGGCAAGTGTGGATTCGGGTTCACTTTGGGTGGGTTTGCGCTAGGAGCGCGGCTTGTGTAGCAGTGGCTTCAGGCTTGGTTGCGTGAGTTTTGGCCTAGTTTTGCTGGTACGGGGCAATGATCCCAGACCAACCCAAAACCAGCCCGACCCTTTGATGCAACTGAGAACTAATCCGCCGACCCCTTCGCCCAAAGGGGGAGGCGCACGGGAAGGGCGATGGCAAGAATCGGCATTGGCCCTGCCAGAGAAGCTAGGGATACGCTGTGATAGTCAGTATCATCACTACTAGAAATGTTGGGAATATCATCCAAGTTCTCAAGTGTCCCGCTAGACCCGGCTTGACATGCAAGCGATGGGTGATCGCTACTGGAGATGCTGGGGGTGGTTATCATCATCGCTGCTAGGGATGCTCAGGCTGCGTGAGTGATGCTTTTCATCCATGCTCAGGATCCTCGTCGTGACTCGTTTTCTCAAGTCTTTTCTATATCTTTTCTAAAGTCTTTTCCATATACATTTCAAGTGTCCCGTTAGACCCAGCTTGGCACGCAAGCGATGCGTAGTCATGCTTATATCGCTGCTGGAGATGCCGCGGATGCGTAGTGATGGTTATCATCATCGCTGCTAGGGATGCTAAAGATGCGTAGTGATGCTTATCATCCACCCTCATGATCGTCGTCGTGATTCTTCTTCTCAAGTCTTGACTTTCTTTTCAAAATACATTTCAAGTGCCCCGTTAGACCCGGCTTGACATGCACCATCACTGCTAGGGATGCTGGGGATGGGTAGTGATGCTTATCCCCGTTAGACCCGGCTTGACACGCAAGCGACGCGTAGGCATCATTATCATCATCGCTGTTGGAGATGCCGGGGATGCGTAGTGATGATTATCATCATCATTATGATCAGTGCTGGAAAAGCCGGGGACGCGTAGTCATGACTGTCATCATCGCTGCTGGACATGCCGGAGTAGCGATGGGTATCATCATTCTGCTGGGGATGCTGGGGATGCGTGGCAATGCTCATCATGCTAGGGAGGCTGGGGATGCGTAGTGATGCTTATCATCCATGCTCAGGATGCTCGGCATGACGTGTTTTCTCAAGTCTTTTCTACACACGATCAATTGTCCCGTTAAACCCGGCTTGGCATGCAAGCAAGCGTAGTCATGCTTATCAGCATCGCTGCTGGAGATGCGTCGTGATGATTCGTCTTCTCAAGTGTTTTCTATATCTTTTCCATGTACATGTCAAGTGTCCCGTTAGACCCGGCTTGGCACGCAAGCGATGCGTAGTCATGCTTATCATCATCGCTGCTGGAGATGCCGCGAATGCGTAGTGATGGTTATCATCATCGCTGCTAGGGATGCTAGACATGCATAGTGATGCTTATCATCCACCCTCATGATCGTCGTCGTTCATCTTCTCAAGACTCTTCTGGGGATCCGTAGTGATGAATGCCATCATCATGATGATCGTTGCTGGCGATGCTGGGGATGCGTAGTGATGCTTGTCATCATCGCCGCCGGAGAGGCCGGGGATGCGTAGTGATGGTTATCATCATCACTGCTAGGGATGCTGGGGATGCGTAGTGATGCTTATCCCGTTAGACCCGGCTTGACACGCAAGCGATGCGTAGGCGTGATTATCATCATCGCTGCTGGAGATGCCGGGGATGCGTAGTGAGGATTAGCATCATGATTATGATCGGTGCTGGAGATGCTGGGGATGCGTAGTCATGACTGTCATCATCGCTGCTGGACATGCCGGGGATGCGTAGTGATGGTTATTCTGCTTGGGATGCTGGGGATGCGTGGCGATGCATATCGTGCTAGGGATGCCGGGGATGCGTAGTGATGCTTATCATCCATACTCAGGAGCCTGTCTTTTCAAGTCTTTTCTATTTACATTTCAAGTGTCCCGTTAGACCCGGCTTGGCATGCAAGCAAGCGTAGTCATGCTTATCAGCATCGCTGCTGGAGATGCCGGGATGCGTAGTGACGGTTATCACCATCGCTGCTAGGGATGCTACGCGTAGTGATGCTTATAATCCACGTTCATGATTGTCGTGATGATTCGTCTTCTCAAGTGTTTTCTATATCTTTTCCATGTACATTTCAAGTGTCCCGTTAGACCTGGCTTGGCATGCAAGCGATGCGTGGTCATGCTTATCATCATCGCTGCTGGAGATGCCGCGAATGCGTAGTGATGGTTCTCATCATCGCTGCTAGAGATGCTAGAGATGCGTAGTGATAATTATAATCCACCTTCATGATTGTCGTGATGATTCGTCTTCTCAAGTCTTTTCCATATACATTTCAAGTGTCCCGGTTAGACCCGGCTTGACATGTAAGCGAGGTCATGATTATCATCATCGCTGCTGGAGATGCCGGGGATGCGTAGTGATGGTTATCATCACCGCTGCTAGGGGTGCTAGAGATGCGTAGTGATGCTTATCAGGCACGTTCATGATCGTCGTCATGATTCGTCTTCATTTATGATTCCGGCTATCCGGGGTTTTGCTTTGCATCTAGGGCTTTGCTCTGTTAACAGAAATATCGTCCCAGCGATGCTGCTGTGGCCACACAAATGAGTGGCGTTTGCGCGCGCAGCGCTGGTGCCACGGCATTGCGCAGTTGCGAGTTCCACGGCGAGCAAGGTCTGAAGATTGTAGCTCTCCGGAACCACGTTTGCCAGCGCAATGCGGCTGTGCGACCCACCACTGCATTGCAGCGTGATTTTTAGGCTTTCGTTTGCCTGTACGGACCCTGTCATTCTTAAGTCCTGCAAAGGCGACGTTTTGCCTACAGCAACCAACCGTTGAGCATGCCCCCTCCACAAATCGGAAGGGTACATCGCGCACAGCGCGTGATTCGCGTTTGCCTCTTCTGTGGCACTCACGCTCTTCAGTCCCACATGCAACTTGTTTTTGAACAAACGGTGCTGCAGGATCATGTGTGGATAAAAAGGTATCTATATATATGTTGTTGATTTGCGTGCTTTGAACGATTCCCCTTTGTCACCTTATCACCCCCGCGATCCCTTGCGCAAATTGGCAAGGCGGGACCGCTGGCGTCAAACTTGCGAGATTGCCATGTTACCGTGTTCTTATACAGGAGTGTGAACGCTGGCCGATTTTATGGAGGAAATTGTTCTTCAGGAGCTGCCTGGGAGGATTCACTTGTGGAGCTTCCTGTGCGATAGCTTGCAAGGGTTGGGGGCTCTAGTTTGCAGAATTTCCCTTGCACATACTTGCAGTGTTTTTGGGGCCTTATTTGCCAAATTTGCTACAGATTAGCTTGCGGAGATGATTGGGCGGTAGCTTGCGGAATTTCGATCATCTGTGAACTTGCAAGATTGTTGGCATCTCTGGCAGGGAGTGTTGGGGTCCAGCTTGCACAAGAGTCCTTGGAGCATGCAGGTTTGACTCTGGCTGCTGCCATGTCCCAAGCTGGTTTGAAGAGACTCTTGCACGCTCTTCCCCACGGAATCGCTTGTGCTTTAGCTTGCAGGGATTGTTGGGTTCTGGCTTGCAGAATTTCCTTCGCGGAAGCTTCTAGGGATTGTTGAACTTCACTTTGCGGAATATCCGCCCGCAAGCTTGCAGGCGTTGTTGCATGGTGTTTCGCTTGGGCATTTCTTATTGGGCTTGCTGGCCAGAGTGGTTGAGTTTTGGCTTGCCTGGCTTGCTGGGCTTTCTGTGCGATCGCTTGCAGATCTTTGCGCAGCTTCCTGTGTGTGAGCCTGCCTGCGCTGCGGAAATGTTTGATGTTAGCTTGCAGGAATTTGGGGATCTAGTTTGCACAATTTCCTGAGCATTGCCATGCAGAGGTTGCTTGGGAGTCTAGCTTGTGGAACAAAAGCTATTGCCAAGCAGTGTCCGCAAGCTAGACCAAAATAGCTCTGCGAATAAGCCCTGCCAGCTCACGAAGATTTCTGCAGCGGCAGCAATCCTTTCACGTTCTCCAGCACACAGACCCGTGGTCTGTTCTCACATATGGGGCGCAGCCCGTGCCCGATCACCTTCTGCTGTTGCCCGCTAAAAGAAGGAAGGGTAACCTGCAATACAAATTTCGCATATCGCAGCCGGGGGCAGCACTAAGTGTTCGTCTGTTGATATCTTTTGACTCTCTACAAACTGCTCAGTAAAGCTTTCATCACATTCCGACCACGTTGCTGTTTTGACCCTGGGCAAAAGGCTGCGCAGCTGCGCCCTGCGGCGCGGATACAACCACGCGCTGCTTGGCTTTTTCTTCCGCCAGACGCCTCAAGCTCGCAAATTCTGTCTCTAGGGCGTCAACATCAGCGCGTGTGCTCGGAGGCTTCGTCCGAGCGAGCTTTGTCGTTGTTGGGCTGACGTTGGGCCTCTTGTTTTGAAGAGATTTGCCCGTGTCCGGCACTAGCTTGAGCCCACAGTCAAGTTACATTGTTGTCAATCACTGCAAGCTGGATTTGAACAGTTATTTTTATTACACAATTAAACAAACTGTCCTAGACCCCAACAATCCCTGGCAATGCGCTAAAAAGTCCGTAAGCTAGTGGGAAAGGCCTGCAAACTTGCACCCGGAATTCAACAATGTCTGCAAGCTCACGCTGTGCTACTCGCAGGGTTGCTGGATCCTATGCGGTGCCTGTGTGCGCGTGCGCGTGCGCGTGCGCGTGCGCGTGCGCGTGCGTGTGCGTGTGGGTGTGGGCGTGGGCGTGTGGGCGTGTGGGCGTGTGGGCGTGTGGGCGTGGGCGTGGGCGTGGGCGTGGGCGGGGGCGTGGGCGTGGGCGTCTGGCGTTGGGCGGGGCGTGGCGGGGCGGGGGCGGGGGCGTGGGTGGGGCCCGGGGCCGGGGGCCGGGGCCGGGCGGCCCGGGGGGGCGGGGGCGGGGGCGGTGGGTGTGGTTTGAGGGTGTGGGTGTGGTGTGGGTGTGTGATGTGGGTGTGTGGGTGTGGGTGTGGGTGTGTGGGTGTGGGTGGTGGTGTGTGGGTGTGTGGGGTGTGTGTGTGTGTGGTTGGGTGTGTGGGTGTGAGGGTGTGTGGGTGTGTGGGTGTGTGGTGTGTGGTGTGTGTGTGTGTGGTGTGTGTGTGTGTGTGTGTGTGTGTGTGTGTGTGGTGGTGTGTGTGTTGTGTGTGTGTGTTGTGGTTGTGTGGTGGTGTAGTGGGTGGTGGGTGAGTGGTGGGTGGTGGTGGGTGGGTTGTGGGAGGTTGTGGTGGGTGGTGGGTGGGTGGGTGGGTGGGTGGGTGGGTGGGTGGGTGGGTGGGTGGGTGGGTGGGTGGGTGGGTGTGTGTGTGTGGGTGTGTGCGTGGGTGTGCGTGTGCGTGTGTGTGTGGGTGGGTGGGTGGGTGGGTGGGTGGGTGGGTGGGTGCGTGCGTGTGCGTGTGCGTGTGCGTGTGCGGGGAATGTTGGGCTCTTCTTTGTGGATTCTTTTTTGCAGTTGTTTGCGGGCTGTCGCGCAACGAATTTTGTGACGAGTTCGGACGGATTTGGTGATGAGTTAGGCCGTTGCAGCACTCTTTTGTGATGAGTTCGGCTGTCACACCCGGATTTTGTGACGGAATATTTGGCTTCGTGAGCCAAATTCTGAGAGGCCTTTTCCCGAAAAGCATCGCGAAGGGTTCTTCCGTGCGGAGCCCTTGGACAAGTTACACAGAGCCAAGTTGCACAGAGCCAAGTTGCACAGAGCCAAGTTACATAGAGCCAAGTTACATAGAGCCAAGTTACATAACCAAGTTACATAGAGCCAAGTTACATAGAGCCAAGTTACATAGAGCCAAGTTACATAGAGCCAAGTTACATAGAGCCAAGTTACATAGAGCCAAGTTACATAGAGCCAAGTTACATAGAGCCAAGTTTCCTAGAGCCAAGTTACATAGAGCCAAGTTACATAGAGCCAAGTTACATAGAGCCAAGTTACATAGAGCCAAGTTACATAGAGCCAAGTTACATAGAGCCAAGTTACATAGAGCCAATTTACATATAGCCAAGTTACATAGAGCCAAGTTACATAGAGCCAAGTTACATAGAGCCAAGTTACATAGAGCCAAGTTACATAGAGCCAAGTTACATAGAGCCAAGTTACATAGAGCCAAGTTACATAGAGCCAAGTTACATAGAGCCAAGTTACATAGAGCCAAGTTACATAGAGCCAAGTTACATAGAGCCAGGTGGCACAGAGCCAAGGTTAGGTAGAGCTTGCGTAGAGCTTCGGCGTTAGCAGCTATGTAAGTTAGTTTAGGTTTCTAAGGCGCCGGGGCGGGAGTTTGATCGTCGCTCGGGATTGCGACCCTCTGCGGAGATTCGCGTGGCGATTTCTGCTGGCCGCGTGCGACCCTCTGCGGAGATTTGTTCCATTACTGAGGACTTTTTACGACTTTTAGCATGCGCGCGCGGCCCTGTGCGGAGATTCGCGTGGTCGAGGTTCAAAAACTGCGGACTTTTACGATTTTTAGCGCGCGCGCGCGACCCTCTGCGGAGATCGTGCGCGTCGAAGCGCTCTCGCTGTGGCGCCGTGCGAATTTGTCTTAGTCTCGGCGAACCCTCTGCGGATCGAAGCGCTCTCGCTGTGGCGCCGTGCAATTTTCTTGCTCGCGAAACGACCTTTGGAAGTTGTCTCGTGGTTTGCGCGCCTGCTTTCGCAATCCCGCGGTCGCGGGTTCGATTCCCCCCTGGTCCGCGGCAGCTCCGGCTTGAAAATCGCAGCATTTAAGTACAAACGTAGTACGCGGAGCTGGAAAATCGCAACTTTTTAAGTACAGACGTAGTATGCGGAGTGGGCTCCCGCAGCTCAGGCTGGAAAATCGCAACTTTTAAGTACAAACGTAGTACGTGGAGCACACCCCCGCAGCTCCGGCTTGAAAATCGCAACGTAGCACGCGGACCGTACTAATCGGAACTTTTAAGTACAGACGTAGTATGCGGAGCGTGCTCCCGCAGCTCAGGCTGGAAAATCGCAACTTTTAAGTACAAACGTAGTACGCGGAGCACACCCCCGCAGCTCCGGCTGGAAAATCGCAACTTTTAAGTGCAAAAATAGTACGCGAAGTACATTCGCACAGCTCCGGCAGCACTTGCCGCAGAGCAACTTGCGCAGAGTCACTTGCGCAGAGCAACTTGCGCAGAGCAACTTGCACAGAGCAATTGCACAAAGCACTTGCGCAGGGCAACTTGCACAGACCAACTTGCCCAGGCACATGCGCAAAGCGCTTGCACGGAGCAACTGGCGCAGAGCACTTGCGCAGAGCAACTTGCACAGACCAACTTGCACAGAGCACATGTGCAAAGCGCTTGCGCGGAGCAACTGGCGCAGAGCAACTTGCTCAGAGCACTTGCGCAGAGCAACTTGCACAGAGCACTTGCGTGCAGCAGCGTGCAGCAGCTTGCAGAGAGCAACTTGCGCGCAGCAGCTTGGAACAACGCAGCTTGCGCAGACCACTTTCGTGAGAAATCGCGCGGCGCAGTTCGAGAGGAAAGTAGGATGATGAGATGGAGCTCTCATGTGACCATACACACTGAGCATCGCCGCGCGCAGACACGCTCGCCGCAGCGATGTAAAAAGGTGTCTCCGCGGCTGGATGAGCGCCTGTGGAAAAATGCTTTCGGGCCAATCGTCCTCTAGTTTTTTTTTCTGAGAGGCCTTTCTTTCACAAACCTGAATGCCCACGGGGGCGGCAGATTTGTGAAGGATGACAACGACATTCGTCACAAAACAAACCAGAAATCACTTTACTTGGTCTGCCGAGAAGTCCGGCCCACTTGTTGCGCGCTCTGTTGTTCCAAATTTGAAAGTTTTGTGAAGAATGTCAATGACATTCGTCACAAACCACCTGGCCCTACCCCGGCCAAACATAGCGCAGAAATTGCCCCGCACATTTTGTGAAGAATGACAATGACATCCGTCGCAAAATGAGGGTGTGACAGCCGAACTCGTCACAAAATCTGGGTCTGACGGCCGAACTCGTCACAAAACCGGGGGTGCAACAGCTCAACTCGTCACAAAAGGGGTGCGCCACCCGAACTCGTCACAAAATGACTCGTCACAAAATTCATTGCGCGACAGCCCGAAACTACTGCGCAAAAAACTCCGCAAAGAAGAGCCCCACATTCCTCACAGACAATTATCCAGCAACTCCTGCGAGTAGCACAGCGTGAGCTTGCAGACATTGTTGAATTCCGGGTGCGAGTTTGCAGGCATTTCCCACTAGCTTACGGACTTTTTAGCGCGTTGCTACAGGGATTGTTGGGGCCTAGCTGCAGAAATCCTCGTGAGCTGGCAGGGCTTATTCGCAGAGCTATTTTGGTCTAGCTTGCGGACACTGCTTGGCATTAGCTTTTGCAAATTGCTGGCAGTACAGGAATTCCACAAGCTAGACTCCCAAGCAACCTCTGCACGGCAATGCTCAGGAACTTGTGCAAACTAGATCCCCAAACTCCCTAGCTGCGCAAAGATCTGCAAGCGATCAGAAAGCCCAGCAAGCCAAGCGAGCCAAAACTCAACCACTCCTGGCCAGCCACCCCGATAAAAACTGCCCAAGCCCAACACCATGCAACAACGCCTGCAAGCTTGCGAGCGGATAATCCGCAAAGTGAAGTTCAACAATCCCTAGAAGCTTCCGCGAAGGAAATTCTGCAAGCCAGAGCCCAACAATCCCTGCAAGCTAAAGCGCAAGAGATTCCGTGGGGAAGAGCATGCAAGAATCTCTTCAAACCAGCTTGGGACATGGCAGAAGCCAGAGTCAAACCTGCATGCTTCAAGGACCCTGCGCAAGCTGGACCCCAACACTCCCTGCCAGAGACGCCAGCACCCTTGCAAGTTCACAGATGATCGAAATTCCGCAAGCTACCGCCCAATCATCTCCACAAGCTAATCTTTGGCAAATTAGGCCCCAAAAACACCGCAAGTATGTGCAAGGGAAATTCTGCAAACTAGCCTTGCAAGCCATCGCACAACAAGCTCCACAAGCGAATTCTCTCTGGCAGCTCCTGAAGAATAATTTCCTCCATAAAATCGGCCAACAATCGCTGTGAGCGTTCACACTCCTGTATAAGAACACGGTAACATGGCAACCTCGCAAGTTTGACGCCAGCGGTCCCGCCTTGCCAATTTGCGCAAGGGATCGCGGGGGTGATAAGGTGACAAAGGGGAATCGTTCAAAGCACGCAAATCAACAACATATATAGATACCTTTTTATCCACACATGATCCTGCAGCACCGTTTGTTCAAAAACAAGTTGCATGTGGGACTGAAGAGCGTGAGTGCCACAGAAGGGGCAAACGCGAATCACGCGCTGTACGCGATGTACCCTTCCGATTTGTGGAGGGGGCGTGCTCAAGCGTTGGCTGCTGTAGGCAAAGCCTTTCATGAATTTGACCTTTGAAGGACCTAAGAATGACAGGGCAAGCAACCATAGACTACACTCCTGCAGCGCATTGCTGGGTTGCACGCACACCGAATACAGCAGCGAGAAGAAGCAACTTGACTTGAACAGCGCGGCCCAGAAGGATGCTTGGGCAAAACCACGGATGACTGGCGCGATATTCTGAATCAGTTGCGTCACCCCCACAGAGCTGTAATCCTCAAAATGTTCCCACCGTGGGACTTGCAGCGCAATGCATTGGCACGCGTGCAAGCTTCACTCATCTGTGTGGCCAGAGCAGAATGCGGCGCGACGCTGTTTTCGTTGATAAAGCAAAACCCTAGATGCAAAGCAAAACCCCGGATAGCCGGAACCATGAATCTTCTCAAGTCTTGTCTATATACATTTCAAGTGTCCCGTTAGGCCCGGCTTGGCACGCAAGCGATGCGTAGTCATGCTTATGATCATCGCTGCTGGAGATGCCGGGGATGCGTAGACATGGTTATCATCATCGCTGCTAGGGACGCTAGAGATGCGTAGTGATGCTTGTAATCCACGTTCATGATTGTTGTGATGATTCGTCTTCTCAAGTCTTTTCTATTTACATTTCAAGTGTCCCGGTTAGACCCGGCTTGACACGCAAGCGATGCGTAGGCATGATTATCATCATCGCTGTTGGAGATGCCGGGGATGCGTAGTGATGGTTATCATCATCATTACGATCGGTGCTGCAGATGCTGGGGATGCGTAGTCATGTCATCATCGCTGCTGGACATGCCGGGGATGCGTGGTGGTGGTTATCATCTTTCTGCTAGGGATGCTGGGGATGCGCGGCGATGCTTATCCCGTTAGACCCGGGTTGACACGCAGGCGATGCGTAGGCGTGATTATCATCGTCGCTGTTGGACATGCCGGGGATGCGTAGTGATGACTGTCATCATGACCATCTTCATGCTTACCATCATTATCATCACTCTAGCCCCCATCTCGTATTCGACAGTCTTGGTACAACGATGATAGTCGTCATGACTCGGAATGTCCTCCCCACGAATGCTGGAGGACGCTTCGCAACAGTTATCCTTACATTCGACATGTCCTCCCTGTGCATGCTGGAGGACGCTTGGTGATAGTTGTCCTTACAGTCGAAATCTCCTCTTGTGCAGGACGGTGATCACCATTCTTAGTATCATCGTCATCATCGTCACCTATCTTCGCTAACGTTTCAAAGTGGCCTTAGGCACAGTTGGAGATGCAAAGGATGCTCTGATGATACTTACCGTCGGCAGCGCTGGAGATGCAGGGGATGCTACGATGATATTTATCGCCATCATCATGGTTCGTCAAAGTCATCATCATGATGGTCCTCATCATTCATTTCTTTGGCCTTCATGCCTATCATCATTATCATCACGGTAAACATTTCTTATTCGACAGTCTTGGTACAACGATGATAGTCGTCGTGACTGGAAATGTGCTCCCCATATGCATGAATGCTGCAGGACGGTGATCATCATTCTTAGTATCATCGTCAACATCGTCACCTATCTTCGCTATCATCGTTGTCGGAACACACAAGCCGTCAACTGTGCGGCCTGCCGTGGAGGCTTCGCAACAGAGTTGCGGGGCGCCCCCCGCATCGCCGCAACCAAACGCCAAACTTCTGCAAGGACGGTCTCCTTCCGCTGCGCTGGCGTGCTAGCAAATCATCATGGTTCATCATAGTCATCATCATGACGGTCCTCATCATCCCTTTCTTTGTTCTTCATGCTTATCATCATTATCATCACAGTACTCATCATCTCTTATTCGACAGTCTTGGTAGAACGATGATAGTCGTCATGACTCGAAATGTCCTCCATGAATGCTGGAGGACGCTTCATGATAGTTATCCTTGCATTCGAAGAAATGTCCTCCCTGTGAATGCTGGAGGACGCTTGGTGATAGTTCTCCCTACAGTCGAAATCTCCTCTCCATGAACGCTGCAGGACGGTGAACATCATTCTTAGTATCATCGTCATCATCGTCACCTATCTTCGCTATCATCGTTGTCGGAACACACAAGCCGTCAACTGTGCGGCCTGCCATCGAGGCTTCGCAACAGAGTTGCCGGGCGCCCCCCGCGTCGCCGCAACCAAACGCCAAACTTCTGCAAGGACGGCTTCCTTCCGTTCTTGCGCGTGCTAGCAATTCGCTCTCGACTTCTACGCGCAGTGTCCTACAACTGTTCCTCTGCTAAGCACGGTCGCAGGTCTGCGTTCCGTTCCGGCTGCGTTGCTTCCGCACGTGCCTCCCAAAGCACTGCTTCGGCCGTGATGTCTTGCAGTTCTGTTGACGCTGAGAGCTGTCCGTGTCGGTACTCTTCCTGCACCTCTCGCAGCCACTCGTCCTGCGCGCGCTCGAAGGTGACAAGTCCTGTGACTCTTGGATGCCGGTTGTCGGCCCGCCCCACATCAACTGCCGCGCGCTGTAGCTTGTGCCCTTTCATTGTCATCATGGTCATGATCATCTCTTGTTAGGCAGCGTTGGTGATGCAGAGGCTGCTACAAGAAAAGTTATCATCACAGTGTTCATCCCTATCAGTATCACCGTGGACATCATCATCTCTTATTAGACAGCATTGGTGATGCAGAGGATGCTACGATGATAGTTATCCTCACAGTCATCATCATCATCATGATTCTTATCAGCATCATGATGATGGTCATCATCATCATCCTTCTCATCATCATCATGATGGTCATCCTCATCTCTTTCATATTCTTATCTCTCTTATTTACGTTTCAAATGTGGCGTTAGGCAGCATTGGTGCTGCAGAGGGTGCTACGATAATAGTTGTCATCACAGTCCTCATGCTTATCATCATTATCATCATGGTAATCATCATCTCTTGTCAGGCAGCATTGGTGATGCAGAGGATGCTACAGTACTAGTTGTCATCACAATCCTCATGCTTATCATCATTTTCAGCATGTAATCATCAGCTCTTGTCAGGCAGCATGGGTGATGCAGTGGATGCTACAATAATAGTTATCATCATCATGGTCATCATCACCACTTGTTAGGCAGCATTGGTGATGCAGAGGATGCTACGAATGATAGTTATCATCACAGTCATCAACATCATCATCATCATCCTTATCACCATCATGTTGGTCATCATCATCATCATCATCACTCTTCTCATCATCATCATGATGGTCATCCTCATCTCTTTCATATTCTTATCTCTCTTATATACGGTTCAAGTGTAGCGCTAGGCAGCATCGGTGCTGCAGAGGATGCTACGATAATAGTTGCCATCACAATCCTCATCCTTATCATCATTACCCTGATCTAGTCTTCATGTGTAGGTGATGACGGACGATGGATTTTAGGGTGCGTGAAGTCTCCATTACATACTCCATTCTGTCCACGAGTGGCAGATTCTCCGTTTCATTCCACAATCTCTGATATGCCTTCATGAGGATATTCATGAGACCGTTGGCCGGGTTGAAGACGTGCTGGAATCTGCTGTAGGTATTCGCGGATTTGTTGGCGTCTCCGGTGATCGCATCGCATTGGTACAATGTCACGAGCGGCATGACTTCGTTCTGAAGATCTTCCCGTGCTGCTCCATGGCTGATTGATGGATGAATGTGAAAAACTCCAATGGTAGCAAACGGGAGGTCTGCCCTCGTTACGTGGCGGCTGTCAAACTCGAGGAGTGATTTGTTGGATGATTTTGGGAGCATACCACGATACTCATCACTCTGCTCGATGTGGAGAACGACGATCTCTTTGTTACGCCCGTGTCCTTGGAGAGTGGTGCGTGGTGGCAATCTCGGTCCAATGTACTTCTTGGATTCAGTGAACATGGATGTTCCCGTAGTTGCCAGGCAGTCCGAGGTCGGAATGTCGTATTCAGGACCAGTGCAATTTTCCCCGGTTCCAAAGAAACATCTGAACATCCCGAATGTGGTTCCCCAATTCTGACTCTTTGTGGAAATGTGCCGTGCCAATAGTTCCACTCTTGCGGATGGTCCGCCGCGTGCAAAGCATGCGATTGGTCTGGATTACCATTGCTTGATAACGATGCCCTTGTACCCAAACCGGATGAACGTCTTGATGAGTTCCCTGGATTTCCCATCTTGAGGACTGAGGAATGCGTCTGCTTCATCTAGGCATAAGATGTGTGCGCTGTTCTGCATCATCATCTTTACGATTGGTCGATCCTTCATTGCCATGTTGTACACCTCCTTGTTGTCCAGCTTTCGATTCCTCGTGAGGTTTCCATGGTTCGTAGTAAGCATGTTGATCGTCAGGGATGAGGTGAACTCATGCGTCTTGGATGGTCCACAGGGGAACGGTCAGTTGGCTGCATCAGCGATCCCAGGATATCGGCAAATGCCCGGATGACTTCTGGTTTGTCATCTGACTTAAGCTTCTTCAATCCAAGTGGAAGCTTAATCGGGTATCCTGATACTGGCTGTGCCTTCCTGCGCTCGTCCATGGTTGGACATTCTCCTGGAAATAGAACTCTTCTTCTTCGAGGTTGACATCTGGATCGACGTGTGCCCATAAGGCTCTCTTGCATTCTGTCAATTTAGGATGAGCTCTCTTGGGATCCTTGTTGTGCTTCTCCATGAAACGGATGAAGTTCCTTTTGGTCTCCACGAGCTCTTCCTCGGCGTCCTTCTTGCTTATTTCTATTTTGAGGTAGATTTCCTTGAGTTCCTGGATGAACTCGTCTAGGTTCTCGGGGTTGTGATACTCCATGGTGACCTTTGGCTTGACGGATCTCTCCCCGGAGGGTTCCATGTTCTCCTCTTCAACTTCGTCCTGATCGGTGGAGCGCCGTCGCTTCTTGGTCTCTGTGGATGTATCTTTTTCGGATTTTTCCTTGTTTTGGTGGTCGTTATTCACATGTTTGAAGAAGCCATCGGCGAATTCTTGGATCTTGCTGGTAAACATCTCAATGTCTTCACGACCGAGATTTTTCTTCATGATCCAGTTGTTACTCATTATGATGTTTCCCTCGGGATCAAATGCTGTAACAATGTTCCTCGCCTCGATGGTTTGCTCTGTCAATGCTGTTCGCTCTTCGGAGAGTCGGATGTCGTAGTCCTGGTCCTTGAGGAATGCCAGGATCAACAATGCATGTCTTCCTGTTGGCATATGTGTAAATGCTGCTTCTGACGCTTCGTCATCAAGGATAACGTCGTCGATGCATGCCATGTGGAGGTGCACTCTCCCCGAAGGGTTTGACTGGGATCTCCCAGATTTCAGCCCGTGCTCCATGATGTTGATCAAGTGCTCTCCATATGTTGCATGGAACATGAACGTGATGGGCTTCTTCGCGAACGGCTTGATCTTTCTCTCTTCTTCAACGGATTGTGCCGCCGGCCTTCGCATTCTGGATTTTGCCTGAGCTGCGCCTTCGTCTTCATGGGGCGCATCGGACCTTGAAGGATGCGGACTTGGAGGAATGGATTCTGTTGGAAGATCATAGTCCGGTTCTTCTTGGCGAGGCTCACTCTTCTGTCCAGAGTACAGGGGTCGTCCAAAAGATTGGAGATCGACTTGTCGTGTATGACCGCTGTTGCATCTCACGTAGAACTCCATATCGGGATCATTGAGGAATTCCTTGTCATTCGGCCGGAGTGCATCGTATGCGGATCTAGAGGTGAGGTTGTCGATCCATCGGTTTCTTGGAACAATGTTTCCCCTTGCCTTGCGCTCATTGTATGGCCCGTCCACGGATGGATACACGAATGCAATCTCGAAACGTGCCTTTCCATAGTTCGGGAACATAGCCATCAGGAGAAGTCCTGGCTTGTTGCCCATGAAGTTCCTTGCATGGGTAATGCATCCCAATGCGTCATAGAGCTCAACGGATCCGTCAGGACCCATGTCCACTTGTCGTCGGCATTCTCTGTGGTGGCCTTGTTTGGGATCATGTCCTCAATCGCTTGATTGGCCAAAGGATGAGGTCGGTGATCTGTTTTGCCTTGGATGGAGCCATGTTGAAATATTTGCAAACCTGCTCAACATTCTGGACGGTCTTCTCAAGATCAGTGTCATACCATCGGAATGATGTCTGCTCCGAAAACTTCTGGCTGAGCATTGGTATAGCAGCAAATACTGTAGACCTTCTTGATGAAGTCCATGTATTGTTTCTCTGTGTGTTGGCCTTCACCTTGAAGCGTTGGCTGCCAGTACTCAGTGAATCTGGCTCTCAGCCAGAATACCTTGGCTCCATGTTCTCGTTCATGCTCAGGAATGAAGTGGAAGTCCGGGTTCATCTCGAGGATGGTAGAGCACTCCTTGTAGTATTCGTACACGAAGTTGAGGAATCGAGAGTCCCGAAAGGTCCTGGATGTACGGATGCTCTCTGGAGGCAGATGTCGGTATCTGATCCGTCTGGCACATACCACCGATCGTTGGACGTGAGAGTTGGCCGCATCGCTGGTCGCCTTGGAAGTGCAGGTCGTTCACCCGGATTATTGTCGGATTCTGTCTCCTCATCCAATATGTTCTCTGGTGCTTGACACAAGCCTCAGCGTCGCTGGTGGTGACTTCGGAATCAGTTTTGGATGTGGCATCGCCTTCAGCGTTGGATTTCCTTCGGGAGGTTGCTCTTCGTCGTCCAGGTCATCATCGTTGTCGGTACCTCGATCATAATCTGCCTGCTCCATGTTGACATTATCTGGTTGTTGAGAGGCGGATGGATTCTCATCGACGACCTGCTCCATGGGGCAGTCGGATGTCTCATCTTCCTCATCACGAGCAGGAGATTCCTTCAAGGGAGATGCCCGTCTCTTCACTAGCGGCTTCGGCGAAGGAGCCGCAGTGCTGGATTGTCCAAAGATCATGTTGAGAATCGGCATGTCTTCGAGGTGATCAAGCATACACGATTGCAAAGGTCGGAGTGGTTGAAAACCGAAAGTGGCTGCGGATGCAGACACATATTTCTTGAGATTCAAAATGGGTCAAGTGCAAAAACACGCATCGCGGATTTGAGGAATTGCAAATGTGCAAAATGAAAAACTCTTGGATCCAAACTGGGCCCCTCGTTTGCCTTCAGCAGACCTCTTGCAGTCTGCTGCTGGCGCAGGCTCATTCAATGAGTTGAACTTGGTTTCTCGGGGCAGCGGCTAGTTCAACTAATGTAGTCATTGGTCGGTCCTGGGCCCTGATTTTTTCAGAAGCCACCTGTGCAACTGGGCCTCAGGGCGTGGACATGCGGATCATGCCCAGGTTCCACAATAAGCAAACATGGATTCTGCTACACCGACTCCTGCAAAGGCAATGATGTCGGGTCCGTGCTTCGTGTTGCGCGCTAGCCACTCAACCAAGAATGCCTTGTTCTGCAACATGGTACGGAAGGGTGGATGTGCATCTACATTCAAGAGATTGCCGGTGAGGACGGCCTTGATGAGCTCGTCTGCTTTAGCTGAATGCTTGGTCAGCAAATCTGCCAGACAATGCAATGTTCACTTCGTACATGTGCAAGGTCGTGCATCTGTCCGCTGTTGCTTTCCTTTCTCAACATCTGGATCAAATGCATTGTTTCTGTTCCGGTTGATGTGTTGTGGATGCTGTGGTGACAAGATTGTTCGCATCAGTGCGGATGTGTACATCTGCAATTTCGCCCGTTATGTCTGACCAAAGACCGCGAAGAAATAATGCTGAACCGTAGCAACGCATTAGTCCGTGCAACTCTGCAACAGTAGTGGACCTGGTTGTGGCGGTGATTTTGTGCGTCTCATAGTCGACCAATGAGCCTCTCGAGTTCGATGAGCCCTGGCGAAGATCTCTTTGTTCTGCGAGAAATATAACTTGCGCACGTTGGGATGACTTATCTTCATTGTTGCGATAGGATGCATCTGGATAACCAACTATGCGTGTCTTGCCACGAAGGGGCCAGAATCTCATTCTAAGCGGAATCAAGGATGTTCCACCATCTGCGGGGTGCGTCATTCAGCCCGTAGGCAGGCTTCTTCACGCGCGCTCCAATGTGTGGTGGATATCCTATTTCAGGAGGGATCTGGCAAATAATGTCACGAGTCTGATCGTAGGCTTTGCCTTGGAGGAGTGCCGTCTTCAAATCCATGTGAAATATATTCCAGCCCTTATTTGCGGCTGCTTGGATTGCAAGGCGGAAGCCACTCCTGGATGCAGCAGGACTGTCTGTCTGCTGATCGTTCTTCTGCTTGTCTTGGAAGCCCCGGAGGACCCAGCGAGCCTTGGTCTTTAGGAAGTTACCATCCTTGTCTCGCTTTAAGGTAAGGACCCAGCGACCGGTGACCCAGTTCCTGACATGAATCTTGCGTGTGTCGACCAAGTCGAACACTTCGTTGTCAAGCCAAGATTTGCACTCAAGATGCTTAGCTTCAAGGAATTGCTTCTGATAAGCCCTTATTTCAGTGGCTGTCGCTTCCTTCCGCTTCTTGCCAATGAGTGCGGGTGTGGATGAAGCCTTCAAGGATTCTTGCTTGGATGAGTACAAGACTAAGAGTGCACGGTCATCGTCGGTCATGTTCTTGCATAACTGGTCAACATGATTATGTTCTGTGTGTTTCTGATGAGAGAATCCGCATCGGGGCGATGGGTTGAAGGTCCCTTTCACACGTCTAAGAAGGACAGGGTTTCCTTCAATATCTCTTGGAACCGTAAAGGATCCAGTGTTCGCACAGATCTTCTGCTCAGCTGTCATGAGTCACCAATGTGCTTCATCAAGAACGAGATCAGCTTGGTGATCATCGTAAGATCTGGTCCTCTGAGAGTCTGCCGATTCTCCATCTTCCTGGTCAGTAAATCTCATGGTTCTCTCTGAACTTCCAGTGCCGGATGAGGTTGGAACATGAGGGATCAGTTCTTCCTCACTTTCATATTGCGCCGGCAAATTTGCTGGATTGTTTGGATTGTAGTTGGATGAAGATGCAGGTTCATTTCTGGGAGAATGCTCAGGTGACTCATCATTGTCATCTGGCTTCTTCTTCTTCTTCCCAGTTTTCTGCTTCTTGGATGGACTGCCAGTTGTTTCTTCTTGCTCAAGCGTCGGCAGTTCAAGATCTTCATCATGGTCTTCTGCTTCGGGGTTTGTTAGAATCGCAGGCGGCGAAGGTACCACGACAGTCGGAAGAATTGGTTGAGATGATTGCGACTGTGACGGCAAAGAGACATCACCCCCCAGTCGTTGAGTCCGCTTGAGGATGAAATGGACTGTTTTTGCCGTTTAAGCGCTGAATCTCCTCCGCCAGGTTTGTCGTGTGGCGGCAACGGTGGGTCTACTGGACTGTCCGGTGATACACCTCGTGGTGCTGGCGGCATGGGACGATCAGGCTGATGTGGAGGATCCGGAGGAGGATCTGACATTGGATCAGGCATGGGATGGTCCGGTTGATCAGGTGGCTGCTGTGTGTCAGGTTGTTGAGGTTCATCCGTTGGATCTGTCGGATCCGTCTTGATGGGCATCGGCTTGATCGCCGGCGCATCCGAGAATGACTGATGAACGGATGAAAACATCACCGCCTGCCAGGTTTTCGGATCATAATTCTCCCAATTGCATTTTGATGCAGGCAAGGCCCAAATTCTATTCAGCTGATCAGGCTGCCAGAAGGATATGATCGCATCGTCCGGAGGTGACGTAATTGGCATGTTAATGCCGATGGTGTGGACGTGTGCTGCGCATGCATCATACTGAGTGGATAAAATGCACTATTGTCTCAGCTTCTTGCAACAATTCCACATGTTCTGACATCGCCAGTCATTAGGATCTTGTTTGAAGATATCGATTTCAGTCCCCGGTGGGTACTGCTTCATCGTCTTCTGAAACTTTTGGACTAGCGGATCTTGGATGACCAATGGTTGAGCGTCCTTGTTGAACGGGAGGTCCTGAATTCTGACCGCAAGACTGCTGCCGGTCATGTTGAATGGCTTCCGTCTCCCTTCTCAGGATGTCAGCCTGCTTGATGGTGAATGGATTGAAAAGCTCCTCCAAGAGGTACACCTCGTTGTCAAGTGGTTTCACCTTCAAGTGTCGTAGGAGGATGTGAGCGAGACCCTGACAGAACTGGTAAGGATACACCTGTGCCAGTTTGGTCCTGCTTCCAAAAGTACCAGCATTTCCCTCTAGGGGCTGATGTTCGTGTTTGACTGAGCTGGTAGAATTCTTACACCGTCTGAAGATCGGTCTCATTTCCTCGGGAGGTAAACAGTGCATCAAGCTCGTGGGCTTGAGACTTCTGAGTCCGGATTCGGGATCTTTCAGTCCGTATGCGCAGCAATGGAAATCTCGCCAGGTCACGGATGGATCTGAAAACAGTTGCAGTTCAGATACCATATCTTGGATGTCTGAGGGTTTTCAATGATGAAGTATCTGCTGATATCGCGCAATGGATGCCACAAACTCAACCATGGGAAGATAGCGTTTCCACTTCTCCCAGACTCTTTGTTGGTCTTGTTGGATGTTTTGACCATGGTCCACAGACCGGTGCCATGAGGATTACATCAGGTGCTTGCTCCTTGATGATCTCCATGACGATGTGTCGTCCTTTGGAGGTCATTACGTCGAATCCGGTGCGGATGTCTACAAGAGTCCCAACCTTGAGACCTGTGAGTGCGCAGCATTGGCTGAATCTGGCACTTCCTGCAAAGATCTCGAGAACGTGGATCTTTCCTTTACGTACACAATTCCAATGCGCTTGTTTAGGAACGGATGTGAGGTCCTCGAAGAACATGTTGTCTGCTGGATGAGGTGCTGCAGGCTTGGGAGTTGTCTTTCCCCCGATGTGTAATGGCACTGAGGATTTCGGCTTAGGAGCTGGTGCGGATGACTCTTTCTTCTTGGTGTCGGCAGAGGAGCCGGTCTGCTCCTTCTGCAGAGGTTCTCGCTCCTGGCAATAGAAGATCAATTCCAGGTTTCCCCGGAAGGATGGTTTCATCCTTTCTGACCTTCGTCATGTTAACCTTGATGAGTCGAGTCCCAAGATCAAGTCCTACCACTGCTCCTTCAATGGAAATAACTTTTCCTTTTAGCCATATTCCTCCCTTGCTTCCATTGGAACGGATCTTGGATTTGTCTTCCTGCCAGTAAAATACCTTGTCCTTCACCTGAAGGGGCTTAGAACTCATTCGGAGATTTTGAGCAAGGTCTCGTCGGATGTCTTCGGATTGACGCGCTTCTTGGAATGCTTGCTTTGACAGCTGTTTGATCTGAATGGCTGTCAGCTCCTCCGCATTCCTGTCAATCGTCAACTGAGTTGGTGTTGCGACATCGAGTTGGATGAGATCTGCTGGTCGTCTTCCGAATGCGAGCTCCAATGGTGTTACACCCCCGTAGGTGACAGTCTGATTCCTGACAGTTGCAGCTGCCTTCGCCAGCTGTCTAAATGTCACTTTCTTCAGTGTTGCAGGTGCTGTGCCTGCCTTGATGGAACTTAGCATGATCTTGAGTTGTGCCTTCAGGAGTCGAACTGCAGCTTCAGCTCGATTGGGCCATGGTGTGTTCGGTCCTAGTGATATCGGTGTGATGTCAAGGGACTGATAGAAATGTTCCCATGTCTCTGTCATGAAGGCTTGATCTGCGACAACTGATTTGGGCTGCAAGTGGTACTGGTCAAAAGTAATGTTCTCGACTTCTTGCGTAGTTGTCACTGCCTCTGCAGTGAGCAATGTTGTTGCTCCATCCAGGATGACAAACACAATGATGTGTTCTCCTGTTCCAAGAGGAACTTGACAGTGATCAATGAATGTCATGTCACCACAGGTGTCCGCTCGAAGTCCACTCGTCTTGCTTCGTGATGGTGCATGTTTTGCCGCTTGGCAAACTTCACATGCACTTCGGATTTTGTCAAATAGATCGAATGTTGATTTCGGCAAATGAAGTGAGCGAGGTCTAAACCGAAATTGATCTGTTGTCATGTGATAATGCTGGAGATGGAGCTTCTTCAACCCTTCGGGATTTGACAATCGCTTGTGGATTCTGCCTAGCGCAGGCGGAAGCGTCGTTGGTTCTTCTGAGGATGTTGCGAAAGGATCTGGCTCAATGGTCGACCGGGGTTTCTTGTCGATGATCCTGTCTGCTGCCGATCCTGAACCTGCTTCTTCGTCCTCAAGCGAATTGTCCGCGAATGTGAAAATGGTCTTACCTATCCACAGGTTAATCATCGGTTTGTTTGCCTGGGATGTAAGTCTCCCAGTGTCTTCTAGAATGTCTGGATCTCCACCGTCGAGTGCATCAATGATTTCCGTAGTACGCTCTCGGCTGATATTATCAAGATTGATTGGACATTCCTTGGCTCCATTTGGTGTGAAACGCCTTGCAAGGCGTAATGCGCACACGGATGAGCTGGTTGCTCTTCTTGTCAAGGATCCAATGGTCCTGCTTTTGAGACCCAATGATTTTAGGAGTTGCTAGTCCCTGCGTCTCGGATGATTTTGATGCACAAACAGTTTCAGTCTTGGAAAAACCCCCGGAGGGAAACCGGATGCTGTTGTCATCATCGTAGACGTAGTTGGTGAGGCCCTTGATGGCAATTTCTCCATGCGCTTTCACTCTTGCAACTCCAGCGAGGTCGGCGAGCACATGTCCTGTGCCGGATACTGGAACTGCTTGACGGTTCATGCCAAAGGCCTTGCGTGTGATCTTATCGCATTGAGGTGTGTGCTCGATGGTCATGTAGAGGTTCCGCATCTGACTGATGCTCAGGAGGATCAGTACAGTTCCTTGTTCAAGGACGTCGATGTTCGTACTGCGTGGGGGAGTTGTGTGATATCGGAGATGCAAGGTCCAATTTACCTTGGCTGTTTCTCCGTTTGCAAAAGTGAACTTGGTCTCGGCCGGGATGTACTGATAGGAGATGAGGTCTTTCATGGGTTCGATGGCCTGAGTAAAACGCTGGATTGCACGCCAGCTGCCCATAGATCTGGTACATCCATTGTCCCGAATCGCATAGGTCGGATTGCGCTGAGGGTTGATGAAAGGCGCCATCAGCTTGGTTGCCAAAAGGCTGTGATCTGTTGCGACGGACAAATTGTGTTCTGAAACTGCATCTGATTGGATCAGCTTCCCGTGGATGGCCTCTTTCTCATGATGCTCATATGCGTCATGGAATGCCATTAGCGCTTGTCCTGTGCTGGATGTCTCAGGGATGAGTACCAGCCTTGTTCGTTCCATGTCCATGATTGATCCCAATCTTGGTCTGTCCAACCGGCATAGGTAGGCTCTGTGGGTGGTGCAGTCTGCTGGATGGCGGGCTGCTCCTCCGTCTTCTCTGCGATGGCTGCGAGCGTCTTGGATTTTCCTTTGTCATGTCCGCCCTTTCCGTTGCCATTCTCATAGGATGGATAACCCTTGTTTCCATCATAGGGATATTGGAATTTTGATTTTCCTTTCTTTCCCTTCTTTCCTTTGCCTTTTCCCCAATATGCCTGGTCGTAGGGATCATAGTTTTCATTGGCCATATTGGCCTTCCCGCCAGAACCGCTTTTTCTGAAGGGTTTGAAGCCACCTCGTTGGTGACTGCCCTTTTTGTTTCCTGATTTTCCTTTTCCTTTTCTCTTCTTGAATCTGAAATTCCGCCCTGACACTTTTCTTGCTATGAACGCATCGTTCTCCTCGAGGACCCAGAATGTCTCTTCATCGTTGTTTGACATGAATCCTTCAAGTCCTTCTTCATCCTCAACCCAAAAGCCTTCTTCTCCTTCGTATTCAGCTTGTTCGATGATGAAGAAGGTCTTGCTTCGGTTGCCTCCTTGAGGTCGGATGGACGGATCTTGAATGGATGTCCTGGTTGTGAGTTCATGGTAATTCGTCAGCATCTCATAGGAGTAGTTCTCTAGTGAAATGTTTCTCAGTGACAATGCACCGGTCAGTCTTTCTCTCTGCTGATCTGACAATTCACTCTGAATGATGAAAAAATGCGCAATGAGATTATCCCCGAAGGGAAATGCGTCCCGCTGTCTGTCCTGCATCCCCGTGATATACTGTCTGAGGACTGTTGGATCACCCTCATCGAGCAGGACTGGAGGCGGTACTCGGGCACCAGCTGCTTGCTTGTTCTTGCATTTGCGTCCTGTACGGACTGTCGAAATGATGGTGACTGTGCCGTGAAAACTGGCATCAAGTCCATCCATGCTGCCTTCAATCGCATGAGAAGGATTTCGGAATTTTGATGTAAAAACGAGGAACTCTTGGTTCTGCCTTCTATGATTGAAGAAACTGAGGAGCCTGTACAGATACACGTTGGTCGCACCTTTCAAAAGTACTTCTTCAGCGTGTTCTTGAAGTAGTTGACTCCTTCATTTTTGGGGGACTGCCTTGTACAGAAAGGCATCTCCTGTTAGTCTGCTTTTGAGCAGAGGTCCTGTCTTGGGTGCTTCCACCGTAGTGATTGTCACGCCCACTGCCGGGGTGCCTATCCCAGAAGGGAACTGGTACCCTGTGGTAGTAGAGGTCGTTGATTTGGTCCCTGGATCTATTCCGGAGAGAGTCCAATACGCCAATATGGAGGATTGGAGGATGGATTGTCCCTGGTGGCTTGTATTGACTGTTCTACCTGTAAAGCGGTCTGCAAAGCCTTTTATCAATGTACCATGCGTCTAGTGACTGTACAAATGACTTGATGGGCCTTGGGCCATCATGTCAGCGGAGTGTGTGAATAGGTCAATGTGCAACAAAAAGCAACACAGGGGGGGGGTGCCCTGGGGGGGAGGTCGGTGTTGGGGCACGGAACGAACAGCGCGGAACAGCACGGATCGATCGGCGCGGATCAGCGCGGATCAGCGCGGACCGGTTTGGAGGGGGTTTGTTGGGGGCGGTTGGGGGGGTTTGGGGGGGTTTTGGGGGGGGGGGCTTGCGGGTGGGGGGCGTTGGGGGTTTAGTGTGGGCGGGGGTGAGTGTGGGCGCTCTTGTAATTCCTCAACCCCACATCAACTCCACTCCAACTGCCCTCCAACTCCAACCGACTCCACTCAAACCCACTCCAACTTCACTCCGCCCCAACTTGACTCCAACTCCACTCCAACCCCACTCCGCCTCCACTGGAACTCCACTCCAACTCCAACTCAACCCCCAACTCCACCCCCAACTCCACTCCAACTCCACTGCAAATCCAACTCCACTCCACCCCCATTTCCACTCCACTCCAACTCCACGCCAACTCCACTCCAACTCCACTCCAACTCTCTTACAACTCCACTCCGGCTCCACTCAAACTCCACTCCAACTTCACCCCAACTCCACTCCAACTCCACTCCACTCCAACTCCACCCCAACTCCACTCCAACACTCCAACTCGCCTCCAACCCTCCTCCAACTCCCCAACTCCAACCCAACTCCACTCCAACTCCACTCCAACTCCACTCCAACTCCATTACAACTCCTCCACTCCAAACTCCACTCCAACTCCAACCCAACTCCACTTTAACTCCACTCCAACTCCACTCCAACGCCATTACAACCTCACTCCGACTCCACTCAAACTCCACTGCAACTCCAACTCCACTCAACTCCCTCCACTCAAACTCCACTCCAACTCCAACTCCACTCAACTCCAACTCCACTCCAACTCCATTACAAGTCCACTCCGACTCCACTCTAACTCCCAACTCCACTCCACTCCAACTCCAACTCCCACTCCAACTCCACTCCAACTCCACTCCAACCCCACTCCACTCCAACTCCAACGCCATTACAACCTCACCCCGACTCCACGCAAACTCCACTGCAACTCCAACTCCACTCAACTCCGACTCCACTCCAACGCCATTACAACCTCACCCCGACTCCACTCAAACTCCACTCCAACTCCAACTCCGCTCAACTCCAACTCCACTCCAACTCCATTACAACTCCACTCCGACTCCACTCCAACTCCCAACTCCACTCCACTCCAACTCCAACTCCCACTCCAACTCCCACTCCAACTCCCACTCCAACTCCACTCCAACTCGACTCCAACCCCACTCCACTCCAACTGCAACGCCATTACAACCTCACCCCGACTCCACTCAAACTCCACTGCAACTCCAACTCCACTCAACTCCGACTCCACTCCAACGCCATTACAACCTCACCCCGACTCCACTCAAACTCCACTCCAACTTCAACTCCACTCAACTCCAACTCCACTCCAACTCCATTACAACTCCACGCCGACTCCACTCCAACTCCCAACTCCACTCCACTCCAACTCCAACTCCCACTCCAACTCCCACTCCAACTCCCACTCCAACTCCACTCCAACTCCACTCCAACCCCACTCCACTCCAACTCCACGCCAACTCCACTCCAAGTCCACTCCAACTCCAACTCCAGTACAACTCCATTACAATTCCTGTTTGCCGGCCAAAACGGGGGTAGCGCAATTTTCCGCCACCCCTTTTTGCCAGCCGAAGGGAGTAGCGCAATTTTCTGCCACGCTTCGTGCCACCCCTTTGCGCAAGCCATCGAAAACACTTGTTTCCTCTTGTTCACCGAAGACCCTGCGTGCTAAGCAGGTTTCCACATTTTCCACGTTTGCACCCGGCCTTGCATCCATACAAAACTATCGAAAACACTGTTTTTTTGTTGGGTTCACCGAAAACTTGAAAAACCCCGCTAATGCTTGAGGTAAGGTTGCGGAAGTCATGAAAACACGTGGAAAATCAATGTTTTTGGTGGCGTTCTGGAAGTGAACAAGTAGCAAAAACCACGTGTTTTTGATGGCTTTGTATGGATTCAAGGACGCGTTGTTGCAAAAATCATGAAACCACGTGGAAAATTCATGCTTTTCGTTGCGTTTCTGAAAGGTGCATCGAACTTGCTGGCAGACCCTGCGTTTTCCCATGCTTGTTGGTGGGCGCGAACCCCGAAGATGTGGACACCTGCTTAACAGTTGGCCTTCACCGGTCTCTTGCCACGTTAAAACGGTTTGTACGTGGTTTTGGGCCTTGACGAGGGGGTCTGGGGATGAAAACTTCGCATCTCCCGGCGCCCGGCTGTCAGACGTAAGCCTTTAATCCGGGCGCCGGGCAGGTGAGCCCGTGCTTTCCCCGGAGGCCTTCGGGCTTTTTCAAACCGAAGGTTTATAAGGGCCGCGCCCCCTGCCGCCGACCCACCGGTCGATTCCGGTTCAGAAACCTTGCTGCCAGGGGGGAAAACGTGTTCGGGCGCCATCAAGACTTCTTCCAAAAAGCCTTTCACTCCATGAAGCACTGTTTTTTAAAGAAATCGGAGGGATATAAGCGAGGCTGCATTTTGGCGCCAAGCGCTACTAGGCATGCTGGCGATGCTGGGCCCTCGCTCTACAAAACATTGTAAATACCGTCAAAACTGCTGTGCTGAGCGGTGGGCTGTTGTTCTGTCCGTTTTGCTTTTGCTGTGGCTGGCTCGCGTGCTGCGCGGTCCTTGCTTTTTTCCCGTTGGTTTTGGGGCCTTCTGGGGCGCGCGCGCGCGACCCCAGCCACAAAATGCTGATATTTACGGTGTGTTGTTGCATTTGCGTTTCCGGGCTGGGGCCCAGAAAGCTGGCATCCCCGGCATCATGTGGGGTTCATGCGTAACCTGACCAGCCATATCGTAGCACATGACATGACATGGCTCAAAGAGGTGTAGCCGGCTAGAGACCGCAGGCCCAGAAATAATTGACCCATAGTCGGTTTTCGTTTGTGAACCAAACACAAGAGAAAGGGGTCAAAAAGGGCGCGTCCGCTGCAACTAGAAGTGGGAGTCTCAGCTCTCAGCTCAGGCACGGACATGAAACAGTCCCAGCACAGAGTACACCAGAATCGACACACTCCTGGCTTATCAGTCAAAACCACACCCCTCTCACCTCCAGCGCCCATCCCTTTTCGAGAAGAAGCTTGTTTGCGAAAAGCGTAAGCATGCCAACACACACCTCCAATGTGCTGGTTTCTGACAACCTTCAGTTTGCAGCCACACAAAGTACAAGGAGCACAAGGCAGGCGGACAAGTGCACCATGTAGATGCTGAACATCCTCAAGTCATTCACAGCCAAGTTGCGAAAAACTGTCCGCGTGACTGCGCACCTCATTTGAAAAAGGCTGCTTCACCGAGACCCCCGCGTCAGGGAGAGAAGCACGCCCCAGCGATATTGACAAATCGCGCAAACCTCGGTGTTCTGACACGGCCGGCGGTCGACACAGGCTGCATGTTTGACTCTTCCTCTGCGAACTTGCTCTAGCCGAGCTTGATTGACTGTCGCGGCCACAAGCTCATCAAATGTCTCTGGCGCTGGGAGCAGCGCCATCAGACTAAAGGTTCCTCCGTAAATCACCAGGGCCGGCCTTGGAGCTGCGTGTGTGCTCCAAGGGGGTAACCTTTGGGCTCATACCACGGCGCCCCCGTGATAAATCTGGTGATATACTTTGGTTTACCCAGGCTGTAGACCCTTTACCGTTTACCAATATCGTTCAGCTTGTTTGTTAAGTCTTGCAGGGGCACCTGCTCGGGGATATGAGGCTGGACCCGGGAAAATGTGGGGCAAAAAGCTGAGCCAATCCCTCTAATTTCAGGACTCCAAAACACAATGAAATTCCCTTTTCAACCAACCAAATCTCCGTCGAAGACTGCCCAAATCCCGTTTGAAACCAGCCAAATACCCCCTAGAACTTTAAACCCCCGCTGGAAACATGCCAAACCCCTAGACGCCGGCCACGTTGCGCCTAGAAGCAAATTCCTTCAAGAACCCGGCCAAATTGCCCCAATTACCGCTACGAACCGTCTTCTGGCTGTCTAAGGCTGGCGCAAATACTTCAAGCGCCTGGGTCTTGCTTGCCCTTAGCTCCAACTGGCGAGTTGCGGGTGACACGCGCGGTCTTCCGGGAAAAGACTGGCGGAAGACGCGAGAAGGCTTTCCACTGAAGCTGCTGGTTCTGCCTTGTCTCCAGCAAGAAGATCTCTGTGGAGACTGTCATCGGAGGTCCGCCACCGCTTGTGCTATCTGCGCAAATGACTTTACCCTTGTAGCCACATACCTTGGCTCCTGGCTTAATCTTGGGCGTGTCTTCACTCTCGCCGGTTGCGAGTGGCTTAGATCTAAGCCACACATGCGACGCTAGGTCTTGACGCGCGTCTTCTGCTCCGCCAGTGTCAAATCTGTCCAGCAGTCGGCCGTCCTTTCGCCTTAGGAATGGTGAGCTGAGGAGGTGTAGCAACGTTCAGTTGGACAAGCTCTGCTGGTCTGCGTCCGAACGCTAGTTCTGAAGGTGTGGGTCTCAAGGATGCTGTTGGGACCTAGAGAGATTGGTCTCCAACGACACATCTGGGTTGCAAGTGGTATAGCATAGTTTTCAAGCAAGGACATACTGGTCATGTCAGCTGTTCTCCCTACAACTTCTGCAGTGAGAAGAGCTGTAGCTCCATCAAGGAAAACGGGAACATGATGTGTTCGATCGCAGATTTCTGACAGATCTTGCCGTACAGGTAATATATCTCCTTAGGCGGGCGCCAGGCCCGAGTTCTGAATCTGAACTGTTCTGCTGACATGTGATGGTGGTTTAGCTTGCAAAGTTCTTCTGGTTTCGGCGAGGTCGTGTGTGGATACGTCTTAGTGCCATTGGTTGTTTTTGATGCTCCTGGTGGTAGAGCAGCGTTGCTTGGATCAGCGGCACGCCGACCTGGTGATGGGTATGACCCTCTGCAGGCCTGTCAGTGTGTGTGTTTGTTGCGGTGTCAGCAGCTTGTCAAAAAACTGGCTGCGGCGCCAACCCACATCTTCGGTGTCCTCTTTGGTAAAGCTGCCTGAATTTGCAAGTTGTCGTCTATCCTCTTTGTAACTCGCTGGTTGTGAATCTGCTCGTGCGTGTGTGTGTGTGTGGAATTGGGCAAGCGGACGACTGCGCGAGGCGGCCGCAGCGGCAGCCACGCCACGGCCGGCTGGATTCTCCATATGTACCTCTACTCTATCTACGGTGTCGCCACGTAAACACCCGGACACTTAAGTAGGCCAACAAACATTTTTGACTACCTCCGCCAGCGTTACCGCCAGCCCGGCCGTCCAATTTCAATAGCCGATTTAGGTTGGTATTTCGCGTTACGTCTTGAAAGCCTGCCTCTGGCCCAGCCCGCCTTCTTGAACATCCGGGCGCTCCGGAAATAAAAACCGGCGAAGGAAGGCAAAGTCAGACCCAATGTAGCAGTGGTGTTGCTGTTACGTGGGCTCGCACGCTACAGTTTACACGCAGCTGTGTCCGTGAGGCCTCTGCGAAGCTTCCACGAAGCCAGCGCGGGCCAACCATCATCATGCTTCACCCGCTTCGACATTTTGAAGGGCCCACGCCTTCAATCTGGAGGCCCAAGTCGTTCTTGTCAATTTGCTTGCTGTCTGTCGCCAACTACATCTTCCGCAACCATTCAGTTGTTCTGGTATTTGTTGAAAAACAGGCCCCGTCCCAAGAAACCAGGAGATTCAAGAATTTAAGGAAATTTGGGAGTCCCTCCGGGAAAAAGTGTATTCGTATCTTTCTCGCTTTCTTTTTTGCACGACCCGCTGCGCCGCTATACCGGTGCTAGGGACTCGGGGCAGGATTTTGCGAATATGAGTTTTGCAGGGGTCTGAAACAGGTCTGACACAATCTCAGCCGCCCGCTGCGGCGTGGTACTGAGGGAGAACGATGATCTCTCAGTGAATCCAGTTTGCGGAGAGCTTGGGCCAGCTGACACCGAATTGGAACGCTGTCCGCTAGCACGCTACCCACCTGTCGCTAAAACAGTCTGAGGCCAACACGGGAGAATGGCGGCAACAAAAGGCATGTGTCAGCAAAGGTGAACGCGCTGCGCTGCCTGGTAGGGGACGTGGAGTTCTACGGATTGCGCGACGCAAGTGTAGGACCATGGCGGCGCCCTCTCTCTCTCTCTCTCTCTCTCTCTCTCTCTCTCTCTCTCTCTCTCTCTCTCTCTCTCTCTCTCTCTCTCTCGCTCTCTCTCTCCCTCTCTCTCTCTCTCTCTCTCTCTCTCTCTCTCTCTCTTTCTCTCTGTCGAAGCCTGTCAACCCGAACGAAGACTGTGGCAGGAGGCGGCTCCAACGTGACGACGCCGGATGGGTCAGGTTCTCGAGGCTGGTTGCCCTCACACCATGGAAAGCCTCCCTGACGACCGGTCAAGGTCAACTCAGATGACGGCGGTGTGCGTCGAAATGTTGAGGGAGGAGGTCCTCTGTTGGAGAGCCGAGCTCGAGGACCAAGAACGATTTGGTGAGGAGCTCAGGCTGAACAAGCGGAGCTTGATTGGATTTTCGGATCATGTTATGGGCTGCACGCTCTTTCTTCTCTTCCAAATCTCTTCATTCTATCATTTGTTGAAAACAGGTGCCATCCCAAGACACCAGGAGTTTCAAGAATTCAAGTTCATGACGAGCCACGTAGACAGGGCTTAGGTCAACTTAGCGCACTTAGCTCCGCATTCCAGGCGTTTGTGTAGCATGGAATTACAAAAGCATTGGTCTGCAATTGCTTGTTTATGTTGTCTTATCCCATCTTACCCTACCTTAAGCCTACCTTATCAAGTGATTTTTCTAGTCTGAGTTACCTTACCAAACCTCATCCTGTCTCATATTTCGTTCCCTTGTCCCAACCCATCTTATCCAATCGTACCCGGCCTACCTGTATCTACCTATCTCTCTGTCTATCCATCTATTTTTCTAACTGGTCAATCTCTCTATCTATGGCTATCTATCTATCTGAGCGCCTATCTATCTGTCCGTCTATCTAGTTGTATCCTGTTTATCCTATCCACCCTATCTATCTCATTGTATCAACCTTATCGGTTTTATATATATATATATCTCTTGTGCCTTATCGATCTTATGAATCTCATCTGCCATATCTAAGAATATCGTTCTATCCCTTATCTACCTTCTCAAATCTTACCAAGTCTTCCCCTTTGCTAAGTTACCTTTGCCTACCTCGCCCTGTATTAACTCGTCTTATCCTGTCTTACATGTTTTACACCTTCTTAACCTGTCTTATCCTGCCGCATCCGATGAACTGCTCTACCTGTATCTATCCATGTCTCTCTCTGTCTGTATCTATCTGTTTATCTGTCTGTCTCTCCAAGTGCCTATCTATCTATCAACCTGCCTAGCATCTACCTTTTTCCTATCTTATCAAGTCTTCTCGTACGCTAAACAGTGGCCCATCCTATCAATTAACGCGTGGTTCCCTATCTTATCCTGTCTTACCTAATCTAATCCTATCGTATCCTGCCTTGTCATACCCTATCCTATCTGTAACCTACTTTTCCCATCTTATCATATGAACCGATCTATATCTATCTGTTTGTCGTATCTGTCCGTCTGTGCGTCTACCCATCTACCCACCGAGGTAGCTATCTTCATTTCTATCTATCTGTTTATCTATAACAACAATACTTGTAAATACACACATATATATATATATATTGCTCAACCCCCCCCAAGACCCATGCCTAGAGTGCTGGACCCACGCCCAGAGTGTTGGACGGAAGACGTAGCACTGTGCAAATCCATAGATTTTGGCTCCTGCTGTTTGGATCGCATTCTGCTTCCAAGGGTACCTTTGATAGAAGCATGAAGTGCTGAGACTTGTAGAACTGCAACCTAAATCACAGAAAGCGCTTGATACAGTTGCGACCTAAATCATAGAAAGTTCTTCATAGAACTGCAACCTCAATCATAGAAAATGCTTTTTTGAATTGCAACCTAAACCATAGAAAGTTCTTCATCGAGTTGAACCCAAAACATAGAAAGTGTTCTTTAGAACTGCAACCTCAGCCATAGAAATTGTTTTATGGAGCTGCAGCCTAAATCGTAGAAAGTTCTTCATGGAACTGCGGCCTAAACCACACAAAGCCTTGTATAGAACCGCGACCCAAATATGAGAAACTGCTTATAAGAACTGCGACTTAGAACATAGAAATTGCACCCTTCCTCACAGAAAGGGTCTTGTAGAATTGCAAGCCTGGATCATAGAAAGTTCTTCATAGAGTTGAAAGCCTAGATCATAGAAAGTTCTTCATAGAGTTGCAATCTAAATCATAGAAAGTTCTTCACAGAGCTGCGTCCTAAATCATGGAAAGAGTGGTGTAGATCTGCAACCGCGATCATAGAAAGGCGCACCCCTAAAACATAGAAACTGTTTTGTAGAACTGCAACCTAGGTAATGAAAAAGGCCCTTTATTAGAGTTGCAACCTGACTCAAAGAAAACTCTTTATAGATTTGTGAATCATACTAACTGTTTTATAGAACTGCAACTTGAACCATTCAACATTTGATTCCTAGAATTGAAGCCTAAATTACAGAAAGGCCTTCATAGAGTTGCAACCCCAGTTAATTGAAAAAATGTTTTTAAGTGCTACCTAAATCATAGAAGGTGCTTGATAGAACTGCAGCCTAAACAATAAACAGTGTTTTATAGAATGTTCAAACCCATACTTAGGGCAAACTATCCGCTAGCACAAGCTTGTGCATCCTGGGTTACACTAAGTACTGATGCTAGAATCTAAGTCTACATAGGAAAACATGTGTTTTTTTAGGGCATCGTTTAGAAGCTGGACAGCGCATTACACATGCGTGTCTACAGCAAAACCCTCGTTTTTGAACAACAACCTGAGTATTCAAGGGGGGGGTGCCAAATCTAGATATATAAACGTATATGTATATATGTGTTCTACCATCCTCTACCATCCATCTCACCGTGTCTACCGTGTTGACCTCATATTTCACAAGCGTTGTCTATCTCTGTCCCCTCTACCTGATCTACCTAATCTACCTGTTCCTGTCATATGATAACTTAAAATATCTGAATTATCCTATAATACCCTACGTGTATCATCATGTCTTACCCTATCTTATCCTATCTTATTATGCTTCGTTCTATGAATCAACCAATTTTCTGTCAACCTATCCATCTCCCTCTATCCATCTCTCTCTATCTCACCCTGTTTATCTCATCGTGTCTATCTATTTGTCTATCTATATACCTGCGTCCTGCCTAATCCAATTTTCCAATCTTCTCCTATCTAATCTTGTCCTATCCTGCCTAGAGCATCTACCTGTCTATCTATCTCTTCTCTGATGTGTCTGTCCATCGACCTCTTCGTTCACGTTGCTGGCCGTTGCTGGCCTTGTCCACAGGGCCGAGACACGCTTGCGTTGCAAGTTTCACGTGCGTCAGGCGCGAACGCCTTAGTGGAACGGTTGGATATCCAGGGTCGCTGTTGACGTGTGTGACGGGCTCCTTGACGTCTGCTGCTGACGCCGGCACCGATGCTGGTGGCTCTGAAGGCGCGGCGTCAGCGTCACATTGCGGAGTGTGGTCAATTGTCATGTCATCTGATGAGTACTGAGCAAAACCAGAACTTGTCAATGTTCAAGAATGCCAGTGTCCTCGTAGGTGGTGAAGCACATGTGGTGCAATTGCCTTCGTGAATCTCTCCGCTACGCGCCAGCTACCCGTGGGTTTTGCGCAGCCCTTGTCAAGAATGATGCGGGTTTGATTTTCGGCCTGCTTTGCGATGGGCGCCAAGAGCTGACGGGCCTTGATTTGGTGTCGTATGTGGAACCATGACGTATGTCAAACCTTTTTTGGGCGACTGTGCTTCTGCTTGCATCAACCTCTTCGGTTGCGCCTGCTAGGTGTGATGCGATTGTTGTCGTAATCAACAAAAATGAACTGCTGTTCCATTCGGTAATCTTGCTCCCCGATCATCCGGGCATGGCTCTGCCGATGTAAGGCTTGCCTTCTACTTTCTGGCCATCCTCGCCGGAATCCTTGCCTTTGTTGCGCTTTAGCTTGTGCCACGGTTTGCCTTTGCCTTTGTTGAACCATGGTTCTTTGGAGCACTGTAGGACTGATCTGCGGCGGTCCCGTTGGCCGTGTTGCTTGTGGCTTTCTAAAAGGTTCAAAACAGCCTCTTGGGCGCTTCCCTCTTCCTCTTAGGGTTCTACCCTTGTGCCCCTTGCCAGACTTAACAGTCCGACCTGATATTCTCTATACAAAGTGAACGCATCGTAGTCTTCCAATTGCCAAACAGCTTCTTCATCTTCCAATGGTCAAAAACCTTCAACGCCCTCATCACCCTTCTGCACCGTCACAATCTCTTTGTTCAAGGGTTACAGAAGGTTCTTGAATGACTAAGGGTCCTTGTCGGTGCGGCTCTGTAACCTTGAGTGTAACCCAACCCCCTGTCCTATTCTCATTTTGCGTTTATCGAGAAGTTGATGTTCTCTTCTTCCGCCGCCATGGCGCCCAGCGTGGGCCGCGGCGAAACCTACCATGGAAAGCTCCTCATTGCCTGTCATCCACGATTGAGGTTGGGTTCAATCCTCAAAGGGTCACCACTGACCTCCCCGATAAAAAAGGGGAAGTTGAGGATGTCCAATGCAACAGGCAGTGTTTGGCTACCTCAGCAAACAATATTGCGACCCCACACACTACAGCAAGCTGGGGGAAATGATGCCTGGTCGCGTCAAAGTCTTTACTAGTTTGAGCTAAGAGAGTTGCAACCCCCCTCCCCCACCCCTGATAATTACAAGCAACCACAGGCAACCAGGCAGCCAACAATAAACCGCAACATGTTGCGCGACACGTTGCGCAACACATTTGTTCCCAGAATTTGTCAAAGGGCAGGAGACTACCCCAAGTGTTTTGAATGCCGCTACCTTAGGTCTGAAGCGCGTAACTTGTTGACGCAATGCCCCATTCGTTGCTGGTAAACACAGCGCCTCGCGGGCTGAATGCCACGCTGGGCTGCGTTAACTGAGGGTCCCGCCAAGTGTTTGATTTCCGCGCGCGTGAGCCCACCCTAATCGTATTTTGAAGGCACATAAGGAACCCTTTGTGGATGCTGTTGCCTCAGACAAGCTCTGAAATCTAACATCACTTGCTTGCGCTATAGTTATTACCCTGGCTGGGACTTCACTGCAGATTTGTGGTAACACTTTAGCAACTGGGCGCAATAAGCGGATGAGGCTTTTGTAAATGCTTTCTGGGAGAGATGCGAGGTTCTCGGAAACGGGACTTTGCACAATATGGCCTCTGGGTCTGCGAGTTTCTTGAAATGTTGTGGACCCTGGCACATTTGCAAAGCTTCTTAACAATTCAACAAAAGTTGCTCAGTTGCGTGTCGCTTTTTTGTCGTTCATGAGCGCACTATGCCAGCAATACATTTTTGATAATCTGGCGAGCTGCAGCGTGGAAGCAGAGTCATTTGTTTGTATGCGTTCTCGGCGTGCGCTAGCATATCTTGGAATCAACTCCGTGGCAGGAGATAAAAAAGAGATGCTAGAGCAGGCTCTGGTTTTTAGTGCGGTCAAAGGCAGAGTGTTCCAGTGTTTGTCTGGAAAAGTAGATCTTTTTGCCGGGAGTGGGCCTACCAAACAAACAAAGCTAAACACGCAACGTTAAAAAAACGTCTAAACAAAATAAAAAGTCAAGAAATAGGCAAGTCAAAAGCGGCAAGCGAATTACATCAACAAATCACCAACTACAATCACCAAATCAAACACACCAAAGATGAGCAGCCAGGTGAATAGATGGAAGCATAAATGACCGAGCAAATGCAGCATAAATTCATGCACGCATGGACAAATAAACAAAACAAGTTAGTTACTCAAATAAAATACGCGTGAACCAGTAAAAAACAATTATCCCGGCAAGAAACCCCAAACAGCGACGGGCATAAACAATCAAGCTGACCCGGCAGCCACGGGCTGGAAGGACATGGGCATCCTGCGGGCGCTTGTGTACCGACAACGGGATGGAGTGGGTGGTTTCCAGCATCTTCATGCGTGAAACATGGGGTTGGAGGCTTCCATGCCGCGCAACAAGCCGACTGAGGCACGGGACGCACTGCCAACTGCCCTAGATTTACGAGAGCAAGTCGCAACAACAAGTCGCAACAACAAGTCGCAACGCAAGCGCGTGGTTGGGGAATTATTAGTCACTGCAAGTTTCTGTACCTGTTTCCCGCAGCAAACTCTTCCACATCACTAGCAAACCGAGGAGCACACTTGCCAAACACTAAACAAACTTCATCCTGCGCAATACTGCCGAAACGCACTTCGACATCATACAACATCATGATTTTGTGGTAACTACCACGCAACATGCTCGCGGCCAGACTCGCGGGCCCCATTTTCTGCAAACCTGCGCAGTCGAAACGCAATTCGACATCATGCAGCATCACGATTTGGCGGTAAATACCACGCAAAATGCTGCAGGACACACTCACGGGCCTCATTCTGCGAAAGCATACAACATCACGGTTTTGCGGAAAATACCACGCAGAGTGCTCGCGGCCAGACTCGCGAGCCTCATTTTGCGCGAGCCTGCGCAATCGAAACGCGCTTCGGCATCATACAACTGAACAATGTTGCGGTAAATATCAGGCAAAGTGCTCCCGGACAAAGCCTGCGCAATCGAAACGAAATTCGGCATCATGCAACATCACAACGTGGCGGTAACTGCCACGCGAAATGCTCCCGGACAAACTCGGGGGCCTCATTTCGCGCGAGCCTGCGCAATCGAAACGCACTTCGACATCATACAACATCACGATTTTGCGGTAAGCATCTCGCAAAATGGTCCCGGACAAACTCGGGGGCCTCATTCACTTTGACATCATGCAACATCACGGTTTTGCGGTAAGCACCTCGCAAAATGCTGGCGGCCAGGCCGGGCACCTCGATCTAGCGCCGGGCCAGTACTCTTACCGCACGAACCCCTCAGTGGAAACACTGTTTGGGGAAACACAAATGTCAAGGACCCCTGCCAAAGGCTCCCGGGCAGAGCTCGCGCCAGCAGTTGCACTGCCATGAACGCCCCACGCCTCTGTTTGGTGGAGCTGTTTGAGGCGATCAGCAAAACACGCCAGGAACAATGAACTGAAACCAAAAGAATTCCATCTTTTGGCGGCATTTGCCACCAATTGGACACGTGCACGTGCGAAAACCTTGCCAGCCCAGAAGTTGCACCCGAGCCTTGGACACGATTCTTTGTGGCTAGCACCCTTTACTTAACCTGCCCATCCCAAAGGCCTGCCAACCGGACCTTGCTTCTTGGTACACCACCCCGCCCGCTATCTCATGAAGCTGGCCCAGGAATACCAAAATAGACATTCATGTAGGGGCCCTGGAGCGCCGGCTGCTGCTCCTTGGCGTCACCCGTCTCCGTGCGGCATCCAAGGGATTTGCGGCCTCCAGCTGTTGTGCAGCAGCTGCTCCTGATTCAGCTGAAGAACCTTGGCGATGCAACGGAAGAGGAAAACAACCATGAAAGGTGCGTCGTTTTGAGGAACACCCGCTTGTTTTGGCGCAAGGTTTTGGCATCAAAAAGTTACTTTTCTCTTGCCAAGCCCTGCATTGGTCTCACAAATCAACCATTACAACATGAACCTCCTTCTAGGGGACCTTGTTCTGGGTTCCGAGAAAATCCGCTCACCCCTTGTCTGCAAGGGCGAGGCGCGCGGGAAGGGTGGCTGGCGCATGAGCACAATCAAGGTGCGCACTATCCTTTCTTGTACGCCTTCCGACTGTCACGTTTGACATCGCTTGGGGAGCAGGGGGCGCTATGATGACAGTCATGATGCCATGGGTGATGACAATCATTATCAAGCATCGCTTCGACGTCAGCTGCCGCTGAGGTGGTTGCTTGTCGTTTTTGGCACCTTTGGTGAGATGGTTTTTTTCGGACATGCAGTAGCCGCTGGTTCGTGTTTCGAATTCCTCGCGAGACAAGCCCGGGTCATCATCATCATAGACCTCACATGCGTGTAAGACGCGCAAAACGTCTATATCACATAGACCTGATTTTCTGGGAGATGCGCAAAGAGTCTTCCGGCGCGGCGCGCCATGTGTAGGACCCTCAGGCGTGCTTGGCATCAGTGATGAAGTTGACATCGTTGACGAGGCATTGTGGAACGCAGGTATGATGGCACAGGGTCTCCAGCCCTACCTCGGTTATCATCGTAACACCCCCCTAGTGGTCACTCCCGTAACCTGTACACATGTATGCATAAGCCAAGGAAAAGGAAAATAAAATGATAGGTCATAATCCAGGCGATGGTCACGACGATAGCACCCAGCTCCGCAAGCACCATGATGACTATGACGGTCACCGTAGCACCTTTTGATGATCGCCATCGCCCGTGTCGCCATATGTATCATCGAGTCGTAACTGTTTAACTGTCATTGTGGCAACCCTGTGTCGCAAGCGGGACCTGATGATGAAGAGAACGTCACGGCGACGCCTAATGATGATCGTCATAATGACGATGACACAGTTGAGAAAATCACCAGGCGTCGCGGCGGCGTTCTGGTTGCTATCATGGCCTCTTGAGAGTCACAATCACAATGATCCTCACCAGTTACCGTCGTGACGATTGTCATACCCTGCTCGCAACGCTGGGGCTATCATCATCCTTGTCATATTAGCCGCGTCACAGTCAACATTGTGGTAATCGTCATCAGGGTCATGACCTTATTTCCCATATGTTTTAAAAGTTCGGCCCCACGTGCAATGCAGGGGCCACAACGCTAGTTGTCAGGACACAGCTGGGGATGCAAGCAGATGCTACGATGATAATTGCCAGGAGGACAACCATCGTCAGGCACTGCCGTGACGTTCTTTTCCTCAACAGGCCCCGCCTGCCATGCATGTGGCGCTTGCAGCGCAAACGCCTCTGAAGCTTTCACCTGCGCTAGCCAGGTGCGCCGACACACACTTGGAGTTTCACGTGGCTACAGAAGACATCCAGCGGGACAGGCTCTTCAGCGCCAATTTGCTACTCAAATGGAATGCGATTCCACACTGGGAGTCTGCGCTGGGAAAGCAGGGCATTTCCAGTCAGGCTCACAGAGGAAGCATCCGGATGAAAGCTTGCCTCAACCATGACTGCCTGACAAACAAATACCTGCACTGAGGGCGGCAAGAAAAGGTGGATCAACACCATGCCATCAAGCAGATCCTGCGCGGCTCTCAAGCCAATGGACATGTTTACAGCTACATCAACATCGAGAGCCTCAGCAAACCAGCCTAGCCGGGCTATCAGATCACCGAGTCTGGCAAGAAGTTATGGTTATGGCCTTCCATCAAGCATGCCAAGGATCAGCACGAGAAAGTCCTCACTCCTCAGCTAGGAACCAGCTTTTTTTACGCCCTTCAAGCAACAACGCTGTAATTCCGACCAAGGATGGGAAGAGAATGTCTTTTGCGGTCCACACCACGTCTGACCTCAGAGATGGACTGAGACGTGGCAAGAGAAGCTGAACATGTTCACTTCCTGACGCTTGCTCAAGCAGTCTCAGTAGCGTGCTCATCCGACACCATTTTTAGTTCTTCCTGCCCCCTCGAAGCCAACTTCAACAAGCACGAAACTGACTAGTTTGTTTACGCGCATCACTCAAAGGCCGCCGTTTAAAAAAAAACTCGGAGAAGAAGGCACTCAACAGGAGACACTGATGAGGACAATGCTTCCTCAACATCAGAGACCAGGAATACAAGGCCTATCAAGAAGAGGTGGAACTCTTTGACGTGGGCAACATCAAGGACATCATTGATATCCTGAAGGCCAGACACTTCGTTGAGACCATGACAGAGAGAAAAAGGCAGAAACGGAACTCAATCAGGCAAAGATCGTTCGTGGATAGCTTTGCCAACAACCCATCATCGCTGCAGGGCAGCCTCACCGTCCTTGAGATCAATTCCCTGGCGCAGATCAATCCGAAGAAGAACTATCCGGGCGATCGCTACTATGACAGGAAGTCCGACTTGCCAACCTTGCAGCCCAAATCAGGTTACCCGACAAGGCTCCCCGGAAGCAAGCGCATCACAAACTGCACAGACACCCACAAGATCAGAGCATGCACGAAGATCCTCCTCCAACCAAAAAACAGCCAGCACAAACCGGCACCGCGTTTCGATCCTCATCAATGCGGCAGCCTGACGAAGGGTCCACAGCTGGATGGCAGTGTCACCAGAAAATTCCCATCAAGCTGCAAGCCACAAGAGCGCCCGCGTCATACGCATCAATGAGGAAGATGCGATGATTCCGCGCTCAATGAGGAAACCATCGATCTCGTCAAGGAGTTCATCAACGCAGGCTTCAAGGGCATAGTTCTGAAGGCATGGGGAGCTAGAGCGATTGCGTGTTTCGTCCGAGGCAAGAAATAATCTGGCCGGTCATTAAGGACATGCTTTTTAGGCCTTTTTTTTGGGTGCTTTTTGTGGACCGAAAACCTTGTTTTTTTTCGGGTGTGCATACTTGTCAAAACAAGTCGTTTTTCGGAAAGGTTTTTTTTGCCGAAAATCTTGGGGAGGGAGGGGGGCCTTGATGTTTGGACAATCCGGTGGCTCAGAGAGCTGTTTTTGCTGTGTCAGCTGTTAGTGAAACTTGGCGCACGTGCTGCCATGGACATTTACGGGGTTGACGCTGACGAGCTCGCGCATTGCGTGGCGCTGCGTGTCATTGAAATGAAGATTGACGAGATTATTGTCAGGAAATGCAGCCGGGTCCTGCGGTTGATCATGGAAAGAACTGGGCGAAGAGCCGCGATGTTTCCTTTCGCAGTCGTTCTTGCTGGTATGGAGCGCGCGCTGATTTCGCCATTGCCTTCTGATGATATGGCCAGGGAGCCTCTTGTGCGGGATTTGTGCTCTCCAGGCTCTCCAGGACCAACGCAACTTCCACGCGTCACTGCTGAAGAGCGGGCCTTTGTGGAAGAGTCGACCCAGGTTCTGCACTTCTTGAACGAACTGGCCGACATTAACGAACCTTTTACACCATTAAAGATGCTGTTGGACAATGCTTATTTGACTTTGCGTAAGCTTGTCTGTTTACCCTTGAACTCTGACTGAACTTGCATCTAGAAAAGGCTGCGGAAACACAGCCTTTCCCCTGAGAGCCCGGCTCAGCTTAGGTTTTTGCTTTGCCTGAGAAGTTTGGCAACTCCTGAGTTTTACAAAGCACAAGGAAAAGCGTGTCTGCTTTGCTGCCAGCGTTGCGTGCGGCTCAGTGAGTTTTCGCCCGCCGCCTGCCCATTCGGTTCAACTGGCTCAGCTTCGGTTCGGCTTCAACTTGTTGAAATGTCCAGCTTTGTAACCAAAGCTGGCGAAGCCATGGCATCCAGGTACTTGGAGGAGGGCTCAGCTGGCATTGTGCGGGGGGATTGCCTATACAAGTTGGCGGAAGACATCCAACGAATCACTTGCGGGCAACCAGACAAGATCCCTTTCTCGATGCTCATCAAGGTCTGCGAGACTCTGGGCCCTCTGTACAAAGACAACCGGATGAACTCCAAGATCATCAGCAAGTGCTGCGCCACATGCACTGTGCTTGAACACTTTTTTTGTCACAAGACACCGGTGACTGATGTGCGCTACAAGGACGTCTTGTGGATGTTTGATGAGTACGAGATGCTGCGGCCGATGAAGGGGAAGCTGAACAAGGTTAAGCTTGACGAGCTGCGCACTCTCCATGACCAAATGTTGCAGGTGAGCGAGGCCCTGGATGTGTGGGGCGGTCTTGCCGCTGGCCACGACGCAGAGTGTGTGTTTCTGGCCATACTCTGGCCAGTCCATGTCCTGATACAGGACTTGCAGCCGGTGCTTCGAGAGTTCATATACGAACACACTGCGGCAACACAGTGAGTGTTTGGGCTGAGCTTGAGGGGCTGCTGCAGCCTGAGAAACGATGTGTTTGCTGCCGCATGCTTGTTTGCAGGCAAGAAAAAGAGCACCTGGGGCAATATTTGTCAATTTGAGATGCTTTTTGTGCAATTTACTTTGCAGCGCTCTGGTCCAAACTGGCCTTTTTTTAGGGGAGCCATGATGGAACAGTCACCTGCGTTGCGCGCCATGACCGAGGCTGGGGCTCGACGACGGAAGATCGAGGCATTGAAAACGCAAATGGAACACCTAAAGGAAGAGTTGCAGATGGTGGTAGCTGTTGAGATCCTGATGAGGCAGGAGTACCACAATCTGGATTCGGCGCTGGACCTCATCGAGGAGTTCCAAAACACGCGCAATGGCAGGCAGCAGCTGTTTATTGATTCTGAGAGGGGCAGAGACTTTTCAGGTTGAGTCTATGCGCAGGATGTCGCTCCGCATGTGGCAGACGGCAATGGACACCACGGAGGTCATCGATCACAAATTGTGGCAAAGCACGCAGGAGCTGGAGAAGTTAGAGTCTGAATTGCGCCGGCGATAGATGTCCCATGTTTATACTGCCGGAGTTCCACGCAGCGCTGCTGCCGCGAAAACCAACTGCGTGCCCGCAGTTGGTTCTTGTTAATGGCCAACACCTCTGCAAATTCCAACGGTAGCTTAGTCTTGACTTTACACGTTTCGGGCGCAAGGTCGGAACAAGAAAAAGACCCTCTTACGCAAGGCTAATGGTGGTAGAGCTGCAGTCTTCGATTCGTGCCTGCGTTTGCTTGGGCGCGCCTGTGAACAGTTGGAAACATGTGTCAGGGATGCTGTGTTCATGTCGTGATGGTTGAATTGCCCGCCGCAGCTGTTAAGGAACATCTGTGGAACATCTGCGGAAACGCAGCTGTCAGTCAGACAATGCCGTGGAATTCTGACTGGCAGGCCGTGTGCGATGTCTGCGGATATACAAGACCCCGTTCTTCAAGAAGAAGGCCTTCAAAGACAGCGGTGTGATGGTTTGCGGTCAGAACTTTGAGGTGTTTTGCTGCGTGTGCCTGCTGGAGGGAAAGGCTGAGGCTGGCCTGCAGCACAGCTGGTGCTACACCAGGGATGAGGCCTTCAAAGTTCGGTCCGAAAAATGCGAACCGCCGATGTGTACTTACTGTGTGGGCGCCGAGTATGATCGCTTGCCGCCATCATCGCAGGCATCCTCGGCGTGGACCAGCACCTCCCCGCCGCCGCCGTGGCAGAGTCCGCCGCCGCTCCCGCCCGAGGAAGTGCTTAAGGATATCTTGGACGAGCTGACAGGGGTGCAAGGCCGTGTCCACAAGATAGAGATGATGATTATTAAGCTGCTGAATCAGAAGAATGAGTCCAAGGAGACAATCAAGCCTTGCTAGACAAGGAGACAGTCTTCGAGCATCGCTAGACGCAAACTGCTGCCACGCAGTCTTGCCAGTGTTTCACTTGAATTGCTGCCGCAACAGTCTCTTCGCACATTTTGCAGCCAGAAAAAAAAGCAGCGCAATGCTTTGTCAATCCATGAGGGCCCGCCCTGGGTTGGCTGCGCAGCTCTTCGAGTAGGGTATGCAGGCATCTGGTAACACTGCACGACTTTGTTTTTTTCGGTTGTGTTGTCGTTGGCGACAGCAGGAATTGCCCTTCGCCTCTTCAACATAAAGCTTCCGCAACTCCATGCGCACCACATTGTCGACAAAGCCGCATCTAGAACCAGCTCTGCACCCGCAGTTGAACAGTTGCTGTCGAATGATCTATTTGTTGGAGCTCCTTGCCTTGGTTGTTCAAACTTACTTACTCAGGCTGCTAGTGGAAAAAACAGCTCTCAAATGTTGTTGCCGTTCAGTGATCATGAAACACAACTGCATCTCAGACTGCTTGCGCGCCAGCCTTGGCTTCAAGCAAGGGCACGGCAGATTGAAGACTGCTTTGGCAACAAAGCAGGACATGCCGCGACATTCCGACGAGTATGGCAGTGTGGCGCTATACTTGTTCATCAATGTCAATGGTGACTGGCATGTCTTGGCGCGCCGAAGGTGCAGCGGGTTTCTTGCTACACCTGCTGGAAGCATAGATTCAGCAGATCTTGTCTACAGGCATGGTGGAAACTGGCAGCAAGATGCGGCCCAGAATGCCGCCTTAAGGGAACTGCGAGAAGAGGCTGGGTTGCATCTGGACTCCAACGTCACGGGCCACTTTTTCACGCTGGCAAAAGACACGACGCTGATAAACCAGAAATTTCAGGACAGGTTTGGGAAAGTGCATGGGGCTGGGGCGTGTGAAAAGCTGCATGTCCCTGCACGTTTGTTCTAACTATTGCAAACACTGTTCAAGCAATGCCCCAGCAGGAAGGCAAGCGGAGCAACGTTAACCACATCAATTTCGGCTTCGTCTTGCCGTCTTTCTGCCAAGATGCACTAGAGGTCCATGGCCCTCAACACAAACCCGAGCTCCTGCCACACGGGATGGCCAATGTGGAGGGGATCCCAACAAAGCCGCTCGAGAAGAATTCCAGGCACAAGTGGGTGAAGGTCAACACGATGCTGAGTCATCGCGACCTCTATGACCTTTGCAGGACTCCGCTTGCAGACTTCCTGGACAGAGTGGACCAAGCCGCTGTGGCAACACAGCGGCCATCACACAGGGCACTGGAAAGCATTGAACGACTCCCGCTGAAGTCGGTCCTCATCACGAGCGAGATGCTGGCGAATCTCCTGAAGCTGTCGCATGTGGCTGGCGCAAAGTCATTGGAGTTGGCCACTCCATTGGTGCAAGCCCCGTATGATGTCCTGAGGAACAACATCGGGAGATTGACCAAGCGTTCAAAGCTTGAAAAATGTGGGAGGAGCCAGAGCAACCACCCCTGTGCAAAGGACCCAGCATTGGTGGAGATGATGGTGCGGCACTGGGCGCACGTCCACGGAGTCTGCGACTCTCTGGGCCAATGCCGCCATTTCCCCCAGGAGACCTCCAGAAGTTCTGGCCACATCGAATTCGATTACTTGCAGTCGGACAGACAGCACTCTGTGCAGTGGCAGCGTCGTATTCAAGACATCTGCGGAAACGCAGATGGCATCCACTTGCACTCGGTGGTTCACGGCACCTACTGGGAATGTGCCCCGGCAATCCTGAGACAGGGAAAGCTGACTGCGTCAGATAACGACGCCGGGCTGGGGGCACGCGAGTATCACGGCCGAGGAGGCCGTGGAGTCGGAGTGCGCCTTGCCAAGAAATTTGTGTTTGGTAATGATTCCTGAATGTTTAGTCCTTGGTTGTTGTAGTCTTGCCTGTTCGTGCCTTGCCGACCTTGTGCGCCAAGGTACACAGCAGAAGACTGGGAGCACGTCTTCGACCACTACGCGTGGAAGACAAATGTCTTCGGCAACAATGTCTACTACGCTTTGGGCTTCCAGCTTCTGGGCCACACCCCCAGGACGATTTTTAACATGCATCGTGGCACAGAGCTGGTGTGGAATGCGGAGGACCTCGTGATAGTGAAGGTGATCGTGAGGTACAACATGCGGGTCCAGCAGGGCGAGGCGTGCTCGCGGAATTTCCAGCCGCAATGCCGCCTGCTGCCGAAAGAGTTGCAGGGGGACCACGTGGAGGTGCCCGTATACGAAAAGATTGCAGCAAGCAGGTGGCACGACTGTGCCCACACCCCTCACTGGGAAGAAGACTACGTCCCACACAAGGAGTGGTTCCTTCACATGGACTATGACAAGGTGAAGAATCTCACACCCTTGAGCTGCTGCTTCCCCTGGGCTCCTCAGCCCACCAACGTGAAGGCAAGAGCTGCTGCGTTCATCGCTTGCCGGTCACGCAGCCCGCGAGGCGGGTCAAGCAGCCTTGCGCCGACGCCAACTGTGGTGCCGAGCATGGAGCAGGAAACTCCAACTCTGCAGCCGGAGGAGCCCACTGTCACCCAGCTGCCGGTGGAGGAGTGCAAGCAGGAGCCGGCAAGCCCAACTCCGTTTTTGCCCATGCCAAAATCAGCTGCGGCGACGCAGCTTGACACTGACATGGACAAGGAGCAAGAAGAAGTTCCGGCCTGGTTCAACTATTCGCCAACGTCGCCGGCTGATGAGCCTCCATGCGAGGGGCCCCAAACACCATCAGTCTCTGAATCTGAGGATGACGACGGGCTGCAGCAACAACTCCAGCGTGCGGAACACCTGACAATGACCCTGCACCGTGTCAATGTTCGTGATTCTGACTCTGAGCTGAGCGGAATCTCAGATGAGGATGATGAGGAGGAGCCGGATGACAAAATGTCACAGAAGGACGAGGACCAAGATGAGCACCAGGACCAAGATGAGTGGCGGTGGATGCCGCTTGAGTCAGGTCGATGGCAAGGAGCACAATTGCTGCGATTGGAGAGGCAGTGGCAGGACGCCGGGTTCCCAAAGCTCGGCACTGAGGCAGGCGATTGGTTCCACACACAAATTACAGCAGCGGAGACGGCCTATGTCACTGCGACAGGCATCTATGACAACATGCCTGACCCGGATGGTGGAATTGCGGCGGGGCTATCCAGGACTCGACAACAGAAGACGCGGTCGCGCGTGAGAACAAGGTTCAAGAGATCCCGAGTGATTGGGCTGCCCTTCAGAACTCGGGGAAGCATGAAAGCGACAAAGAGACTGGCGCCGGTGCACAGGATGCACTCTAGCTGCTGGATACATTGGCGCGCAGTTTGGCCGGCTGCCACGGGCGCCAAAATTCCCCAAGGGCCAACGCTGGTACAACTACCGGGGACAATGGCCTAAAGTCACTCAACGACGGCATTGAGTGGTGGACTGATGATCCATGCACAAAGCAGCAGCTGGCTGACGTAAAGGAATGGTTCCTGGGCCTCAAAAAGGTCAAAAACTGAACTGCGTCGCCGCAGTCAGTCTTTTGAATCATTGCTTCCGAAGCCTTTGTACAGCTGACGGCTTCGGAAGCGGTCGCAGTCCCGCAGATGTAAAAAGGGCTCGTCCGTTTTGCCTGAGTGTTTCTGTCGTGGCACAGTTCATGTTGCGGCATCGTTAATCGTTGATCACGCCTGTCGAAACATGCTTAAGTTGTACGGCAGCTGCTGCACCGACTGCGGCAACGCAGTTCGGATGGCGCCATGCCTTCTTCCAAATGCGTGATTAAGTGGGGAAGACTGTTCAAGTGGGCAAAACTGAGTGAGTCGAATGTGCAGCGCCGGTACTGCAAGTGCTTCAGCCGCTCAGTGGAAGGATTGCGAACAACGCACTTGAAACAACATGAGCGTGGAGTACTGCATCGGTTCCGACGAGCGACAGCGCTTGGCTGCAGCCCAAATCTGCCAGGCACCCCGTCAATGGACACCTTTCTGGGTGTTGTGGAGCGCCGCTTGAAAGGAGAATCGCTTCGAAAATCTCCTCTTGGCCGCTACAAGGAAAAGAAGATTTCATGGTGCTTGAATGAGGCTATGTTGGACATGGAGCGGAAGAAACTTGGGAAGTGCCAGGTAGCTCTGATTTCGCAAGATGCGCAAGGGCCGATGCTTTCTGTCAGATTTGCCTGTGTGTCAAACCGCGCTGCGAAACCGCAGCGCGGTCAACTTGAACTGCATCAAGGCCTCTTGGGGCTCTTCCACGGCCAAATTTGCGGCGCCCGAAGGCTTGCCAGGACAACGCTGCAAGTTGCAAAAACTATGTTTCAGGCTAGAAGAAAACCTCCGTCTGGGTGGTGCGGGAAGGCGCCGACATTTTACAAAAAGGCTTGGCAGCATTTTCGCAGAAGGGTGGAACCTAGGCGGCAAAGCTTTGCTTGCTCCATGTTTCAAAACAAAATGCTTCTCCCTGACGCTGACGCTGCTGAGGAAATGTTTGCTTCGGATGCGGCCGCTGATGAACTGAGAGCCGGCCGTTTACTCTCACTTCGGGACCACTTTCCTGCCGAGACTTTTCCAGCTATGAAGATTCGACTGCGCGACAGCGCGCATGCTGTCCAACGGCAACTCAGCGCAGTCCTCACGTGTTGCATTCCCAGTAAACAACCCTGCGCGGAACGGACAACTAACAGACAGCTGCCTTGCTGGCTAAGGTTTGCAAAGAAATGGCATCTTGACGAGACGCTTCAGGAATACATGCAGCAATTCATATCTGGAAAGGAGTCTATGACTGCGCTGATTTGGCATTCGCCAGATTTGAAGGTGATGTTTGCGAAGCATGTTGCTAGGCTCAAAAGTGGACATGTTTTAACACACATGCCGCAAGTGTGGCCATAGTGTCTCGTCGCGCTAAGGTTCGGCACATGGACGCCGAATTTCTGCGTCACAGTGGCATGAGAGACTTGCAGTCGGCCAAGCATCGTCATTCTTCTCTGCAGAAGCCGATGGGGCGATTTATCCTTCTTGCGGATGCGTTCTTGGCCACAGCTCACGAGAGACTTAGTAGGCATCAGGCTTGCTTGAGTATGTCGCCATTTCAAAGAAAAACTGTGTTGCAAATCTAAGGATATTGCGAGTAAAGACCAACGCGAAACCCCGAAGGGTTGCCAAGAAGTTCCTGGAGTCTATATCCACAGAGGTGTACCTGCAAATGGCTATGATGGCTGACGCTGCTGATGAGGAGATCAGAATTTTACGCAGATTTGACAAGAGCCAGATGGACATGAGTGCAGCGCAAACCTGCTTGACAACCTTTGCTCAAAGGCTGCATGTGCTCTTCGTGCAGAAAACAGCCACCTCCAGTGGTTACACACAGCACGCTTCTAGACAGCACTGAGTCGCGAAGCCCGTGATAAGTTTTCAGAGCTTCAAAGACTTGATCTGACTGCCAGGTGCTGAAGTGGCTGGAAAGACCTCGTTTGATTCAACTGGGCGCTGGGCACAGGAGTGTGGGAGGCAGCGTTTCGCCGATCGTTTTCAACAGGTGCTTTGCAAGGATGGCTGCATGGCTCGCCCTTGTCTCGCAGACCATCAAGACAGAGTTTCCTGATTTTGAACTGATCCACAACTTGTCAGCCTTTTCGCTCAGCGGCCCCCAAAAGAGCGCTGCGGAAACGCAGCGCTGTCTTCTGCGGCTCTCCCAGATGTTCGACGCGAACTCTAAGCAGCTCTATGAACAGTTCCAAGACTTAAAGCCTACTGCCCAACGCCACCGACCGGTTCTGAGTTTGTTTAACGGTGCATATTGCTTGTCCTGCTTTGCTTGTCGCTTTCCAATGCTCTGCCCAGGAAAACAACTGTCCAAGTCGGAAGAGTTGGGTGATTTGCAAGCCTGGACCTTGGCAGAGTCAAGTTTCAGCGGCCGCTGCCCGGACATGTCTAAAACACTTGCCCGTGTCTTGCTGGCATCGGCGGCTGGAACTGCGCAGAGCGAGCGTGACTTTGCAGATATCAAGTACCACACTGCACGCGACAGGGCTTTCTTAGGCCCTTACTTCAGGGCGTTCGAGAGGCGGCTTCGCCAGTGGGACAAGAACAGTCTTGGTGGTGCAGTTGCTATGCTTGCCCAAAAGATTTGGCAGGAAGGCTTCGGCTCTGAAAGATCATCTGGGTCCGCTCGCAAACCTAAGTTTGTTTCCGGTCTTCGACTAGAAGCAAGCCGGCAGGACGCTTGGCGGCACATAGCTTTTTTTAACTTGCCGGAGTTCGCTTTGCACACCTTGCCGGCCAAGGCACGAACAAGAAATCCTGTTTCGGAAGCCGCGTGGATAGCTCGACGCCGGAAGAGTGTGAAGCGATGCTTAAAGCTGAACGATGCCCCTCGGGACATGCTGCGGCTGAGCAAAAGTTCCCGCAAGGCAGCTGGAAATGCAATTTCCACCAAGCACGAGGAAGCGACCAAAAAGTTGTCGGAGCTGAAGAAAAGACGGTGCTTTCAAGCTCAGCAAGACGACCTGCTGCTGCGGCAGGCAAGAGCAGCTTCGTCCAGCGGAGCACAGCCAATGCTTGGAGCGTAGGAGGAAAGCTGACCACCAAGCTCAGCTCGAAAGCTCGCTGCGGAAACGCAGGCGGAGTCAGCCTGAACTTCCAGCTCTGGCCAATATGCGCCTCGGCGTTTGAATTTGCTTTTGCGCCTTTGTTCTTGCAAGTTTTCGTAGGCGATTGCTCGTGAAAGAGGAGGCAGACTCTACTGACTTGCACCAGAAACTCCACTCTTTGGGTGCCCTCGTGGTCAATGATTATCTCTTGGCTGAAGGCGTTGTGGTGAACAATGTCGCAAAACCTGGCTCTCGAGCTTCATGGCTAATGCGACTCTCTGGTGGTCTTATCGTAAGCCAAGCTGCGATCAAGACCGGGTTTGGGCCTTGGGTTAAATACAAAGGGCCAGCCAAGGGCACCCGAAGACATGTGCTCATTACGCCATCATTTCGCAAACGTCATCCGCGATTCGCTGTCTTGGCACAAACACGCATGCAAGAGCTCAACTGGAAAGTGTACGTGCGGGCCTTGGCTGGCTGTGGCACACTTGTCGTCCTGTCCGTGTCCCGTTTGCCTTGTTTGGAGCGGCGCGCCCCTGGTAACAGAACTGAGGACAAGGCTGCCACCTGGGTGAACGCAGCCAAAGCTGCCAAGACCAAGAAGAACTATGTGAGTGTAGGACTTGTGCAGGAAAAGTCCGTGCTGACATCCACAAAGATGTTCAACGCCCATACATTTGTACAGTGGGGAGCTCTTGGGGCAATAGAGCGATTCTGCCTGGGTCACAGCCGCCAATGACGAGCATTGGTCGCTGCACAGAATCTGCAGACTGGGGAAAGGGCTGCCACTGCCTCGCGTCATAACAGAGAGAAACACGTCTATGCGATGGCTCGCTGTCTGATGACGGAAAGCGCTTCTTGAAGCGCTGGGAGTTAAACAGTGTACAAAGCCGGGGGGGGTGGGGGGAACCTTGTCCCGGCTGATGCGCGGGTCCGGTCAGCCGAAAAATCCTCCATTTGTGGGAGTTTTGTTTGAGCGCTTTCTGCACGCAAGCCTGGCTTTTGGTGTTGCTCCCTGTGTCTGCCAAATGAACAATTCTGATGCATCAGAATTTTGGGCCCCTGCGAGTTCTGATGCACTAGATTTTGGGTCCCTGCGAGTTCTGATGCACTAGATTTTGGGCCCCTGCGAGTTTTGACGCACTAGATTTTTGAGTCTAAGTCGTTTATGCTTTTCAAACGGGTCCTCGGGCTCTTTTGGGCCCGACAGCCCGAGTGCCGGGGGGTTCCGAACCCCCTGGCACTGCGAGTTCTGATGCATCAGAACTTGCAGTGCCGGGGGTTACCCCCCATTTTCGAGTCCCGAGTGCTGGGGGGTTCCGAACCCTCTGGCACTCGGGACTCGAAAATGGGGGGTAACCCCTGGCACTGCGAGTTCTGATGCATCAGAACTTGCAGTGCCAGGGGGTACGGAACCCCCTGGCACTGCGGCTCAAAATCGGGCTGACCTGCTATTTGTTTTGGGGGGTATGTGCAATTAAGCCCCAAGCCAAGACTACTACGTCTTGTTGTCTGTTGTCTGGTGTGCTCATGTGTTCTGTCTGCCCGTCAAGCCGTTTCACGCTTCGCCCCGCAGCCAGCTTTCCTCCAGTTGCTTCTTCAGCTGACTTGCTGCGTTGCCGCAGAAAGTCCGTGAAGCATGGGGAAGACATCCTTGAAGGTGAAGAAAACTGGCATCAAGAAGCCTCCTCGCGTGGAGAAGGTGGAGTCACATTGCCAGCGCAAGTGGCCAATCATGCTTGGGAGCGACTGCAGCGGCATGGGAACTGATGTTGTGGCAGCGAAGCAACTGGGGATTGAGTTCATGGTTCAGTTTGCCACCGATGTGGACCCAGATTGCCGAAAGGTGATTCTTTCCCACAAAAAGGGACCGAGGAGTCTTGGATATGCTCTTGGAAATGTTTGCGAGAAGTGTGACTTGTACACAGCTGGGTTTCCGTGCCAACCATACAGCAGACTGCCAGAACAAGTAGCTGTTTTCAACCGAGTTTGGGTTACTTTCTGTTTTTTTGCACATAGGTCTTTGCTTAGTCTGCTCCTTCCGAGGTACGGCGGGCGTCGGGCAGGGGAAATGCGACCAACGTGATTTATCAAAGGCTGTGGTGGACTACATCTGCCGCATGCAACCGCGTGGATTTGTGCTGGAGAATGTGACGGGCATCCGGAATAAGAAGCACAGGAAGCACTTCAACAAACTTCTGCAGCAGCTCAAGGAATGTCGGCTTCCTGGGTCGCAGAAGCGGGCCTATGCTGTGAGCTGGCGAATGGTGAACACCCGCAGTTTCGGGCTTCCGCAGAACCGGAAGAGGATCTACATCATGGGCGCCAGGAGGTCCACGCGCAAGGGTGTGAAAACCAGAAAACCAAATATGGTCCACTCGCTGCCTGAAAGCAAGTTCGCTTGCCTGGACGACTTCTTGGAGAAGGGGCTTCCCAAGGTGGACATCAAGAAGCTTTGCAAAACCAAGCGGAACAACATTTTGGCAGGAAGGAAGAAGCTCAAGGCGAAGGGTGTTTGGAATCTGGACAGGGACATCATCGACGCAGGAGCCGGGAAAAACTTCCGGCAGGTCACCTCGGGCTATGTTCCCACAATCACATGTGCACGAGCCTCCGGCGACAACTTCTGGCTCGACAACGATTCTTGTCCAAACCAGATTTAGCGAGTGCAAATAATCAAGTGTGGCGAGTTGCGCAGCCCGCAGCCCGCTTACAGCCTGTGCTAAGGAAAGTCGCTTTCTCAGCCTCAAGGAGCTGGCGGCTTTGCAGGGATTCCACAACTTCCGCTGGCCCAAAAGTGTGTCCCGCGCCAAGAGAGGCAAAATGGTGGGCAACGCCATGTCGGTTCCTGTCCTGAGGGAGGCAATGAGGGCGGTGCTCACGGCAGCTAGGTTGATCCGCTAGGCCTAGTAACTGTGGAGCCACAGTTATTAAGACAAGAGCTGCTCCTGTTTAATTTGCTGGGACGATGGCCCTGCTTTGGGTTGGTGCTCCGCGACTGCAAGGAGCGTGTGAATCTACAGTGAGGCACAATTGACTGGGGTAAACAAAAACGGAAGCGTTGCTGACGCGGATCAAATTCGACTTTTCACAGAGCGTGGCCCGTGCTTTCAGATTAAGGCTCATCCGCAGTTTTCAGATTAAGGATCATCCGCAGTGTTTTTTATTTGAGGCCCCCGGTGCCAGCTGCGTAACCGCAGCGAGGTGCAGACTGCTATGGTTCAATCAACATCCTCGGCAAGCTCAACCCCGGTGCAATGCCGGAACATAAGCGCTTCCCACTACGATGACGTGAGGAAGGCTTGGGAACTCATTGTGGGGCGCGGGCCTCAGTAATAGAGATGCCATCAGTCAGTACTGCGCTGCTGCTCAGGACGGATCTTTTCAGGGACCTTGAGTCAATGAAGCCCTTAACGATCGAGGAGGGCGGTCGTCAAGACCCCTTCGACAATCGCAAGTTGCAGTCCATGATGGAGGCCTTGAAGGAGGGAGATTCCACTACTGACCAGTACATTGCAGGCGGCAATGTAGCGTGGGTTAGCTGGTCATGGTCTTCGACTGCAAGTGTGCCAGTGTACAAGAGCAGCGTAAAGTGGATCATGCGCACCACGTACAAGAAGCCCCAGCCTATAAATTTGGTGGTGGCAGTGGATGACTTGTTTATGGACCAGAAAAATGGGCAAATGAAGAGGATCAGTCCGGAGGAGGACCATCACGCCTTCATCTTGGCCACAGCGAGGGACTTGCAGCAAGACAAGTTCCAGGAGGCCGGCGCCGTCGCTGTCTTGGCCCCTAAATACATTACTAGCCAAGCATTGAGTTGCCAGCGCAGGAATGGAGAAGGGCGTGGCTGTCTTCCACGATCGATTGCCGCTTCAAGCCCGGGCTGAATTTGTTCTGGGAAGCGGCCAAGCAAAGGGAGGATGTTGGGACCAGCTACGAGACCATGTACTACAGCCCTGTGCAACGCATCTTTCAAATAGTGTCCTTCAAGTTGAATCACGAATCAGCTTCCAAGACCAAGCTGACGACTAAGAAGCTTTTCGAGATCTTGTCTGCCAACTTGACGGTGACATCGGGGGAGGCAGTGACGCAGTCCTTCCTCGAAGTCTTGATGGCTCTGTGGAATTCCTTGCTGAGCGACACTTCTTTCCGAGAGGAAGTCCTGCTTTCTGAGGAGCTCTTCGGAAAGCGAAGTCCCATCAAGTCCATATATGTTTTGCGAGACCTTGCCACTGCTTGCAAGAAGCAACCGCCTTGCGTGAAGTGGGTGTTCGATGCCCTCATGGATGCGGCGTTGAACAAAATCTTCAAGCAAGGCGAGCTCAACCCCCAGGCGTTGGCCGGCAAGAACACCCGTGGGAATAATTCCAAAGGGCCTGACTCCTAGCACTGCTGCTTTTGGCTTAGGTTTTGCCTTGATTGATGGGGGCGCACTGCTTCTGAGGCTGTTCCATATGTGGGCATGGAAGTATGTCCTGAAAGATGAGATCCTGGACATGCTGTTGGCTCACAAGAGCCTGCCATGTGAGGACGCAAAACGCATCCGGGAGAAACTCTCCACTCAGGAGACGTGGCGCAAGGCAATGGCTGGTGGCCTTCTCTTCTCGCGGGAGACGCTCGACAATATCCCTGACAATGAACTTGACCCTAGCATTTTGACTGCAATTGGTGATTCAAGTGTCGCCCATGACATTGTAATGATCTGGACATGGCGCCGAGGCAAATCCGTGAAAGTCGTGGCCAACAAATCGTGGCTGGGGGCGCTGCAGCCAGCCAGTCAAGAGGCTGCGGAATTTCTGGCAGATCTCATTTACACCAAGAAGTACGACGAGAAGGTGAAGAGCGTGTTGCACACCAACTTTGACGTGAATGCCCTTCTCGAGCGCGAGGTGCTCAAGCCCATCTGGGACAAGCTAACCAAGAAAGACGACAAAACGGCTGCGGCAACGCAGGCGGAGTCAGCGGACGAAGGTGCGTTGGATGACGCCGCCCTTGTGAAAGCCGCCATCCGCCTTTCAGAGCCCAATGAAGCCAAGGCAACTGAGGCTGTCCATGCAGTTGAAGCTCTGAAGACTGAAGACAAAGAGTCTGCTAGAAACTGAGGCAACCGCCAAGGACCTTGTCAATTCCCTTTTACAGGTCGCGGTGGCTGACCAAGAGATTGACAAACTCATCCTTGCTTTGTCGAAGGTGGAAGTCCTAAAGACGCGAAGCCAGGAGGGTTCCCAACTTTTCATTTGGGACGTTGAGCAGGCAGGAGAGCATAAAACCGACGCTCGGAGGTCACCCCCTCCGTTCAGAAAGAACACTTCGAGAAAGTGGTCAAGGGCGTGCTTTTTGCACGAAACATGCAATCCACTTTGACCTTTGACGACTCGGACGGGCCGCCTCCCCCAGACGCTTCGGATGTGTTGCCTAGCTTATTACATAAACACAGGATGCGTGCGCCGTCCATGCGTTGCTCATCTTAGGTTCTTGTTCTTTGACGGAGGCCGGTCAGGCCTGCATTCTCATTGGAACAACCTGTTCAAGGGCATCGGCGTGACTAAGATGTGGAATTTAATCCACAGTGAGGCCTCGACAACTGCGAACAGGAAGGCCAGGAATCTGTCAGGGACGGCGATTGAGCGTGGGGCCAGGGCCTCAGCGTTTTAATGTGATTTCCTCGGAGGCGGGGGGCTGATAATGAGGTCAACGTGATTAACTTGGCAGAAAAGGTCTTGGTGACCACCACGGATGCGCAAAAGCTGCAAGCTATCACGGGAAGCCGGAAGAACCTACATTTTGAGGGGACCGTGTGTTCAGATGCTGCGCCTTGGATAAACCAAACAGTGCGCGGTTGTTTGGCGCGCTCAGCTTGCGCCCCTTGTTTGCGTGCGAGTTTCTGAGGTCTACGGGGTCCCCCGGCATGATTTGGCAGGGCTGACAAGGCTGGCACCTGTGTTCAAGCACGAGTTGCTTGGAAGCTTCCGCGTGGCTGGTGCACCGAACAACCAACAGCGAACAGATGGAAGTGCAAAGGACAACGTGGCAGGAGAACCGATCACTTGGAATCCGAGGCATTCGCACATGATCGAGGAATTGTTGCACCGGTATCGGCCACGGGCTGTCACACTCATGACAGCAGCAGAGCCTGCGACAGCCAGCGTGATCTTGACAAAAAGAATTCCAGTGACAGCAATTTGCTCCTTGGCTGCATCGCAGTTTGATGTCCTTTTGCTCGAGTTTGGTTCTGGTGCCCAAGAAGGTTTGCACCTTCCGCATCCGCAGAGCAGCAGCACCCCTGAGCCTTCCACGTCCACGGTGACAGGCAAGAAGCGAAAGTCGCGGGGAGGTGCCAATGCAAAGCCGAAGCCAAAGAAGGCTGCAAAGATGAAGGCGGCTCCGAAGAAGAAGTCGGAGAAGGATCTGATTGCAGAAGACGAAGAAGACGAAGAAATTGAAGATGAAGAGGACGTCGAGGAGGAGAATCTGAGTGAAGACTCTGTGGGCAGTGATGACTAAACAAACTGTGGTGCCACAGCTTGTGCATTCTTTTGTTTAGCCAGCGCATGACAATAATGATGATAGCGGGACATGTCTGTTGGCAGCGAAGCAATCACAGACCCAGGGCAGATTGCAGTTCGGAGCGCTGCGAGGAAAATGGGATGAACACGCTGCTGCAATTGTGAGTGTCCTGTCTTTTGAACTGACAGTGCACGGAGAACCATTTGCAGTCCACGACCTGTGCTCTTGAGCAGCTTGCGCAAACTGCTCATGAGCCCCTCAAGCCAGTAAGTAGCATTGCCATTCATGAGCGGCGGCATTGAAGAAGGCAACTTTTTCCCGAGCCTGAGGAAGAACGACAATTGCGATGAGCCTGACTCTGGCAACGAGGAGGCTCAGCCTTCCATCGAGCAGCTCTTCGGCGAGGCGGGGGGATGGGATGATTCTGATGAGCCGGAGGACGAGAACGAAGATATGAATGAAGAAGAAGAAGCAGAAGAAGAAGAAGACAAAGACGCAGGAGAAGATCCTCCATGTCCAGTAGCGAAGGCCAAAGCCAAGGCCAAAGCCAAGGCCAAGGCCGAAGCCAAGGCCAAGAAAGAGCCCAAAGCCAAGGCCAAGGTCAAAGCCAAGGCCAAAGCCAAGGCCAAAGGCAAGGCCACAGCCAAGGGCGCGTCAAAGAAAACCACAAAGTATGACAATACCCGAAAAGCTTTCTTTGACAACGCTGCCAAGAACGGCCTGGATAGTAATGCTGCCCGGAACGCCTGGCTTGAGAGCACAGAGAGGAAGAATGCGATAGCTTCAATGCCAAGTCCTGAGAGAAGGCAACGCAAAATTGTGAAACCTCCTCCCGCTGATGATGTAAACTAGACCTTGTGGCAATGTCTGCTGCGGGCGCGCAGCAGACCATGGCATCGCGTGATGGGCAAAGAAACAAAAGAGCAAGCATTGCGTGTTGGACCTTGCAAGTTGCGACTGTCCTTGAAAGTTGCCATGTTGTTGATTGATGTTATTGCCCTGCAGATGTTTTCGCTTCACATCTAGGCTACTGCGCGTCAGTCCCACTTCCCACAGACATTACTGTGCTACCACAGTAATTATGTCGTCATGGTTGGCCGACATGGACAGTGCACGGTTTCAGCCAGGCGACCACGCTTGCTTGGTGACGTGGAAGTCCAGCTTCTTCCCGCTCTATCAGCTTCATTCGGAGATACTGGAAAAGTTGGAGCAAGCCATCGTGTTTCGCAAAGGGAGCCCCATCTGCATGGAGGAGTTCAGGGATCTGCGAGTGTTCATTCATGTGAACAGCGACGATTATCTGGAAAGACATTACACAGAGGAAACTGCAGACTGGTGCAATCACGAAACTCGCACTTCCTCAGTGCAGCAGTGGATCGAGCATCGGCCTTGGGTTCAGCTGGTGCCAGGGCCCACGAAGAACCTGATATGTGCCATCAACGAGTACAAGAGGCCCCTTAAGCGCTTCATGATTTGGGGCTGGCAGGACGAGTCCCAGGACTATTCCTCGATACTTTGCCTGCCAATCAGTGACCCCGTGCCAAAACCACGGGTGATGCTGAAGGCCCTTCACAGACGAGACGTTGACATGATTCGCAGGTTCATGCCACTTTCTCTCTTTCCTGGCAACGCCATCTGGCATCGTGATGACATCGAGCAGATGACTGCAGTACAGCATGAATCTGATGCAGAAGGAGAGGACGCTGACATGCAGGTTCAGGATTCGGAGTTTCTATTGGTCGACACCGCCGACCAGGTCCCTGGCACCAAGTTCGATCAAATTGGCCGTGTCCAAGTTGGACCCATCATCAACAGTTCGCCATGGCACCAAGATCAGCGCGCAAATCAGCGTGCTGCCGCCAGCTGCGGAAACGCAGCTGGAACTTCAAAACCAGTCACTGTGTTCTCCTCTGAGTAGAGACTGAGACAGGCCCGCCGCCAGCCACAACGCACAGTGTTTTTGAGGCTGAAGTTGTGTGGCCTTGGATTGAAAAAATGCATCGAGCCACGGAGTGTGGTGTTCGCATGTGCATGAGCACTGCTAGGCTTTGTTGTTGTGTGAGTGCACGGGCATTGCTGCTGCTTGTCGTCCTGCCCTTGACTTGCATCGCCGCAGTCATTAAGGCCCGAGTTTTGCCGAAGGTTTCCAAACATGTCGTCTGAACACGAGAGCACGGTGATTTTCGGCAGTCGGGCTGACCTTCGCGCAGAGCGGAAACGCAAGCGTGATGAGTCGGGGGACTGGGACGAGCTTAGCCACCCAGACTTGCGGAGCATTCTGCAGCAGAAGGAGCGGCTTGGAAACATTTTGATGAAGTATTACCCCACGCTCCTCCATTTACCTGCGGATGCCATGCCTGAGACACCGCCTGTTGGCAACCATTCCTACACGGTCAAGCCTGCAGGATGCTGCAAGATTATGGTTAAGCTGGACAACTCAAGCTTTGTGGTGAAAGGCCTTGGACAATCACAGAAGTTTGGCTTCGGGATGAAGTTCTACGTGGGGAGTGCCGACGATTTGCCACTGAGTGAGCGAGTTATGCCAGGGCTTGTCGCAGGCTTGGGCAGAGGCCCAGGTCCTGGCAAGGAAGTGGCAGCAGAAGAAAGATCCCGAGCAACCCGATGTCTCGCCCAGCTGCGATGCAACAACTGAGCCATCCCCCGAGGATGCCTCTTCCGGAAGCCAAACAACACTGGCTTGGGAGCAGTTCAGCCCTGATCGACTTTGACTCCAGTACAGATTGGATCAGGTGTTCAAACAACTGCGCCCCCCCGAAAAGATGTTCCATTTGGGCCCCGGGTTCAAGCTCTAAATTGTTTTCAAGCTGGAAAAACTATTCGTGTTGGCTCCGAAGACTGTTTCAAAATTTGGGCCGGGTTCAGGCCCCGAAGTTGCCACAGAGGGAGCAAGGGACAGTGGCGCAATGGCAGCGCGCCCGAACCAACCTGCGGACCCGCAGTTGGTAGGGAGGTCGCGGATTCAAATCCCGCTTGCCCCCATCTTTTGCGCAGAGTGACCCTCGGGGGGCTTCAACAATTCAATTGCCGAAAGGAGCTCTGGCGCCTCTGGCAGGCATGGCTGGCCTTGTGATGTGGAAGGTCTGAGAAACACATGAACACGCAGTGGCTGTTGAAACTCACGCGGGCTCCTTTTTCACACTCTCAGCTTTCCCCGCGACATGTCAATTGCATGTCTCCCCGACCATGTTGCTACTAAGAAGCAAGCAGCAATTGCAGCTTGCAAAAACCACCGTTTGGGAAAACAGCAAGGCATCCAACTGCCCGAATCCGGGACCCGAATGGTATACGACTTTTCGGGGCCCGAATCGGGGCCCTTTTCGGGGCCCAAATCCGGGACCCGAATGGAACACCTTTTCGGGGCCCGAATCGGGGCCCGAATCGAACAACTTTTCGAGGCCGGGGCTCTTGGCTGTGCATGTTTCTCTAGGGGTTCTTTGGAGGCCACCGTTTCAATCTGCACATTTGTGTCCACCAGCCATCTTTTCGGGGCCCGAATGGTATACGACTTTTCGGGGCCCGAATCCGGGACCCGAATGGAACAGTGTTTCGGGGCCCGAATCAGGGCCCGAATCGAACAACTTTTCGAGGCCCGGGGCTCTTGGCTGCGCATGTTTCTCTGGGGGCTCTTTGGAGGCCACCGTTTCAATCTGCACATTTGTGTCCACCAGCCATCTTTTCGAGGCCCGAATGGTATACGACTTTTCGGGGGCCGAATCCGGGACCCGAATGGAACAGCTTTTCGGGGCCCGAATCGGGGCCCGAATCGAACAACTTTTCGGGGCCCGGGGCTCTTGGCTGTGGATGTTTCTCCAGGGGCTCTTTGGAGGCCACCGTTTCAATCTGCACATTTGTGTCCACCAGCCATCTTTTCGGGGCCCGAATGGTATACGACTTTTCGGGGCCCGAATCCGGGACCCGAATGGAACAGCGTTTCGGGGCCCGAATCAGGGCCCGAATCGAACAACTTTTCGAGGCCCGGGGCTCTTGGCTGTGCATGTTTCTCTGGGGGCTCTTTGGAGGCCACCGTTTCAATCTGCACATTTGTGTCCACCAGCCATCTTTTCGAGGCCCGAATGGTATACAACTTTTCGGGGGCCGAATCCGGGACCCGAATGGAACAGCTTTTCGGGGCCCGAATCGGGGCCCGAATCGAACAACTTTTCCAGGGGCTCTTTGGAGGCCACCGTTTCAATCTGCACATTTGTGTCCGCCAGCCATCTTTTCGGGGCCCGAGTGGAATGACTTTTTCGGGCCCGAGCCCAGTGCCCGAATGGAACGGTTCTTCGAAGCCCGAACGGGTAGTTTTTTTCTTGTGGTGCTTGAATACTTTGTGCAAGTTGGACTTTTTTTTGGGGGGGATCTAAAGCTTGACTTGCCGGTAGTTGAACCTTTCGACCATTGACAAACTCTTATGGGCCAGCATTGAAAAGATCTGGGCAGGGGGTGGACTCTCGTCAAGCTCCAGCCGCCTGACTTCACGTCGCCGTTGCCAAAGGGGGCGTGCCATGGTTGTGATAAAGAGCGAGCTGGGGGAGATGAAGAACACCAAGAAGCTGCAGGCCGACCCCGTGAATGTCAAAACTGCAACTAAGAGACGGCAGCTTGGAATAACAGTTCAGTCAATAATTGTAGTATGTGTTTTATTATCTCTTCAACTGTGTTCTTGAGCCTGCCCAAAACATCTTTGCAAACTGCACTGGGCCAGGTACGAGAACAGCCGGCGCTGCAACATCCGTGTGCGACTCACCAAGGAAGAACTATTGAATCTCCAAAACCATGATGAGTTGCTTGCTGAAGTAGATCGGCTGCGGCTGGACAATGACTCCATGAAGAAAGAATTAGATTTCTGGACCAAAAGCACTACCATGGGTGCACGGGACTGGTGTGACCGTCTCCGCCAGGCTGAGCAGAAATTCCGTGAAGCAGCTGAAAAGAACGCGCGGCTTGAAGAGGCCCTGCGTGATTTAAACAGCAAGTTGGACCAGCTTGCGCTTATGACAAACTGCGCTCGCGCAGTTTGTTTTGAGGCGAAAGCAGCCAGCGCCAGTGCCTGAGGCAAACCTGGCAGCTGCCATATGACGGGGTCTCACTGGCGCTGTCCAGCTGTATCTCTTTTCCATTGGCATGGGGCAATGCCGGAAAAAAAGAGAGCAGCTGCGCGTGCACGGCCTTTTGCTTCTTGCTTATCGGCTGCTAAGGTGGCCAACGATTGTAACCAGTAGGCTGCCAAGTTCCCCTGCTGCATGTTTCTGCCCAAGCGGATCCCGCCCCTTCCCTCTTGACTTTCTTCTTTGGGGTCCTTTTGGCCATGCAGCAACGCAAGTCAAGTTCAAGCCACCTCGGAGTAAGAGCGCATCCCAAAATTCTTCCCCCCCTCCCCCCTCTCCCCCTCCCTCCCCAAGATTTTCGGCAAAAAAAACACTTCCGAAAAACGGATTGTTTTGACAAAGAACGCGCACGCGAAAAAACAAGGTTTTCGGTCGAAAAAAAGCACCAAAAAAAAGGCATAAAAAGCATGTCCTTAATGACCGGCCAGTAATTCACCGTGTGTAGAACTTCTTGCGCGACACGCGTCCATGAAGACAGGGTGGCGCCGCATTCGGAATCTGCAAATGCTACTTTGGCACGGCAGAGAACGATGAGGACCATGAGGTCCACATGCGTGAAGAGTCGCAGCCACCTCCAAAAACTTCCATCACGAGTTCTGGGCCAAACAGTCAGGTCGTCACCATCACCATTGAACCGGACAACAGCTTCAAGGGTGAGACCCATAAGTCTGATGAGCGACAGAGAAAGAGCAGGTCTGTCATTCGTGAAGTATTCCACGTCCATCCTCACTCACGCCGGACGGATGAATGCAGTGGGAGAAGAGTTGAGACTATACATAGACGCCCACAAGTGCGCAAGCATCCGCAACAAGCCTCAGCCAATCAGCCTCAAGGCCACGGAACAGTTTGTGGCTGGTCGACAGGTTGGCGAAATGGTCAAGTCAATCAGGACGGGTTAGCTCAATTGCCAGGCGATCAACGCAACCAGTCATTCATCCTTCTACCTCGGCAACAAGCTCGGACTTGTGCGCCCAAGTATGATGGAAACTATAAGAAGACCTCTCCAGATGGGGTTCCCCGACAAGATGACATGATCTTTGAACGTGTCGTTGCTTGCGAAACTTGCTCGGAGATGTTGGGGTGCGGGGGAGTGCGGGGAAGGGGGGATGATTGCAGAACATGGCACTGCGTTTTGGCCCCGCAGCATTACTTCTCACGCTAATGCCATTTTTGCCGTAGGTCTTGCGCTTCCTGTGTCAGTTGGCGGGCGCGTTGTCTTTGTTCGCGGCTCATCCTTTGCTTGCTCCCTTCTTTCAAACTAGCATTGTGTACTTGGACTCCCTGTTCGGTTTGGTGACGCAGTCACACGGCCCTGTCCTGGCTTCGGTTGCGTCCACTGTCTTCATTTCCGACTCGTCATTGCGCTGGGCAGATTTTGCTCGCCTCGCGCGGCTGCTTTCGCTACCCATCTATTTATTGCGGCTACCCGCTTTCTCGATGATGTTTTTCATGGAGCATGCCATTAAATGGACGACTCTCACGATGTCAACTTGCGGGAGACTTGCATATTCACTGTGTTTGCGGTGTTTCGCAAGCCACCTCCATTTCAAATGAGCTCCGGCAACGCAATCCACTGAATGCCAAGTTTCTGGTGAAAACCAGCTGTTTGCCCAGTGTTTTGCTCGATGACCATCCTCAGGTTCTACTTGTAGCGCCTCGGCAGCATTGAGCTCGCGCGCGCAATCCAATGATGTTCACGAACTTGGGTGTGGCTTCTTGAACAAGATGCGCATTGCATCCTTGAATCCCCCTGTCCGGGCCGCTGAAGCAAGTTGCGCTGTCTGTTTCCACCAGTCTGTTTCAGGCAACCCCGCGTCCAGACCGTAAGAAGAGATTTGAGGATGGCAAGGCGGTGCCTTTGTGGAGGTGGATCAGCCCAGCACCATCAAGAACATCCTGCGCTGCTCTCGCAAGCCAAATGGACATGAGTACAGCTACCACGGCAACATGGAGGGATCCACATCGACAGCCTCGGCAGACCAGCCCGTCAGGATTCTCAGAACACTGAGTCTGACAAGCGAGGGATATGGCTATGGCCTTCCGTCAAGTGAGGGCAAAAACCGTCATGCCAAGGGCCAGGACGAGAAAAGTCCTGAGGCTCCTCAGTCGGTAAGCAGGCTCCGACATCCTGCGCCTGCGTCCTTCGGAGCAACAGCGCGCTGTAATTCCGTTCGAGGATGGGCAGACAAGGTCATTCATGGTTCATGCCACGACCAACAAGGAGCAGCGCAATATCCTCGGACATGGGCTGAGACATGACAAGGACCTTCATCAGGGAGGCCGCCAACATGTTCACGGAGTGCGTCGATGACCTCATAGTCCTTCCGAGCGGCAGGAATGCGATCATCGTCATCAAGATCGCCGGCCAGATGGACAGCCATCACTGATAAGACCATTCCGACTAACAGCTTAATCATAGCACACTCATCCGACAAGCAGGTCATTGTTCTTCCTTCCTTCCCCAAAACCAACTTCAACAAGCACGAAGCTGAGAAGTACGCCATCAAGGTTGATGAGTTCATGGACAAGGTCTTCACGCGCATCAGTCAAAGGCCAACGTCAGAAACTGGAAAAAACGCACTCAGCCAAAGCCGCAGACACTGATGAAGACAATCCTTCCCGAACACCGGCGACTAGGAATAAAAAATGGCCAAGACAAAGGTGGAACTTGTTTGACACTAGCAACATCAAGGACATCATTGATATCCTGATGGCCAGACACCTTGACCCTGACAGAGCAAGAGGCAGAAAAGGAATTCAATCAGGCCAGGACTGACTATCAGACGAGCATGGATAGATTTGCCACTGCAGGACAGCCTCACCGTCTGTGAAATCAATTCCCTGGCACACGTCAATCCCAAGAAGAACTATCCAAGGGTGATCGCTAGTACGACGAGGAGTCCGACATGCCAATCTTGCAGCCAAAATCAGGTTTCCCGATATCTGCACAAACACCCACAAGATCAGAGCATGCGTAAATATCCTGGGCTCACTCCCCCAATCAACAAAGCAGCCAGGCATTGGGCACAAATCGGAAACCTCCTTTCAACCGAACGCCCCGCATGCTGTCCGTAAATCTTGGCAGCCTGACGAAGGCTCCAGAGCTGGGCGGAAGGGTCACAAAGGAAACCCCATCGATCAAGGGCCCGCTCACCCACAACAGCGCCCGCATCAGGCCGACGCGTTCTTCTATGAGGGTTCTGCGAACAACAAGAAAACCACTGATATTGTCAAGGCGTTCATCAACGCAGGCTTCAAGGGCATGGTTCTGAACAAGACCCGTTTGTTTCGTCCGGACAAAAAATGCGTGTAGAGCTTCTTGTGCGACACGCATCCGTCACTTCGATGGGCGGCCAACTTGCTGTGCGATTGGCGAACTTAGGCGGTTTGCTAAGCCACTGGCAAGTTGCCTAACTTGAGTTAGTAAGTCCGCTAGCGGACTTAAAACCTGGCTAAGTCCACTTGGCGAGTTAGAGGCCTTAGCTAACTACTTAGAACTACTCAGCATCTATGCCCATCCAAGTAAGAGTCACCAAGACTACCTCAAGCTGCCATAACAAGATCGCCACCGTCACCGTCGACCAGAAGAAGAACGTCAAGGGTGAGGTCCATAAGTTCAAGGAGCGCCCAGGCGTGGATTATGATGAGAACTGTGTTCACCGGGCAGGTCTGCCGTTTGCGACAGCCGGAGTACTCCACTTCCCGCCCACTTATGGCGGACGGACGAATGCAGTGTAAGAAGAGTTTTGAACACACATCCTTTGACCCGTAGGCGGCCGTCAATGCGGTTCCACCCACAACAAGCATCAGCAGGTCTATCGTCCAGATCACGGACTCACAGGGAGGGGGCGTTCATCAGACGCAGGACACCTGGAACAGCTCCAGACTGGTGGGCCAAACCGACAGGCTGGACTTCTCCTATCACTGGTGAAACATGTACTTCCAGAAGCCAGAGCAGGAGGGAATTCGAAGACAGCATAAGCATTGTCATCGGCGACGCTCAGCGGGAGGGTCGCCCCGAGAGGAGCTGCCGCAAGAGCTACTATTACAACACGCAGCAGCGCAAGAGGCCACAAGCTTTACCCCGCTTTCCCCGAGCGATGTTCAGCAACCAAATTCGAAACCGCCCGTGGCACGATGATACAAACAATAATCGACATCCTCACGAGGTAGGTTACTTTTGGCCTCATCGTCTACAAGACTACGACATCAACCTCGTCGCCTACAAGACTACCTTTTCTGAAGTGAGTGGTTCGAGAGTTTCACTGCGAGACGGCCGTCCTTTTTTCTAGGCAATGCGCCTTCACACCTCAAAAGACGCAGAACCATTTTGACACGATTAGGTGTCATATTTGGCTGCGCTCCGCAGACGAGTTGCTGTCTGGTCGATAGCAGCTATACGTCACGGTTGCTGCAGTTGAGACAGCGGACTACCAGTTGCACCAGTTGCTAACTGGGACTGGGATGGCAAGTTGCGAGAAATGCAAAAAAGTTACAACACTTAATTTTCGGGTTGGAAGCAGTTGAACGCATCAGATGTTCATCTTATTGGCGCAGAAAAGTGATAGACCAAGCTTGAAACCGTGTCTGTGTACGCATCAAAGTTGCACGCGAGACAAGTTTTGATGTTTGCAGGCGGCAGTTGCCGCCCGAGCCACGCCATAGCAGCGCCGCTTTCTGTCGCGCTCTCGCCTCCTTTGCGAGCACGGCTAGCCTTGGGCAGGTTTCTCACCCGCTACTGGCGCCGCTGATCTGCCCCTTTGTGCCTTTGCCACCCCACCAGGCAGACTTCTCACCAGGTACTGCTGCTGATCTGCCTTCCTTGTGTCCTGCCAGCACAGGCTTCGGCCCTACAAGTGTTGGCCAGGATGCCCCCTTTGCACCCTGCCACCCCACCAGTTTACATTAGGCACATTTCTCAGCAGCTTTGCATCCTGCCCAGGACTGTCCGGCAACAACCCAGCCTGGCTGCGCCGCCCAAAAACCCACGACACGCCGCAAAAGCCAGAGGCTGGGAAGCCCGTGGCTTTTTTCCGAAACCTCCGTGGTGCGTCGCGCATCGTGGTGCGTCCTTGGATTTTTGGGCCACGTGGCTCTTTGATTAGGACACATCTCTCCAGCTACCCACAAGCAATTCTCCCCATCGTGGTACGCGGTGGCTTTTTTGGCTTTTTGGGCATCACATTTGCGAACGCGTGTCGGCTAATGAGAGTTGCTTCAGTCGCTCTGCCTCGCTTTGCTCACCGTCTTCTGGGCGGCATTCGCCGCCCTATGCCCGCTCGTGCACTGTCAGCACATGCGTGCTGCGCGCGACTGGCCTTCGCGGCAAATGCTTGCGTGCTGCCAGCGACACGCGTAGCTCAAGCAGCGGCCGCCTTCTTAACTTGATCCCTCAGCATGGCTGCGCGCGCATCAGAGCTGGCAAGAATGACTTTCTCATCGGGCTCGACGCAGCTCCGGCCGTTCTTGTGGAGACCTGCTTCGCAGCTGACGCTGAACTCTTCCTTCTGGTGAAAGAGCTGCAGCTACGCTTGGACTGGTTTGTGTGCATATATAACTTTCCTTGCTCGCTTGTCCCTCGCTTGCTCGCAGCCCGTCGCCGCACGTTTTCGTTCGCTCGCTGCGGCACGGCGACCTCGCTTCTTGGCGAGCGCTGGCTTCCTCGCGGCGGCCAGAGCAGTAATGCATCGTCATGCGGCGGGGCCGTAAGACAGTTAAAGCAATTTGTTCTTGGCTTGCGTCAGTTTCAACTGACTGGTAAAGCCGCGGCTGTTGCTGGCGTTGTCACCCACGGCAAAGATTTTGGTTTTGCCTTGACCTTTCTCGCCCTTGCCGGAGTCTTTTTCCTTTCTGACACCACAGTTGCCTTTCTTCCCCAAGAGGACTGATCAATGGTGCCATGTTGGCCTTGCCGCTTGGTTGCGGCTTTTTGAAAGATTGAAAGCGGCCTCTTCAGCGCCTCTCCCCTTTTCTACCTTTTCGCCCCTTGCCAGACTGAAGAGTCCGACGCTGAAGCCTCTTCATGCCTCTTCAAAATGCTTTTCCGTCATCTAATGGACAAAAACCTTTGGCGCCTTTGTCATTTTCTACCAGAATCCTTCTTCTCCTTCAAAGCCACCTTTTGCCGGGATATAGAAGGTGAATACCTCTCGGAACTTGTGAAGACAATGTAAGGATGTTGTCGGACAGTGGAAAGCCTGTGTGTTGCGTTCTTCTTCCTGGGGCAAATTGGCAAAAGTTCGATTGAAAGTTGCATGGGAAGACTGGATCGGGCACTGTGGGAACTGCGGCTCCTTGACTTGCCCCCAGAGGAAATCTTGAATTTCGAGTTGCCTGTACCTGGCGATGATTGAAGAAACTGAGGAATCTACAACACAGGAACACATTCTGGGTGCCCCGTGAAGGATTCAGGAAACACTCCACCCCATTCCCAGGATCTATGAGTTTGTCATTGTCCAGGAATTCTCGGCTTATGGGAGTGGAGCTGCCCTCCGATTCAGCTCAATGGCTGTGAATGTAAGTCAGCCCTTTACCAGATCTTCATACTGAAGCCAACCCTCGCACGACGGAGGCAGTTGCGAATTCGTCGGTAAGTTGATGGTCGCCTCACGTGAACGTGTTCCGCCGTTATGAGGGCTTCCAAGAAAAGCTGCGGCGGAATCTGTTCCGTAGAAGTCCTCTTCACTTGACATCCTGCTTTCAAGAAAACCTGCTCCGCTACCCTGGAGGTTGCAAAATACGGGATCCCAAGTCGGCCCCAGGCAATAAGCCCCATGGATGTATGGCGCCAAATATGCAATGAGGACCAAAATATGTAAATAGCAGTGTTTGTTTTTAATGGAAGCAAACATACAAGTACCACAAGTCAGCAAGCTGTGAGCCACGTGGTGATAGTGCGTGAGTGGATCTGTTGGAAGCAAGTGAAGCAACCAAACTTGATGTCTGATAGATCAAGTGCTGGAAGTCCCTGGTATATGCACCCTTACCGTTGCCATATTTTGTAACATATGGGACTTGCCCTGCACCAGCGTGATTTGCGTGCAAAAAGGCTGCTAGATCATACCGGCACGGGTTGTCGCATCACACCGAACGCCTTGTTGCTTGAAATCTTGCCACATGGAAGTGTTCCACATCTGGTCAATACCAAACAAACTCGGAACTTGGCCTTGCTCATGGGTAACCATGTCTTTTTTCAACAAGGGCTGGTTTCTTCCTAGGGCTGGACATCCGCCGGGCTGGCAACATCCCCAGCGTCACCAGCATCACTTGGCCCTGGGTCTGCCTATTGGCTCTGATTTAATGGCGGTTGGGAGTTCTGGGGTCTGGTTTAAGTTAAGGGGGTGTTGGCTGGCTTAGATCTTCACGAGGGCAGGTTGACTTGGACGAAGCGAAGGGCTGACGCCCAGGCTGCTGTTGGGCGGGTTTAGGGTTGGCCTTGAGTGGTTTGGGTTGGCTTTAGGGTTGCTTTAGGGTGTGATTACAGCTTTGGCATCCTTTATCAAGAATAGATCCATATTTGGGATTGTCCGAGCCCCACTAAGAGCCCCGTTTTTGCAACCTCACAAGAGCTGGCGGTTGGAAGGTGGCCAAAATCTGCGCTAAACAGCGCAGAAACACGCAAGACCAAATCCAAGGAACGCACGAGGAACAATTACAAGAAACGCGCGTGTCTGCTTGCTGCTGCGGGCATGTTTCAACACAACACAGAGGCATGTCTTTCCGAACTAGCGCTGGGAACGCAGGCAGAGGTTGCGAGAGAGCACCGAGCAGATGGCCCTTATTCACGTGGAAACCATGCTACGCAACGCTGGAGGCCGATGTCTATTGGTGGCGGAAGAGAACATCAGGTTGGCCACTAAGGAGGAGTTATCTTTCTCGGCAGCGGCTGAGGTGGATATGCAGATAGCCGCCGAGACCCCAAGCTTAGCCCCAAGGAGTGAGGTTCTGGACGACGGGGCCGTGCGTCGTTTGTGAAGGAGGCTTGGAAGATCCCGGGCTACGGTTGGAAGAACAGCAGCGGACCAGCTGCAAGAGGAGGAGCAGCAGCAAAGGAGAAAGTCATGGGCTTGGAGGTGGCCTCGGCAAGAATTCACCGGATGCGGGGCTTAAGGAAGGCTCTGAAGAAGAAGGGGATTGAGGATGTTTGTCCAGGAGGCAAGGCTGCGGTGCGGACCAGTGTGAGGAGTTCACTGGTCTCTGGTTCGAAGAGGTGAAGGAGGACTGCTGGCGGAAGTGCTGATGCTGCAGCAGAAGAAGAATGGCAAGGAGCTAGACGTGAAGTACTTCGACCAGGCTGAGAAGGCGAAGTTCAAGGTGTCCGACCAGTGGGGGTGGTGGGTGACAAGAGCAACCCGGCCGATCAAGCGCTGAAGCGCAGGTGAACCTGCCTTTCAACACCAAGCTTTTGCCGTTCACCTTCCTTGGCATCGATCTGGCCAGGGCAAGAAGGGTGTCCTCACGAACTACGTCAAGAAGATCGCTGCGGACGTCTGAACATGCAGATGAGATGGCCGGCGCAGCGCGCCGTGTCGCAGATGCCCGACAAGATGAGGAGACTGTCCCGGAGGGTCAACAAGGCGGTGGTCAAGGATCACACAGAGGCCATGGCGGCGTTGGAAAGAACACTTTTGCTTTCTGTTGCCAACGCCGCGCTTGCTCGCACGAGTACGCCTACTATAAGGGCCAGGCAGTGGGATCTGGCAACACGCAGCGACCCAGCTGCGTCGGCAGCATCGTCGCGGGCATCCTCCATCCCCCCATCCATCCATCCATCCATCCATCCACCCACCATCCATCCTTCCATCCATCCATCTAGCCATGGGAGAATTAGCTTTGTTTAGGTGGAGTCGCTTCATGAAGAACCCCTAAACCCCACCACCAATGAAGGGTTAGGCACGTGCCTTGTTCGCCAGGGCAAAAACGATGGCTGTTTGGGTTCCATACGAGATCCCGCAGCCTCATCCAAATTCGAGATCTGCTAGTTGAAGGAACATGGTTGCGCATAGACACATGCTGCGCATATCTAGCAGGCTAATCCGGTACCCAAAATTCATTTTGGGGGCACGCCCATCAGCACGACCATGTGTGGATGGTATCAGCACGAGGCGTCAGTTGCGCCTGGAGCAGCACATCTGGGTCCCGGAGGGAGTAGAGGTCGTCGATCTCAGGCTATCGCTCCATTTTAGCTTCCGCTCCATTTGAACAAAAAGGCAACGTTCAATCTTCTTGGAAAACTGGCCGTGCGCGCGTTAACATGAATGACCATATCCGGCGTTGTCCTCGCGCACAGTGGCAACTGCAGCTCTACTCTTGTCCTCCAAGCCATCATTCCCGAGTTTCAGCCTTTGGTGTTGGGTGCAAAACGAGTCCAAAAATGAAGCTGCCCCTTGGCCGCTTATCTTGCGTGGCTCCTGGTTCAGGGGAAGCCGGCCTTTATGTTTCCTTACGCGCGCAAGTCTCGTAGCAAGACCGCCAGGTGGTGTTTGAACCTGCCCTTCAATTGCCCGCTCTCCGTGTTGTTCTTCTTCCAGGGTGCGGTTTTGGGCGGGAAAGGGGTGAGCCCACAGAATCAAACGAGTCAAGGCCAAAGCTCAGGTGGAAAGTGACCAGGTTGAGGGACGTGACAGGTGTAAGAAAATTTGTTGTGTGCCACGCGTGACGGCATCAGCTCTCATCATCGTTGCCGCGGGCCTTTGGTGGTAGGAGGTGTCCGACGGGCTGCTAAGGAGGCCCCGCCGGGTTTAATCTTCAAAGCCTTTTGCAACTCGTTTCCCCTTTAACCCTCAAAACCAAAAAACCCTGACGGGACAAGCTTGAGCCAAAAACGGCATAGGCCGTTTGAAGATAATCACAGGAACAAAACACCCCCCCTCTTCCAAAGTCTGCACAAGATGTGGGAGTTGAGTTCACACTGAATGAAAACGTGGATGCAACAACAGATCCTTTGCGCGCCGCTCGCGTGCGGGGCGGGGGGGAAATGCGCAACGAACAACTCCTAGCTGCATCACAGTGTTTACAAATGCCCGAGCAAGTGTAAAGATAGGTGATGCGAGACGCGCCCCGTCCAGCCACGCGAACGGAGGGCTCCCACGCGCGCAGCAACTTAGCACATTCGGAGCAGCGGCGCGTGGCAGTGGAGTTCATCACATTGGCAGCAGTGCCTGAAAATGTGCTGTAAAGCACTGCGCAGCAGCTCAGCCATGAAAAGGTGCCAGCGGAGCTGAGCGCGACTTCTTCTTGGACGCGGGCTGTTAGAGGAACACTGCGAGCGGGCTTTTATCCTCAGGGGTGGCACCCAAGGCAGACTCTGGCTCAGGGAGCTTTGCAGGAAGAGCGGGGTCCGCATCAAAAATATCAGCAACAGGTCAACAGTCGCTGGCTGGAGGTGGGCTTAGCAGGGGAAGGGGGGTGTGAGGAGCGGGGTCTGTTGACACACTCATCAATGGCCAGCAGCCACCCAAACAAAAGCGGCGCGATGACAACATGTTCGGCGAGACGTTGGACGTTGCTTCAACTCTGACCCAGTCGCCGTAATGGGGAGGATCGGTGACAAGAGCGAAGCTCGATCAGCTGCGCCTTAGGAACGTAGAAGGGTTTTCAAGCTCCCTTTGTTCAAGTTGAAGTTACAGTGGTAAGGCACCTACCCCGTTCGGCCGCATGTGGCCCGGCTCCTCGAAAAACTCGGAGGCAGGAGTTCCTCGATCGACTGATGACTCGCGTCGCGTCGACGACATCATGCTGGATGCTCTCCGACAACTTTTGAAGAGTGAGACGAGCGTCAGCTCACTCCATGTGCTTGGGCGCTGCGGAGCGTATGGTTTTGGCGCGAACCGCGTGGGAGTGCAACTAGAGCGCGGAAGCTTGACGCCATCTGGACCCGCAGCTGTGCATTAACACGGCGCCTTCAAACGCAGGACAAAATCACCCTGTCGGCATGATGTGGTCTGTAGAAGCTTGGCGAGTAGCAGTAAGCGCGCAGGTTGGCGCAAATGACCTCTGCTGCGCGCAGCGCAGTACGCCCTCCTGAAGCTTCGAAGTGCGTGCGATGGTAGTCGCGAAAGGGGGGGTGAAGTTGTTGTCGCACATCCACGAACGCGCGCAGATGATGGAGTTATTGTCTTACAAGCCACGGCGCGCCAGTAGCCGGTTGCGATGTTTTCGCGCGCCCGTGTGCCATTTTGTCGGGCGACCTGGAGAACCATGTGGCCATGTTTTCCGCCAATGGCCGTGAAGTGAAAGACCGTGAAGTGCAAGCAATGGCGGTGACTAATAGCAATGGCCATGGCCGTGAAAAATCAATGTTCATGTGGTTTTGGAGAAGAACGATAAAAGCTTGTCCGGGAAGTACCTAGCATCGATTCCTGCAACTACATATCAGGGATCAGCACGCTGCTGACGGCTGCACGCTACTGGGTGTATTCGTCACGCAGTCCTCTGGGCACTCGTCGTGGTCACGCGTGGGGATCTCTCTAGGCGCCCGCCCCTTCTGGGCAGTTGCGCCAACGTCTTGGGCGCCAGCCACTTTGCAGCAAGCGGCAGGCAAACGGGGCTGCCATAGTAAGTGAATGGGCACCGTGCCCGGAATGACTTAAGTCGTGATCAGTGTCTGCGCCAATCTCCAGGGAGCGCGCGCCGAACCGGGCACTCGTTGCTGCCGCACACCGCGATGATGCGGCCAGGATGGTCTTTGTCTCAGCGTGCCTCCTGCGCTGCGGATGAGCTCTGGCCCTGCGGCCGCTGCAAACTTCATCACGAACGAAGCCGGGGAAGTAGCTAAGCAGCTCCCTCGCAGCAGGCGCCAAGGCCTTTGTGGAGCTTGGCGTCGTGCTTCAGGAGGGCTATGGGGCCGGCACGCATGGAGCGCAGTCTCCCATCTCCACAAGTTCCTTCGCAGCATCAGACCTCCACGCTTGGTGCGGTTGATCGATTCGAAGGCTAAGGTTTGCAAGCAGAGAGCGGCGGTGGCGTTCCCGATCCTGGGGGCGATGGTCTCGTTCAGGCGCAGTTCCAGGGCGCGCTTGCTGCGATCGATCGCGTCATGATTGAAATCCTCTAGACGGCGACGGGCGTCGGGTTCAGCCTGTACGGCGCCACCGGCTCAGGTTTGTCAGGTCGGACAAGTTGCCCCGATCAAATTCAAAACTCGGGACGCCAACTTCACGGCCGGCGCGTGTGCTGTGTGGGAATGGCGCGCCTTGCAAACAGGACTGTCATCTGCTGCGGTATCCCATGCAGCGTGCTGGCCGGAGTCCTTCTCATCTCCAAACACTCACGGCCAACACGCACTTGGCCTCGGCCCGCGACCCAATCGTCATTGCCCTTGCATGCTTGAGGGGGGGGCGTAAACGAAAATCGGACTGCCAACCTTTCTACTGTCGCCCTCCGCTAGGTATCGAGATGTGGATGGTGTCTTGGCCTGCTCACCGGCCTGTTTGGCCTGCAAGGGCTCGCCACCAGCTGCTCTTGCCCAGCCTCTTTCATCTTGACAGCCCAGACGAGCCGTAGATCAGCAATATGAGGGCCGTGGGGCGCCCGAACCTAGTGGAGCTTAAGAGGGGGTCATTTTTCCCATGGCCCCAAGGACGCATGCAATGCTCCAAATTGGCTTTTTAAGAGGATGTTGAATGTTCAGCTATATTCCGTGCAAGGATCTCAGACCCCAACAAGGCTACGCGGCGATCTGCCCCGTTTGCCGCTATGCGTTTCATTGCTGCAGCCTGGCGCCGTGCTTTGCTTGCTTGGGGCACCGTGGAAGAACTTGGTTGCCGGGACCCAGCGCCTGGCTTGCCGGGATCCGGCGCCATGGAAAGTTTGGCGGACCCGGCTTTTCGTTGGATCCTTGGTTGCTGGGGCCCGGCGCCTGCTTGCCGGGACCTGGACGAACTTGATTGCCCGGACCCGGCGCCCGGCGCCCTGAAACAACTGAAGCAACCGACACCTAGCCTGCCGGGGCCCGGCGCCCTGGAAAGTTTTCTCGGATGGGTGGCCTACTTGCTACGTAGTTGGCGAACTTAAGCGACTTGCTAAGCCACTTGCAAGTTGCCTAACTTGAGTTAATAGGACTCAGCGGACTTACTATAGGACTCCTGGCTACGTCCACTTGGCTAAGTTAGAGGATTTAGCTAACTACTTAGAACTGCTCAGCATCTGCTTAGCTAGGTCCTCTAACTCGCCAAATGGACTTAGCCAGGTTGTAAGTCCGCTAAGTCAGACTTAGCGCGCTTACTAACTCAAGTTAGGCAACTTGCAAGCGGCTTAGCAAATCGCCTAAGTTCGCCAATTACATAGCAAGCAGACCGGAAAGTTTGGTCCGGGGACCCGGCTCCCTGCAAGAACTTGATTGTCGGGACCCGGCGCCTAGCTTGCCGGGACCCGGCGGCGTAAAAAAAACTATGGTTGCCGCGACCCGGCGCCCAAGAAGAACTTGATTGATTGCCGGGACCCGGCGCCTACTAGCCCAGCTCCTGCCCACCCAAGTTGTACTTAGCTGCCATGTTCGTCCATTGCATCGGTGATTTTGTCGATGTCCGCCGCCAGATCTTTTGAGCTTTCCCAGGCCTTATGATGAGCTTCCATGGGAAACATCAATGGCAGACTGGAGTAACGCAGTTCATTTTTTCAGTCGTTTGGGTTGGCCGACCAACAAGCAACCAACAACATAATTTACTAGTAGCACATCGCCAAGGTTCCGACTCTTTGAGTTTGTCCGATATCATCCCCAGTCTGACCCTGGAGTATCTTCAGCTTGTCAGTCATGACTGGCATGGCGTTGGCTGCTGTTACAGCCAAAGCAATGTACTGACAGTAGTAAGTAAGCCAATGGCAGCTCCAGGCAGGACAAGTCACCCTCTTAAAAAGCCAATGTAGAACTGTAGAACATTAACAGCGGGGGCAAAATAGTCGGCTTCCCGTGTGCGGTCGCGTATCTTGTTTCCTCCAGACTATCCGCCAAAGGTCACGACCACCGCCAGTGGGTTCCTGGAACACGGACGCAGTCGGGACCGTGGCGTCGTGCGGAAGGCGTTCGTCACTTGTGCCAGCGGCGGCAAGCGACGACGAGACCTGACCTGGCGTGTGGGTGACGGGCGACGGCCCGCCCCGTTTAGAACATCAACGCCCAGGTGCTTTTCGATTGAGCGGAACGAGAACGCTGCAGGAAAACCTGGACACCAAAAACAGATGCGGACATTGGGAACACGGATGGCTCCAACATGTCCGCGAGGAGCTTTCCAAACAGCTGAGCTGGCGTCTGGCAAGAACTGTTGGTCCCTTTCCTCCCCGGCGCACGCCGGTCCTGCAGATCTGGCAATCCAATCGGAGTTGGGACAGACTCCACGGGAGCACAGGAGTTGGAGCCATTGGCTCCAACCACAGCTGAGAATTGCTCCAGCGCGGAGAAGTTCGAGGAGGAGATCGAGCGCACGTTCATCGAGGAGCGAGACATGGGCATGGTGCTTGGCCCGCTCTCCAAAGTTGAGGCGGCTAAGGTCTGCGGATGCAAGCCGGGAGAGCTCTGCGTGGGAGCAATGGCAGCTATCCAGGAGGCAGTCCGCACTATCTTCGACGCCACCATCATAGGTGTGCATGACAACATTTGCTCACATCAACAAGAAGACAACCTTGCCCAACTTGCTGTGGGCTCGGGGAGGGCTGGAAGTCCATGATTGCGACCAGGTTGCATCTCCATTGACCAGTCCATGACGAAAGGGCGGCGCCTGATGGTCTGGGACCATGGATAGAGCCAACCTGGCAAGAAAGTACAAGGTGACCTGGCTTACACTTCCTGGTCAGTTTCTGTCCCAAACATGCAGGGGTTGGAGGTGCGGCGAAGAGTGGGAAAGGCCTTAGCAACCCGCTCTGCAAGAGGGGCAGGAGAGACATGACTTGTGGTTTCGTGTGGAGTTCCCCCGCATGAAGGCCAGCATCGGTGCCCGACAAACTGCGCTTGCCGTATTTCAGCCATTCCTGGAGCGCTCGGGGTGCGGTCAGGATCGCTCCCTGGTACGTCTGGTTTGGCTGCTCTGTTGGGTCACTCAGGGTTAGAGGCAGAGCGTCTAAACCACCAGCACGACTGATCAAACCATGAGAGGTACTGTGATACCAAACGCTACTAAACCTCGACGCTCGCCCGTCGGCGCGTCCGCTGTGCCCAGACGCATTTTGTTCATCCGCCTGGCTGGTGCCACTGGTAGCAGGACCGGGTTGGACGATTTGGCACGTGTGGTGGCGGAATCGGGTTTGCCAGAGACGGAGAGGTTGGAGCGCTATTTGATTCCGTTTTAATGAGGGAGGCCACAACCGTGACCCACCAGCCACAGCTGTTTGGCACGGCTGATAACGGAGTAGCCCAAAGAATCAAACGAAGCCAATCGCAAAGATCAGGTCCGAGACCTCCTTGGCGGCCCGCCGGAAACGTCCCACCAGCAGAGGCCCGCGGCACCGCAACTCCTTTTGCAACGATGAGGGCCGACTCTGTTGTAGCGTCCGCGCGTGGAGGCACCAAACGGTATAGGTCGGTTGAAGACAAACACCACGGGAACAAAACACAGACACGGACAAATGTCCAGCAACCTCATTCACCATCAGGCACGACGGCTCGCAACGCCTTTCGACAATGTTGCGCCCCTGTCAGGGAAAACCCAAACATGCCCAACACAACATTCGGCGCCCGCCACTTGAAACCCACAGCCCCTTCAAAGGGCCATGCGACACACGGTTGATTGCAACCCGGCCTGCGGCGTGTCTCGCGTGGCATCGGTTGAGCTGCCCTGGGAACCCGCGCGAGGAAGCTCAAAACATCAGACGCACGCACCTGCCTCCAGCTACCAGTGGTAACCAAGGGAACCGCCGCCGCTTCCCGGGTAGCCTTCTATTGTTGCATGTTGAGGAGGTTGTCAATATGTTTAACGGGGTTCGCAATTTGTTTGACCCAAATATAAGCGCACTTGCCAAATGATGGGGATGTGTGCGACGTCGAGCTTGGCTACTCTCTGGAAATCAGGCATTGGATTGAGACGTTGGTGCGGTCGCTTCTGGTGTTTCAAGGGAATCAACCACAAATCACAAGAACAAGTGTTGGTGCTCAGCCGGTTCCGATTGCAGCACGCACTCCGCAAAGCCATCTCTCCCACCGCCGCGACCAACGTTGCCCGGCCGCACTGTCGGGGAAGGTGGGCAGCTCTGCGGCAGGTGCGTGAGCCAAGTTTGCCACACTGAGCTGCTCACGGTTTCTTTGCTTTCAGACGAAGCACTGTCTACAGCAACCTCAAGATACAGAGGGCTGCGACGTCCCTTGGATTCTTCGAACGTCCCTTTGCAATTTGGTGCTCCTGCTCGTTCCGGCTGGCAAAGCACACTGTCGAAACTGTAATTTTTTCAGCTGGGGCTTGCCTGGCATAAGCTGACCCAAAATGGCTTCGTTGCGGTTTCCCTTTTGGCTACATTTCCTGCGGTCGTTGGTCGTGGGGCTATGGCCGTGAAAAAAGGCTCAGCCAACCGAATGGCAGTGAAGAAAAACGCATGAGTGGCCGTGTGTAACGCGTGAATGGCCGTGAAACACGGGCCGGAACCGGGAAAAATCGCGAAGCGCCAGCAATGGCCAGAAAAAACAATGGCCGTGAAAGGCCGTTTTCATGGCCCTGAGCAGAATGACCGCGTGAAATGTGGTTGCAGGGTTGTCCAGGAGATTCAACCGCCACTCACAAGCAGGGCTTGGTTACTTGAACACAAACAAACACATGCAAGAAACACGGACACACGCGCGATATCTCTGCTAAATAATCAACGACTCGCTTCTCTGCGTTTTCGCAGACCCAACAGAAATGGAAATGCGCGAGAGAGCCCCTGAGGCGCCCTGCGGAAGCCACGCCCTCTTGGCACCGGAGCGAGCAGCACAGCCGGACCTGCGAAGGCCCTATAACAAGAGTTAAGGTTGACATTGTTTGAAGCAGGAAACCAAAAGAAACGCTACACAACAAAAGGGTTTTGCACTCGAAGGGTTCTGAGAACCTTTTCTGAGGGTGTCGGGATGTGGTCCGACTGCATCTCTTGAAAATACGTCACCAACGCGCAAATTGGCGAACCAAAACATGTTCCCCGCTCCTCTGCCAAATGACCATGGAACATCAAAAATGCGTCCTCCCAGAGGTACCTGAAAGGGGATGTGGATTTGGGCTGGCCATTGCTCTGTCCCGCGACGGCAAAGCCATCGCAACATCTTGCGGGCCCACTGGATTTAGAGGGAAGCAGATAGACCTTGAAACTGCGGCTTCGCGGCTTCGCGGTTGTCTACAGGCACCAGTCGTTCGCGAGGAGTAAGCGCTTCAACCTTGGTGAGTCGGTAGCACCTGCTGCGGCCGCCTACATGCGAGCAACCATTCGTTTGGAGAAGGGGCGCGCGCAACTTCCAGGGAAGCCCCCTGCAGTTTCCGCATGAAACATCTTCAAACAGCAGCAGCAGCAGCAGCAGCAGCAGCAGCGAATATACAAGTGGAATGCGTACAAATGTCCTTGATTCAACTCGCACTTGCGATGTCAAACACGAGTCAACAAAAAATTGGTGGAGGGGTAGGGTCATTTGCATCATTTACTGAAACTGTCTGCTTCCATGCATTGAGGTTCGTTGGCCTGACATCCCATCCTCAGATATCCGATCCTTAGATCAGCGCCACAATCACAGGCTGGTCCAGCGTCATTGCTCTGGCCACGAGAAACGCTTTGAGACGCTTTGAGATTGTTTGCCCTCTCATAGGCCCAAGGCCGTGGAATTGCTGCGTTGCCAGTCGCCTCGAGCGACTGTTCCTGTTTATTTGCTGCACGTATAAGGGCTGCGGCACGCAAGACCTGCAGGTGTATCTGGTTGCGCGTAACGACACAAATGGTGCGCACGCGGGGCACACGACAGTGTCTGCTATGGCAATCCACACAAGCAACACGCCAACCAAGTGGAAACCACTTAAACCTTTGTAAGTGGCCATAAAACTGTCTGGTCCTTCCAAATATAAATGCAAGGGCCCTTGACTTTGATGTGGAAAATATCAAGCCTACGCTGTCCAAACCTTTCTTCCACCCTAATTCCAAATCTCGTCGCTTGAGCGGGCGCGAGCAGCTGGCAATCTCAAGCTCCCAGCTGCAAAGAACACATGTGCCGCAGCTCCTTGTAAGAGAAAGGAGAAACTCTTGCATACACCCGTTCTATTGAAGCTCGATCGGGACTCGATATATGATTTGGTGTTGGTGATTATGTTGGTGTTTTCTGGCGTTCTTGTGTGTGCCCTGAGCAAACGATTTCCGCGTCAAGTCTCCTTGCCCCAGGTGTCAAACTGAAAAACCAAGTGCGAGTATCATGTACATATGATGGCATACCTCGAATGCATCCAAACTGTCTCACCTGAATATATGAAGTGAATTGCAGCCGACAAAGGACATGTTTTCCCAGTAAATTGGGGTGGCCCACCGCAGGGGCTGCAACCTAAATTCAACTTGCCCGTGGATGTTTGGATTGTACGTCTGGGGGTCTAAGTAAAAACCTATATGTTGCTTCATTCCTTCAAGGGCTTCAAGCAATGCTGATGCTACCAGGCCATCAGCATGCTACAAAAGACCTTGAGATGAAATGGTTTGAAGAAGCACAGGCTTGTTTTGCTTCTCTGTTTGCGTTTAAGGGAGCTGCCCTGAGAAAGCAATCGTGGCATGACATGACAGGCATCGTTGACTATCTCTACTTGTGTTTCCGTCTAATGTTGTTTGTTGGTTGTCTTGTTTGGCTGTATGCTACTGTCACTGTCGTCTCTGGTTGTCAATGTCTACCTGACTGCCTGCCTGCCCGCCTGCGAAGAACGGGCACGCGTGTTTGTGACTGGATATCATCGCCGATTGTGTGACAAGGACAGGTTGCGCAGGACCGGTCAACCTGATTGAAAATAGCATTCTTGACGTTAATGCACTAATGACCCAATGGTTGCAACTTGCTTTGTGTTCCAAGTGATGGCAGAGGGCTGTAAATCCGGAGTGAGCGACTGTCGCCTGCTTGCCAAACAGCACTTTTGCTTGGACCCCCAGAACTGCAAATCAAAGATACCGTGCCAAGTCGCCCTTGCAAAAGCGTCCTGGCCACTCCAATCATCTCTGGAAGAGTATTGTGGGCGCGGCCGTCCGTCCTGGCAATGCAAAGAGACACTTTAGAACGAAACCTTGAATGACGTCAGCGTACACGCATCCAAATGCGCATTTTTTGCGGAACCACCCCAAAAGAGGGCATTGAAAGAGTACAAAACAAGTACTGAACACGGCTCATTTGCCCAAGGTGCTGCGACATATATCCTCCAATCCCGCGAGCAAACTTCAGGATCGAGAGCCCAAGTTCCGAGCAGCAGCGGAACTTCCGCGGTCAACCGTCACATTGAAAGAATGGATTACCCCCCCATTTCTCGTCGGCCCATGCCAATCCTTCGTTTAAACAAGAACCTGCCTTCCTTTCTTTCGTCCTTTCCTTCCGTATTTCCTTCCTTCTCTCTTGCTCTCTTCATTTCGTTCTTGATTTTTCTATATGTCTAGAAGGTTATGTCTGTCTTTACGTTTCTTTCTTTGCTTCGCTGTTGTTTTATCTCCTGTATCCCTTTCATTTATTATTGGTTTCGTTCTTTCTTTCTTCCTGCCTTTCGCGCGTTCGTTCTTTCTCTCTCCCTGTGTTTCTTTCGTGTATTTATGTCTGCTCTTTATTACTCTTGTCTATATTGTCGTACGCCCTTCCTTTTCTCTGTCCATGTTTCTTTCTTTTCTTCCTTCCTTCCTTGCTTTATGCTTCTTCTTTCTTTCTTGCATTGCGCCTGCCTGCCTGCCTGCCTACCTGTGTGTCATAATTTCTTTGTTGCTTTCACCTTCTCTATTCCTCTCTTTTCTTTATTGATGTGGGGTTATTTCTCTGCATCTTTGTCAACTTGTGGCGTTGGCTATCTATCAATTCCATTCGTTATTTTTCTATGTATGTGCGTGTGTGCGTGTCGTTCTTTATTGCCTTTTTTCCGTTCCATATTTCTGCCTTTTCTTGCTCTACTTCATTCTTTGTGTCTTGTCATGTCTTCCTTTATTCCTTCCGACACTTAACCGTTTCGTTACTGGTCTTTGTCTCTATCCGTATTTGTTTCTTTTGGTAAATCACGTTAAGTAATAGTTGTATCTCTCTCTTTTTTTTCTTTCTTGGTGTCTTTGTTCTTTCTTGCTTCCTTTTCGTTATTCAGTATATCTGTTCTGCTTTTATGTCTTTCTTTCTTGCTTTAATTTTCGTATTGGTTTTTGTGTTTTAGAACCACTAGAACAGTTGCTCTCACTCTCACAGTGACATCATTGACATAGTCGTTCACAAAGCAGCAATGGAAACCTGTCAGTAAAGGAGGAACAAAGCGAACGAAAGAAACCGGTGAAGAACGAACAATAGAAATGAACAAAATAAAGACAGAAAGAAAAAGAAACAAGAAGGAACTGCCTGAAACACACACGCAAGAAAGAAAGAAAGAAAGAAAGAAAGCAAGCCAGAACGAACGAAAGAAAGAAAGAAAGAAAGAAAGAAAGAAAGAAACAAAGAAACACATCAAGAAAGAAGACAAGAAACAAAGAAATGAAGAAAGAGAGAACGGACAGAAAGATGGAAGGAAGGAAGGAAGGAAGGAAGGAAGGAAGGAAGAAAGACGAACACACAGACAGACAAGCAGCAAGAAAGAATGATGGAAGATAAGCATACAGACATTCCTAAAGAAGGACAGAAACAAAGCCCAAACGCCGGCCACCGGCTGAAGAGCAACTACGCACTCCCATACTCCCGTACCCACGCAAGAACCTAGTTCATTCGGAGGGTGCCAAATGCAGCAGGCCTGGTGAAGGAAACCGAAACCCAGCTGGGATGACGAATGTCTCCACTTCCCAAACCTCAGCACCACATGGCGGCTCTATTGATTTGTCCAATGGGTGGGCAGCCTCCGGTTTACAATCAAAAGGCAACTCCGTGGCAGCCAAACAACTTAAATGGAATCGTGCAGAAGCCAGAGGTTCCCCTCAGAGAAAGAGGGGTTTGAGGTCAAACAAGAAAAGTGCAAAGTGGTCACACTAAGCAGGAGTCTCTCTCAAGACTGGAGCCGTCAAAATCCAGATCGATGCGTTGGGTACGGTTTTGATGCGGAATCCTTTGTTGGATCCCCATCAGTAAGGTGTCAAACTGGGTAGGTCTAAAAAAGTACTTCAAGATCCCCAAAAAAGGGAACTACACAAAACACATCCAATTCGCTTCTAGATGCAAGGATGTGTCTTTTGATTCGATGTTTCGGCAAAGGTGCATGGCAGTGAACTCAAGTACGCGCTCCCATTTGACGGCCTGAAAAGAGTCGCCAAGCTAAAACCCACGGGGGGAGGCCCTAAAAGGGGCAGGGGATGTGTAGTCATGAGTGTCGTCATCAATGCTGGTGCGCTGGTTGTGGGGTGCAGTCATCATAGCTGTTTTCACGATCAACAACTTGTCGTTAACATGACTTGTCGCAATTTTTGCATATACTTTTCAGTGTCCCGATAGGCCCTGCTCGGGATGCCAGGGACGCGTAGTCACCATTGTCATCTTCGCTGCTGGTGATAACGGGGGCGCGCAATGATGATCAGCATCATGGCTGTGATGACGATCAGGGTCAACATCATCGTCGACATGATTAGTATCTCTCCTTGGCACGCACGCTGCAAGTGTCTTGACTGCTTGAGGCGCTGGGGACGCGTAGTCATGATTATCATCATCAGGTCCTGGGGGGGTGCGTCATGAAAGAATCGTCATGGCCGTCATCAGGGTCGTCATCATCAAGTCATCAAGATGGCTCGGCGTTGTCGTTCGCGCGCCTTTCAAGTGTCGTGTTCTGTTGCGCTTGAAATGCCGGGGGCGCGTAGTCATGGTTGTCATCATCACCGCTGGCGATGCTGGGGGTGCGTAGTGATGGGTGTCATCATGGCTGCGAACAGGATCATCATCATTGTCGTCATAACTCGTTGTGTTTGGTACAGGTGTTTCAAGTGTCCGCTAGGCCCCACGTGAGAAGCCGGGGTGCTGGGGGTGCGTAGCGATAACTGCCATCATGGTTGTGACCAAAGCACAATCATCATCATCGTCGTCATCACTCGCCGCGATCTTTCGCATATACCTGTCAAGTGTCCCGATGCGTAGTCATCATTTCGTGATGCTGGGGGTGCGTATTGATGGTTGTCATTGTGTCTGCGATCATTCCGTTTGGGCCCGCTTCACAAGTATTTTCATCACTGCTGGTCGTGTCACGCTGATTATCACCAGGGCTGTGGTCACGATCACCATCATCACCATTGTCGCCGTGACTGGTCGTTATCTTTTGCAGATACGGTTCAGGCGCTAGCGCAGCCTTCCCGCGAGGCCTTGCTGGAGATGCAGGATGCGTAGTCACAACTGTTGTTGTCACTGCTGGTGATGCTGACATGCGTTTAGGTCCAAAATCCGGCAACAAAAGCGCGTGCCGAAAATTTCGGAGCACTTCTGCGCACGTGCCGCACGACTCAAGCCACTATGAAGAGGAACGCTTGGATTCAGCGCCCTGTGAAGATATAGTATTTGGCTCTTGATCGCGCACCCCCTTCGGCTTTCGGCTTTGCGTCGGGCAACGCTGTGTAGATTCCCACCCCACTCCCGAAAGCGCCCAGAATATGGTCACACTTGGCAATAAAATTCTCCAGCTTCCCCTCTTCGACATAGTGGGCAGAGTCGGCAGTCCTAAGGTGGTCGCGTTGAAGCCACAAGGTTTTCCTACTTACGGTTGTTCGCTCTTTGAGCAGGCTTCATCTTGCGCACGATGGCAACAGTCCTGATTCGTTTCCTGAGCGCTCCGTTGGTCGCGCCTCTCGCAAGTGATAGCTACAATCACCGCTGAGCTCGCCGAGCCGACCTCAGCCAGCTTATGTCGCCTGAGCCATCATAGCTGAAGGCGTTGCTTCCAGCTTCTTTCACGTTGGCCATCCATACTAGGCTCAGGCTTTGAGGGTCGTGACCCACCACCATCGCCGAACACGCGGTGGAACCTGACCTTGAAACTGCACATGTCGGGCATAGCCGAGTTGACGCAGATAATACACGCCTTACGCGCGCATCACCCGTCCGAGCAGGGCCAGGGTCTTCTCAGTAACCCGAACCTTCGATAATCATGGGGGCCAGTGAGGCGCCGATTCCAGTAGAAAGCGCGGCAAAGCTGGCGGGTAGCCTTTTTTGCGAGCAACGAGCTTTCCTGACAGACACCACGCCGCGGTCCGTCAAAGAAGCACGTCTAGCGCAGATCTTCTTTGAAGAAGAAGAACCATGCCTCGCAAACGTCGTCCTTGCAACCCTCGCAAACAAACTCAGGCCTAAGATGAGGCCAGCCACCGTCGTCATATTTACACCTGAGGAAATTTTGTCACACGGCCATACGGATTACCTTTGGATCTTCCGCGTTTTTCGCTACAGAACTCTGCTAGCTGCAGCACCTTGCCCTCGATCATTCGCATGTGTCGCCATCAGTGAGAAGGCGAAAATGATCTCTTCCACCTTTCTGCTGCGGACAGTGGAGACTCACATGTTCTGAGTGTCCTGCTGATCTGTTTCGGGCTTGCGCTCCCTAAATAAGAAGTCCATCTTTCACCGGGCTCCTGCTTTGCGGATTCAGCGTACGCGTTGGTACTTTTCCTGGCATTATCCCACTTCGGAAAGAACCGTTTGCTTCTGCAATCCGGCTGTTGAACTCACCAGCCCATCCCGACGGTTGCACGATGGGTAGAACGCTCGATTGCCTTGAACTTCAGATTAACTTTCAGAAGATATCTCATTCTTTGATGAAGTCCTGTAGTTCCTTCCCTAGCACGCTTAGCCATCTCCAAGGCCGTTGACGCAGCATTCGCACACACCGTGGTGACACGCAAACAACGATCAATCTCAAACTTCCAAGACCCTACCGCAGCGGCAAGTTGTTTGACACGTTGCTCGTTGTTGGACTTGGCTTTGTTGATGAGTCTCTCGGTCTGAATAGCCAGAGCAGCGATAATACCCTCAGCGTTTTGGGGCGAATTTCACCCTGAGGGCTTTGCCCTGACCCACTACCCCTACATGCGCAAAGATCGACCACAACCTGGTTGGACTTAGGAGGCGATTGAAACCTGCAGCATTAGGATTGGCTTGAATATGGAGACGATCTACGTGCGTCTCAAAACAATTGAGATATTCAGCACGAGCGCTCTGAGTCAAGAAAAAAGCTGCGCTGACACTCCAGAGGGCAGCCTCCTGCTCCCCGCGGCCATCCGCGTCGCCAAGATGGCTTGCGCATAACTATTTTGGCAGGCCAAACCATGACCGGACTTCAGCCAGTTTTAGGAAAGATGCGTGTGGAACTCCAGGCGCGACACCGGGTTCGCCATCCCGTCAAGTTAAAACATGCCAGCCAGGGCGAGTAGTCCGTTTGTTTTTAGTTTTGTGGGTTTTGCACTTTTGTGGGCTGATTTTCGCACCTTTCCAACTGTCTGACTTGCAGTGGTCATCTTGCGCGGCCAAAAGACATGTAGGGGGTCAGGTGGATTCCGAGGTGGGGCTCCCATCGCCAGGACTGCAACCACCGTGCCCCTTGCCCAAAAATCCGCATCCTTGAAGTCCGCGGCGTTGCTCCCGCCACAAAACAAGCACGAACCTTGCTAGCCACCAGACCATCCCAATTGGGCCACCCCAAAGGCAAGCTCTGCGGTCATGTCAAGGAACCCCACCAGGAGCTCCATGACGCCCTGCGTGTTCTGCCCGTCTCTCTTGGGAAGCCAGGAATGAACACCGCAAGGCGCATCCCCGTCCGGCCCAGATGCAGCGCATAGGCGCTTCGAGGCTGGCTAAGTTAAGTGCCAGTGGCGCTACGCCATGGTCAGCGCTTGAAACTGTAGGCGAAGCGCCACAGCCGACCCAGCGCTGGGCCATTGGTAGTGCCTTCTGCACTGAAAAAAAGAACGTGTCTTTTTGTGTTTGCAACCGTTGTTTCCTGCGATGGAAAACAAAGGTATAGATGCTACGAGGAGACAAATAGAGGGTTGCTGCGGCTGCGATGCGTGCAGGTTAGAAAGGTTGCTACAACAAAATAGAAGAGGACTTCTCCGCTAGATGGATGTTGTTGAACTGAATCAAATGGCACCAGATGCGCCTACCAAACATATTGTCGACATTAGTCGCTTGCGAGCGCGCTGTGAAAGTTGGAGTCTGCGTGTCGATGATTGGATGCATCTGTTCAGTTTTTTGTTCAATCGCCGGCAGCGAAGTGCCACACGCGCGCTGGCTCAGCGCGCGTGTCGCAGTAGCGTGGTTTCGCCTACGATCTCTGGCGAGCAACGCAGCCACGAGGAACCAGCCTCAGGCCGCAAAGTCACCGCACATGCCGGCGGCTGAGGCTGCATTTTTGCCTGAGTTTGTCGACTGCTCAGCAGCTCAGACTGCCACGCTGAGCGATCAAGCTGCAAAATCGCCGCGCGCCCCGCATGGTTGCTACGCGCGCCGACTCAGGCCGCGTGTTTATGTCGCAGTACTCTAGCGAAAGTTGGCTTGGGGCTGCGCAGCACCGCAGCCTCGACAATCCAGCCAGCCGCAAAATCACCGCCAGTCTTGCTGGGGCGCTGCGATGCGCCGAGGGTTTGCGTAGGCATAGGGGCAAAGCTAAAAGATACGTAGCTAAGTGATTAGGCAAGGGTTAGCCAGGGGTTAGCTGACTAGTTAGCGAAACAAGCTGCTTACTACATGTTGCGCGAGTGTCAAACGCTGCTCACCACTATGCAAATACACGCTGCGCATGTGTAAAAGGTATAGGCCATAAGAGCCCATGATACAAAGGCTCATGCGTGGCCAGTCAAAGCAAGCTCATGCTGCGCACTGTTGCGTTTAGCTTTGCGGCGTTGTTCGTGGCATGAAATCTTCATGGGACAATAGCCAGATGGCTACCATCACGTTAGTTTCATTGAACGCGTCAGCACCAGCTTGGTTGTAAGTGTGCGCCAAATGGCTGCCAAGGACCGCTCATCCAACTGTTTGCAATGCAAGCAAACACGAAGCTTGAGCGACTGGCCCTGGGGCTTGCTGCCACACTGACAAGCAACCGCACAAACTTCAGCTATGTTCTCAACAGGTGCTAAGCTGTACACTTCACACCACCAACCCTGGCATAGATGTGGCCTTGTCCAACTTGGGAATCACCATCATGCTGTTTGATAAAAAACCAAATCATCTGTGGAACATTGGCCTGCTGGTTGCAGTTTGGCACACCCACACACATCTTCTTGGTTGAAGTGGGGCTGTAGACACTTCTGCACGCTTGCGGTTGGAGAGCAGGCTTGCTGATGTAGAAAACCTGAGGGCGCAAAAACATGGCAAATTACTTCTGACATGGTCGGCTGGTTGACTTTCATTGTGTTGGATCTGGTCTGGCCATATCTCTTCACAATCTTGCGCTTCCTCGCTTAAACAAAGCAGCTGGGTAGCATGTTGTGGACGGAGAGGTGGGCTGCCATGCGGGTGAAACTTGGTGGTCAGCAGCCAAGCAGGCTTCGGTTAACCTGTCCTGAGCTGCCTTTGTTTCTCAAGTCCAGAAGATGTCCAGGGCAAGAAAAGCAAGCACCGTTGCTTGCGTAGCTGCTGGGGCAAGCTCACGGTGAATTTTTCATGGGCAATCTGTTGGACTGGGAGCGTGTCACGCACGTTCTCATCTGGGCACCCTTTGATCGTGTCTACGGCTGCAATGGTTTGTTGCCTAATGTTGCTTGGTTTGGTTTTCAAGCAACATTTGCACCTGAGCCATTTGCTCCTGTTGTGTTGCGCGAATGAACCACAAAGTAGCGCTGACCGAGGGTTGTTTCAGGTTTTCTGCGCTGTCCTTCTGTGTCTGAGTGCTTCGTAAAGCAACCATGATTATCTCGCGCCGCGTCGGCTCGAGGATCGCTTGTTCACTGCGGTGTGAACAGCGCTTGACGCACGTGCTTGAGAGATGCGACGCCAAGTTTCCCGGCCCAACAAAGGGAGCGTGTCCGGTTTCAACAGTGGTTTTACCCAACAGTTGCCGCCCGCCAGTTAAACAGCTGGTTGTGCTCCGCCACGGAGGTGACCTTGGGGACTTCATCAGTTGACCGTTCTGGCGACGTTCATGATGCGAGAAGGTGCTGTTGGGGCAAAGTTCGCACGTGTGTCTAGACATGCGTGTTGGAACAGCAAACTCACTGAAAGACACAACCGTGTTGTCATGAAGTGGGTCCGTTTTTTGGAAAGGGTTTCCTGGGTTTTGACATTGCCGGCAACTATTTTGTTGGCAAAATGTCCGGCGTCGCTCTTGACTCATTCTTAGACACGGTTGCAGCCAAGAGTATGAATACTCTCGCTGCAAGGGCGAACACTATGAACACATATGTGTCTTTTGCTGACAGTTGTTCACTGGATGGTTTTCCTTTGCAGGCCGTGGTAGATCGGTTCTTTGAAGAGGCTGGCGTGGAAGAGGCGCCAACAATCTTCAAGTCTTATCTTGCAAGCGTCGCCTTCTGTACAGTTGTCCTTGGGCTTTCTTCAGCAGACTGTGCAATGGAGATTTCACGCATCACGGAGCTTGCGAAGGAAGCTGCGCCTCGCGAAAAAGAAGCTGCAGCATCCACCTTTGAGGATCAAGGATGTTGCGCGTTTAGAGCAGATTCGTGTGGGTATCATTGACAAACCGCATGTGGACAGGTTGATCTCTGACTGTTCTGGCTCGTGGTGTCACAGGTGAAGCGTGGCGTGGGAGAAGCTTTCATTGAGCAAAATCGGCAAGGGCCACCCTTTGATGTCACCCTGAAAGGGGAGTGGTGGCTGGAACAACATCCCGCTTTCCGCGCAGGCTTCAGGGCAATGGCTTCGGACGCTACTTGCTGATGGGGGTCACCCATATGTTGAAAACAAAGGCAAAGCAACTTGCCAATCGTGGGTGAGCCTCTGTTCGTTACCCGATGTGAAAAGGATTGACACACTTGCAAGGCTTTGTGTCACCAAATGCTAGGCGTCTCTAATTTTGATGCACAGATTGAAGCCCTTGATGATGCGCTAGTTTCTCAAGACTCTTTAGGCCAAAGGGGCTCCTCAAGGCCTTTGTTCAAATGAGCACACGCCTAGTGTGTTTTGCACTACTGCGACTTGCTTTCGAAATAAGCAACTCCTCCCGGGTACGCGACAGTGTCTTTCTCGCAACTCGTTTATCTCAGCCGGCAACGGCAAAGGCAAGATGCAGAAGGCTGCCTGTTTCGACCATAACCTTTGGAGGTGTAGCAGGGTGGACACGCGTGGCCGTTGCGAGCGAGGGCTACGCATCTGCAGCGCGTTCACATGTGGCAGGCGTACGCTGCTTTCCGCAGCACAAGGCTCCAAAGGCTTGACTATTGGTTGCCTCCCAGGCAACATGATGAATGCGACATCTCGATCGATGCCGAGCGCCAGCGGCAGGGAGTCACACTCACTTGCCAACCTCGAAGAGGTGTGTGCTTCGCGGTGATTTCTCTAAAGGTGAGAATGCAAAACGTGGGAAAGCGGCCCAGCCCCATTGCCACACTGACGCCTTGTTCGAGATTGGTCAAGCCAATCGTTCTACGCAGGCTGAGTGTGAGGCTCCAGTTCTGGGCAAGCCCCCATGATTTTTCTTGAGATTTATTTACGCAGGCTCAGCACATCCAGTTCTGCAAGGAAGCAGAAGCATGTTGCTCCCGGGGTGGCAGGTCACACAGATGGCAAAATGGTTGTCATTGAGCTTCATGCAGGATCAGCCATGCTTTCAAACGTCCTGCGCAAATGTTGAGGTATACACTTTTGATTGTCTGGCAGCTCGCGTTTGCCAATTTTCTTGTGAAATTTGCGTGGATTTGTCTTTGAGCGCTTCTTGAGGTTCTCTCAACAGACTTGTGTCATCAGGGTGGGTTTACATGCGCACGCCGGGCCACCGTGGGGGACCTCACCCCGCGGGCGCGGAATTCAGCTGTGTGGAAATCGTGAGGGTCCGAGACGGCTGAGAACACATGGCAGGCCAGATTTGCGACCCGACCAGTCTGCCAGGGTGCAAACAGCCAACCAGATCTACTTGCCTGGCTGATTTCTCTCCTGGCCAAACATGACGTAAGGCAGTCCGACCAACAGCTTCGACTTCAAACCGTAAGCTTTGAGTGCAAAAGAAAAACGCGAAGACCATTCCGCAGCTCCGGCGGCAAAGTCGCAACAGTCAAGTGGCCAAAGCAGCATGCGAAGTGCGTTCCCATTGCTCCGGCTCGAGAATCGCCACTTTAGAGGCCAAAGTTGCGCCCGCGGCTCCGGCTGGCGCGCGAAGCGTGCTCTCGCAGCTTCAGTTTGAAAATTACAACTTGCGAGCGCAAAAGTACTATGCAAAATACACGTCTGCAGCTAAAACCGCCAGCCTTCGTGCGCAGGCAAAATGCGCACAAATATGGACGCGAAGGGTTGACAAGAGAAAGGGGCATGAAAGGTTGGGCGAGACAGGCCATCATGCGCAGCAGTATGCGCAGCAGTATGCGCAGCAGTATGCGCAGCATCATGCACGGCGTCGCGCGACGCGTCACGCGCAGCAGCCTGCGCAACAGCATGCGCAGCATCTCGCGCAGCGTCACGCGTAGCTTGACGCGCAGCATCGCGCGCACGAGAAGTTGACCGGACAGGTTGTGAAGCACGATGCTATAAGCTCGCTCATCAGAACTTGCAAAGGGAACACATGGAAGCATAATAACAGCTAGAGCAAACATGATTCTGGAATTTCGCAAAAGGCACCCACTCCTTGGGGAACACCCAGATTGATAAAATGAAGGCCAATTGAACAACTTAAAGCAACAATTACTGGAACTCACAAGAAAGGCACCTACTATTGCTTCAGGAATAAGTAGAATCGTGAAAGTATTAAGAATACTTGAAATTTCATCGCAGTAATTATCTCGGACACCTAGCCGGCTGGCTAATGTTAACCAGGTTATAAGCGTTTAGTATCTCGGCTAAGTTGGGTTATAAGGCTGCCAAACTCCTTGGCAAACGAGATAAGTTGGTCAAACCTATATAAGGTGTATAAGTCGTTTCTAAGGTTTACCAGAACCTATCTAAGGATTATAGGAGATATGACACGCTTTATAACCCCCGTTGTAAACCCCAAGCCAAACACTTAGCAAACATGGTTGCAACCCTTATAAGGTTTGGCGGGGTTAGCTTTTGGGATCTGTTTTCGGGGCTAATACCCTTAGCAGACTTAGCTTTTTTCGAGCACAGTCATGCAGCATGCAAAAGGGAAGCCGAATCATTTACCTTTCATTTTTTTGCCCCTGCGCATGCCGCCGCGGGCGTGAGTGCAGCCGAGTATGATGCATGAGCCGCTTTGCGGACGCAAGTGCTCAGATTTGATATCAGATTCGGATTTTTCAGACTTTTCAGAATCTGAATGTTGCAGATTTTTTCAGGTTCAGATTTTTCAGATTTTTTCAGATTCAGATTTTTCAGATTTTTTCAGATTCTGAAAATCTGAATCTTCATCACTTTTCTTTATGTAAATATTCAGATTCTGATTTTTCAGAATTTTTCAGATTTTTTCAGAATCTGAATTTTTCAGATTTTTTAAGATTCTGAAAATCTGAGTCTTCATCACTTTCTTTACGTAAATATTCAGATTCAGATTTTTCAGATTTTTTCAGAATCTGAATTGTTCAGATTTTTTTCAGATTCAGATTTTTCAGATTTTTTCAGATTCTGAAAATCTGAATCTTCATCACTTTCTTCACTTAAATATTCAGATTCAGATTTTTCAGATTTTTCAGATTTTTTCAGAATCTGAATTTTTCAGATTTTTTTTCAGGTTCAGATTTTTCAGATTTTTTCAGATTCTGAAAATCAGAATCTTCATCACTTTCTTTATTAAATATTCAGATTCAGAATTTTTCCAATTTTTTCAGCATCTGAATTTTTCAGATTATTTTCAGATTCAGATTTTTCAGTTTTTTCAGATTCTGAAAATCTGAATCTTCATCACTTTCTGTACTTAAATATTGAGATTCAGATTTTGTTAGAACCTGAAAATCTGAAAAACCTGAATGTGAAAAAATCAGCTTCTGAAAAAATCTCAAAAACCGAATCTGATATCAAATCTGAAAATTCAGATTTTGAAAAACCTGAAAAATATGAACCTAACAAACAATGTCAAAACAGATGGGCGCTCTGATCCGAGCTGTGGAACCGCTAAAAAGAAAGGATAAAAAAGATGAGCTGCGTCTTTGGGGCCGCGCGGACTGCCCGCTGCGGCTTTGCTTGATGTCTGGCTTGCGGAAAAACGCATTGTTGCACAAGTTGCGCACAGGCGCTGTAGTTTGAAAGAAAAAACCTTAACAGGTTTAGCTAGTTTAGCTAAACTTTAGCTAAACCCTTGCCTAAACCACCTCCTAAACCAGATTTTCTATCCCTTATAAACCTGCTGCTAATGCTTATAATGACTTATAAGAGATATCTAATCCCCAGCCGGCTAAGAAGAGACCCCAATTAGCTTTGAGCGTGGCTTACCTTGATGATGGGCGGCCTGGAAACATGGAAACGCGTCGAAAAAACTCCGTCACCTCCCCCGCCTGATGAGCAACAACACGTGAGCACGTTAACGTCTCTGCTCAAGCAAAGCTATTGTTCTAGATAGCTTTTGGTATTGTCTATCCTATCTAATGACAACGGCGACCAAATGTGTGAATCTAATGACTATGATTTGCGCAATTAAAATAAATCGGGAAACTATGTGGCCCTTGGAGAGAAATTGGCATAACAAGACGATCTGCGCCGCTTTGGCCCTAGTTCGTCTACTTGTTCTAGTTAATGAAAGCATTTAGCACGCAATGAAAAGTCCAAGTAAACGTCCTGCGCGTCCAGGCGCCCTTCGTGTCGCAGAGCTTCTGGTCGCACGCGCGTGGTCCCCCATTTCTGACTACTGGCAGCTTGTTCTCTGCAAGATCCTGAAATAAAACAATCTTCGAGTCCAGGGAAGAGCGTGCTCTGCGAGTAGCGCAAGTAGTTTGTAAGTCTGCTAAGTATGTTCCACAAACAAGCCTATGTTATTTATAAGTCCCGCCGTAAGTGCGCTAACTTTTCAAGAGCTTATGGTACTTATGGCACTTGTAGCTTCTGTTGCGGGTCTTAAAACTACTGTTGCAAAACTTATAAGCGCTGTGATAAGTAGGCGGGACTCATGGCATGCCCATGTGTTTTGTGTGGCATGGAATTGTATGTTTGATTGCTAAGCAACAAGTTGGCATCAGCTCAATTATGTGTGTTGCGTGACACTGCACCCAGACGTAGCCTAATGGCTTGGCTTGGCTCGCGCAAACAACTACGTGATTGGACCTTCGTGGGACGGTAGAACGTGTGCGTGGCAGCTGCGCTATGTTTTGGCTGGGCTGATGCGGCCAAGTACATGGTCTGCGCAGAAACAGGAATGCCTTCTTGCCACATGGCTGTGGAGGTTGCCAGCCATGGCTTTTGGACACCTGCAACATGGTACCTGTCATCATGGTGAGTCAACAACAACAACGACAACAACAACAGCAACAGCAACAGCAACAGCAGCAGCTCCAGCAACGACGACGACGACGACCACAACAACAACAACAACAACAACAACAACAACAACAACAACAACAACAACAACAACAACAACAACAACACACGGCCTGAGCGTCGAGGCTGCTGCACTGCACTGTCGGCAAACCCAAGCCAACTTTTGCCGCTGCAACATGACCACGCGGCCTGGGCCGGCACGGGTAGCAATCATGCGGCCTGAGCCAGCGTGGCAGGCCGCGCTTGGCCGTCGCCTAGATCCTACAAGACTGTGGCGCCAACAAGGAACACACGGCCTGAGCCAGCACACGTGGCGACCATGCATGCCTGAGCCGTCAATGCCGGCCGCGCGTGCCTGTCACCCGCAGGATACAAAGCTGCGACACCCAAAAAGAACACGTGCCCTGGGCCGGCGCGCGAGGTGACTTTGCGCCTAAATCGTCGAGACTGCGGCGCTGCAAAGTCGACGAGCCCAAGCCAACTTTAGCTACTGCAACACGAGCACGCGTCCTGAGCCCGCCCGCGTAGCAACCATGCGGCCTGAGCCAGCACCCAAGGGCTCGCTTGACTGCCGCCTAGATGCTACAAGACTGCGCGCCAAAAAGAACACACGGCCTGAACTGGCGTGGCGAACATGCGGTCTGAGCCAGCGCGCAGGCCGCGCGTGCTGTCACAACACGCTCAGTGATTTGGCGGCTGGATCGTCGATGGATCGTCGAAGCTGCTGCGCATCACAGTCGACGAACCCAAGCCAACTTTCGCTGACGCAGGCCGCGCTTGGCTGTCGCTGTCAAGCTGCTGGGATGCACCGGGGTTTACAGACTTCAGCCACTTACACCTGCTGTTACTCCTTCCTTCATGATCTGCTTGATTTCCATCCGGCTGCGGGTCCACCGTATCTTCCTTCAGCGTGTTGCCGTAGGCGATCAGCACGTTGTCCAGCTGCTTCGCCGCACGCTCGATCATGGCCGCACCCGTCTGCACCTGAATCATGTTGGTGCGCTTGGTGTAGGTGAACGCCACCCCGCGCTCGTCCCGCGGAAGAGCTTCTCATTCACCTTCCCAGGGGCGCCCGCAACTTGACCAGCCTGCTCTTGAACTCATGCTCGCTCTCCGTGATGCCCTCGGCATACTTCTCAAAAAGGACCCTGATCTCACCCTCCTTGAACCCCAGCACCGCAATCTTCACCGTGCGTCCCACGGGCTTCGCGAAGCACACACCTGTCACCGCGGCGCTTCTCCTTCTCAGTTGCTGCCGCCTCCATCATGACACTCTCCTGACAAAGCTGATGCTGCCCCTTCTGCATGGCTGCCCTCAAAAGGTCCATAGCCATGCGTTTTCTTTTGTTTAAGCATGCCAAGTGTAGCTAAGTGGGGGCCATTTTACCCGAGCACCAATCCGCCTCAGCGTCCCATGGACTATCACCAAATCGATTTCAACTCATTGTCAATGATCGCACACAGACTTGCAGCCAACGATTGCTTGGATGTTGAACTTCGGCAACACCTCATGTCTCATCTTGAGATCGATATCCCCATCAACAGACTCCCCAAGATGACAAGCTAGCCATTCTGCATGTCCAAGCCCGTCAGCCAATGCTTGCGTTTCCCCCGCAAACGTTGAAAAACCCGCTTCAGTCTGCGTTCATTCTCGCTCGGCATTGGCAAACGCCGCATCAGTGTGAGGGCACAGTCTCAAGTCTTGGAAGGGCACGGATTTGACGCGCCACGCTAAATCTTGATACTGCTTTGCTCTCTTGACCACATGGGCGACTGTCCTAGCCTTCTCCAATGTCGGCTTTGGAAAAAGCTGCTGCCCCACGCTTACCTGCGCT